>VZTZ01045102.1:1277801-1495905 GCA_013400955.1 Drymodes brunneopygia | reverse complement strand
GGCCGTGGGCAGCGGGGCCGGGGCTGGGCGGCTCCGCGGGGGCCGAGCCCGCCCGGGGCTGGGGCAGCCTGGGCCGGAGGCCGAGCGCGCCCTCGGGCAGCCGGTGCGATGCTCTGCTGTGCAACAGCCCCTTGTTGCTGCACGGCCCTGGGGTGAGCGTGCGTGAGGCTGAGTGCCCAGGTCCCGCTTGAATGAAATGTCATTAATGGGAGAAGAACCTAATTATTTTATTAAGTGCTGTGAATTTGTAGCATCCGTATTGTCCAAAGAAAAGAGTTGCAGAGGTTAATGACAGGTTAACAGGCTGTAAGGATTCACCTCCTTTGGTTTGTTTGAAACCGCAGCCGGCTGGCCTCGTACAGATCTCCTGGTTGTCCTGCTGGAAAAGAAAGTGAAAACGCGTTGTCCCGCTATTCCTCATTTATAGGGTTTGTTACGTTGTCTCTCCTTGTTTCATCCACTTACTCATACCAGTCTTTTTACTGGTTTTTTGGGGGGGTTTTTTGGAACTATGAGTATTCTTCATCATCCTCGTTGTCTTTATTAGTATACATTCCTACTCTTTCCCTTTTCAGCTGGAGGGACAATAGTGATGTGTAATGTTCGAGGTGCAAAGGAGGCGTGCATTTATGTGGTGACATAATGATGCTTAGTTTCTGTTGCTTCCCTAATAACTCGTGTGGTTGCTTTTACTTCCTTGACTGCCTCTTCAGCATTGGGCAAATGCTTTCACGGGTTACCCTCAGATAATCCCGAGATCTTATTGTTGAGTTACAACATTATCAGCTCAGATAACGTCATTGTGTACAGAAAGTCGGGGGGGGGGTTCTCCCTTTGTTTTGCCAGTCAGGATTTTTTTCCCCTTTGTTTCACCATCTGCATTGCTTTACTTTTACCTACACTGAATTTCACCTTTACCTCTCAGTTGCTCCATATAAAGAGGTCCTTCAGAACCCCTGCCATAAGGCCTTTTTTTACTACATCGGCCCAATTTAGCATTGCTAACAAACTCCTCAAAGTGTCCTCTCGGGGAGGCACAGCATTCCTTGGAATCACTGGTCAGTCTTATTGTGTGTTTACTGCACTGCTTGCATCTGCTTCCAGCTCCTGATGGCTTTGGAAAGAGCCTAGAGAAGGAGGGTTGGAGTTCTTGTGCAATGGGGTTTCATTCATCCTCTTGAGGGCTTCTTGGATAAGCACAGGCAGGGGGCCAGGGGAATTGCCATGGGTGCATGGCACCTCTGCAGTAAAATACTGGCTACCAGCCCAACTTGTAGCACGGGCAGTAGTTAACCTCCTTGCACAAACACAGTGCACACAAACAGTTGCAGGTACATTTCNACCTGCGGCGGGAGCACAGCGGCCCAGGTCCCCCCCGGAGCGGCCCCGAACAGCGCCCGCGCCGCCGCTCACCCCGGGCTGCTCCGGCCCCACCGCTGCCCATGGCGGCCGTGTCCCCTGCGCCCGCCTCTCGCNTACAGATCTCCTGGTTGTCCTGCTGGAAAAGAAAGTGAAAACGCGTTGTCCCGCTATTCCTCATTTATAGGGTTTGTTACGTTGTCTCTCCTTGTTTCATCCACTTACTCATACCAGTCTTTTTACTGGTTTTTTGGGGGGGTTTTTTGGAACTATGAGTATTCTTCATCATCCTCGTTGTCTTTATTAGTATACATTCCTACTCTTTCCCTTTTCAGCTGGAGGGACAATAGTGATGTGTAATGTTCGAGGTGCAAAGGAGGCGTGCATTTATGTGGTGACATAATGATGCTTAGTTTCTGTTGCTTCCCTAATAACTCGTGTGGTTGCTTTTACTTCCTTGACTGCCTCTTCAGCATTGGGCAAATGCTTTCACGGGTTACCCTCAGATAATCCCGAGATCTTATTGTTGAGTTACAACATTATCAGCTCAGATAACGTCATTGTGTACAGAAAGTCGGGGGGGGGGTTCTCCCTTTGTTTTGCCAGTCAGGATTTTTTTCCCCTTTGTTTCACCATCTGCATTGCTTTACTTTTACCTACACTGAATTTCACCTTTACCTCTCAGTTGCTCCATATAAAGAGGTCCTTCAGAACCCCTGCCATAAGGCCTTTTTTTACTACATCGGCCCAATTTAGCATTGCTAACAAACTCCTCAAAGTGTCCTCTCGGGGAGGCACAGCATTCCTTGGAATCACTGGTCAGTCTTATTGTGTGTTTACTGCACTGCTTGCATCTGCTTCCAGCTCCTGATGGCTTTGGAAAGAGCCTAGAGAAGGAGGGTTGGAGTTCTTGTGCAATGGGGTTTCATTCATCCTCTTGAGGGCTTCTTGGATAAGCACAGGCAGGGGGCCAGGGGAATTGCCATGGGTGCATGGCACCTCTGCAGTAAAATACTGGCTACCAGCCCAACTTGTAGCACGGGCAGTAGTTAACCTCCTTGCACAAACACAGTGCACACAAACAGTTGCAGGTACATTTCTTAATTGGACAGGAACTGACTAGTCCCGTCTCGAGGTGAAGGAGAGTGCTTTTATCTCTAGGTGCAACAGCCAGCTGCAATCTGTTCTATGAATCTACTCCATGGACTGGGGATCAAATTTTAATAGTATTGATTCAGCTGTTTATTCTAAGGTGGTTAAAATGAAACAAAGTCCCATCAGTGATTACTGACTTGTCAGAGTACAAATAAAATAGAATAATGTTATGTTTTCATGAACACGGAAGGTGCCTGATAATCTCTCCATGAAGCTTACACTGGGCCAGCGCATTTGAATAGAGCAACAACAAACCCAATAGCAAGCATGCCAACAGCCTGAGTCACTCTATCTGCTTTCCCAATCGGTATTCCCTTTCTATGATTTGATTGCTTTGCTCCACCCTCCCCATGGATTATTATTGTACAACTCTCAACTTACACGAGCAGTTCCTTAGGGCTGGGACTTTAATTATATTTTGCGCAATACTGTAGTGTGAGTAAGTTAGAGCAGATAAGAGTTTAGAGGGTTTTTGCAAGAGTCAAGGACATGAGTCTTTGGCAACAGATCCCCAGTCCTGACACTTTGTCTGTCACCATCCTCCCTCACCCGGAAGGGGATGTCAGTGGGGAAGATTTCTTAAACAATGTAATCCCAGCAAAAGGCAGGAGGTGAGGTGTGTGTGGGTACAGCATCGGTCTGTGTCACGGCAGGACCTCCCACAGCCCATGGGGCACAAGGCCAGTGGGAGCTGCCGGTTTCCTTGGCAGCTGGAAGTGTCACATGGGCAGAAAGAGAATGAGGTGAAGGGCACAAACTGGAGTCTTAAATCCACGCTCCTGGTACTCATTTTGCAAAGACTGTTTTGGATGAAGACATCTCAGCACCCACAGCTGCTGTCAGAAAAGGCTGAGGAAATGCTAGTTTTCTTTGATCTGGGTTAGCTTAAGTAGTTTGCAAAGGTGATGTGAGCTAACTTTGATGATTTTGCCTGGTGTGGTAAAAAGCAGATGTAAGTGATGATGTCTTCACTACACTCATCTAGATCTTTAACAGGACAGCTGCCCAAGCATTTGTCTCAGCCACAAGTCTCTTGCCTAAGTAGTCTGACCCAAGGGAAAGGAGTCAGTGTGAAATAATAGGATTTTTATCTCCAATGTCTCTGCTTCCTCTGAAAAGGAGGCTGTCTGTAGGACAGATTGGATCATGGATGGTCTTTGTCCTCCTCCCTTGTCTGTCTTTCCTTTTTTAGAGAGAGGAGAAGCAGCTGGAGCTGACCCTGGAAGCACTCATCAGTCAGGTGGCTGACCTGAAGAACTCCTTGGTCAGTTTTATCTACAAGCTGGAGAACGAGTATGATCGACTCACATGGTAAGGTGTCTCACTGTTGATCACTGCCATTAAGGTTTAATTAAAAACATTAGCTTCTTGTCAGTAGGTTTAAATCTTCTTTTTACATTTGTGCTGCAGGAACCACTACACATCTTCCACAAGAAAACCAGTTGAAATCCATTGGCTTCATGCTGTAGAGTAATGAGTCATGCTAATACCTTTTATTCCAGACATTTTATGAGAATGAGGCTTGTATCTGCAATGAGTGGAAGTTCTCAGAGACCCACATACACTATAAAATGAGCGATGATTCTTTCAGCATTTCTTGACCTTTTCTGGCTTTTTATGGCTCTGATATAAACTGAGCTTTTGTATTTTGCTGGTTCTGCTTCACCATGAAGTTTGAGAGACTTGCAAGATGGCATTCTCTTCCTGGAGAATATGGAGCATAAAGATGTTATAGCTGCAGCTTAATAAACTATGTGATATCTTAGTGTCTGCCACTGCAGCAGAGCTTCACAGACAAGTTAACATTTATAGTTAATGTTGCAGAAGGCAGGAGAGATGATGAATCCCACACAGAGACCAAGCTGAAGAAGACCTCCTCAAAAAGATTATCAGTTATTTAGCTTCATTGTTTCGTAGTCTGGATAGCCAGGCTGTAAATACTTCCTCTCCTAGCTGTACTGCTTCAGGATGAAATTATTTCTTAGACCTTGCTCCAGAATTTCACTGGGAGAGGTAATGACAAAGGAAGAATTGCTTCTGTTTATGTTACTGAAATCCCAAACAACTGCCACTTTCAGTGACACTGCTTGTAATATCTCTGAGGTATTTGCTGCATTTGTCCCATTTCCAGTAAGAACTGGGGTTTGTCCACACCTGCATATTCAGCCCTGCATATTCATAGGTTTTACTGCTTACTGTGTGGAATAGACAGATTTGAGAGCTAATAGTGTTGTTTCCTCACTCCTCGGCCCATTTGAGTGAAGAAGAGAGAAAAGCCCTGTGTGGCATCCCCTTTCCACATTCTATCTTCTTCATTTGCTTTTCCAGGCCTTCAGTTCTGGACAGCTTTGCATTGCTCTCAGGACAGCTGAACACCTTGAATAAAGTGCTAAAGCATGAGAAGACCCCACTACTGCGAAACCAGGTGATCATCCCCCTGGTGCTGTCTCCAGACCGTGATGAGGAGATCATGGTAAGACATGTCCCTTGAGTATCAGAAAATGCTTGAGTGCAAGAGTATTCTGCTTGTCATTCTTTTATGCCGAGCATTCCTCAGCTCTGGGTGTAAAGGATGAAAGGGCAGCAAGCACTCCTGTCTGAGAGCTGCTTTGCTGTGGGGTTTTCACCTACAAACATTTATGCTGGATACACATTACAGAAGGTGTTTCTCTTAATAAATATGTTGCTGTTACTAAACAGGCACAGTGCAAATTCCTAGGCAAGTTGTTGAAACTTCCTAATGCTCCCCAGATCAAGATTTCCCCACTAGCCTTGTTCAGCACCATGGCCTGTGCCCTGGTCTGGAGCTGCCTGAGTGCTGGGCTGGAGGAAGGCGCTCTGAGTGAGTTTTGTCCTGCTGTGTTGCAGCGGCAGACAGAGGGGCGTGTGCCGGTGTTCAGCCATGAAGTAGTGCCCGACCATCTTCGAACTAAGCCCGACCCTGAGGTGGAGGAGCAGGAGAAGCAGCTGATCACAGATGCAGCTCGAATTAGCCCTGATGCAGCACAGGTAGGTAAAGAAGAGTTTGTTACTTCTGCCTCTTATCCCTAGGGCACAAGATGCCCTTTAACTGCTTCCTCCACCCTTCCATTTGACAGTTTTCTTTTTTTTTCCATGTCCTTTCCTGTCTGAGATTTCTCCAGCTGACCCTAGCTGAGGTTTGGTTTCCTCCACAGTTTCACAAGGGTATCCAGCTCTCTGGCTGTTCACAGGAGGTGCCATCCAACCAGTCAGAGCCGAGGGCTATCCCATTCCCACAGTGCCCTCTTGTATGCATTAGCACTGGGCACTCTAGGCTCAGCTGCCAAAATGCTTATATTTGGTCACGTGGATCCTGGGAAGAGAAAGCTTGTTCATTTATCTTGCTGATTTGTATGGAGTTGAAGGTATCCTGGCAGTTTCTGACAGTTTTCATTTTGCAGAAACAGATCCAAAGTCTGAACAAAATGTGCTCAAATTTGCTGGAGAAAATCAGTAAGGAGGAGCGTGAATCTGAAAGTGGAGGTATGTCACTTTGGTGGAAGTGGGGAACAGGGTTCAAGCAGCAGACTTGAGAGCATAGAGGCAAAATAGGTATATTGGAGAGCCTGAAGTGTGGGAAATGCAGTAGAGCAGCATAAACGAAAGCATTCCAGAAGATGCAAGATTGGCTGTCCTGAAACCCCTAATTTGAGAAGGGAGCCTGTGGGTGCAAGCCTGTGGGTGCAAGGCTTCCTTGGGTGACCTATGCATGGCAGGAAGGTCATCCTAGCCCTTTGACATATCCCCCTTTGAGGAGGTGATAAGTATCTGCCAAGAAAACTTCCCAGTTAACTTTAACTAATAAAAATAGCTGTGAGAATGCAGCAGCAGTGACTGAGAAACCCTTTTGCTATATTCTGAAGGAGTCTACATGTTGGCAGGCTCTTGTGTGATCCTGTCTAGATAATGGATTCTTCAGGCTCATGGCCAACCTTTCCTGGTTGTGGTGTTCACTATTCCTGGGAGTGCCACAGGAGTCCTAAAGGCACTGGCATTGTTTTTACTGTCATCTTTGACACAGGACCTGAACATAGGTTCTGTCTAATGTATGGGATTAACAGTATAGCTGGGCACATGTGTGGCAAAAAAACTTGCAGGCACCATGTTGCTTATGAGCCTCCAAAAGGGGGTGTTGCTATTGTTTATCTAAATCACAGTGCTTGTTACCTACCATGGGATTCAGCATGGAATAGCCTTTAGTGGGAGCTTCTCATGGGCATGGAGGAGTTAGCTCACTCTATCCTCCTTCCATGAGCAGATTATGCCCTGCTCTCAGTGAGAAAGCTCTTGGATCACCTGTGTCCATTGATTTTGCAGCTTCTTTGACCTTGCTGAGACTCTTGTAGGACAGCTTGTAAGAAACTCATCTCTATTGCATGCACTGAAGTGGCTGAAAAGTAAATTGAGGACCAGCTATACTACTTTTTAGACCGGATTGCCAAGTCTAAAAATAACTTCCAAAATAACTTCTGTTTTTACAGGTTTACGACAGAACAAGCAGACCTTCAACCCTGCAGATACCAATGCACTGGTAGCAGCTGTGGCTTTTGGGAAAGGGCTGTCAAACAGGAGACCCCCTGGCTCTGGGGCATCTGTCCAGTCAGGCCAGCCAGGAGCTGGTGCCATCATTGCAGGTGCTTCAAGCATGCAGCAGGTCCCAATGACAGGTGCCCCAGCTCAGCAGCAGCCAATGCTGGCAGGAGTGCAGATGGCACCAGCAGGACAGCCAGGTAAAGTTCCATATCTGAGATCAGTTGAAATCCAGGGACCAAGAAAGACAAATGCAGATGTAGACATTCTTTCCCAGTCACCTTTTAGATGTAACTAAGTATGAGGTTCCTTTCTGGCCTTAATAACATGAGTCAGGTTATAATAGAGGTGTAATACCTGTTTAAAATTGGCTCAGAGGGTGAGGTGGATCCCAGCCAACCAGCTTCAGCTTCTTAACTCCCACTGAAATACTATTTTAATAATAGACTTAGTGAAGATAGGAATCAATATGGAGGGAGATCTCAGTGTAGTTTTCAGGGATCTGTACTGGGGGTTTTCCTGTGAAATTTAAGTTGTAGGTAGGTAATAAAGTGGAAAAATTTGATGATAAAGAGTTATTTAAGGTAAGCAAAAACCAAAAGTTTTCTGTAAAAAGTTAGAAGGATTTCCTATACAGAGTGACTTTGCCTAATAGCAATAGATGACATTTGCATTGAATATAAAGTGAAATACATAGGCATAGAAATTTGACTATACACATCCAGCACCTGGACTCTAACCTAGTTACTTGTATTTGTGAAATACATCTATGATATAAGAGTTCTGTAAAGACAATAATTGGGTGTTTATTTGGTGCAGAAATGCAAACCAAGTGCTAGGAATTACTAGAAAAGGAACAGAGAAATAGAGGATATCTTCAGGCCATTCTATAAATCCATTGGGTGCCCACACCTGCAATATTATGGGTGGTTCTGATACCTGCTCTGCTAGTGGGTATAGCTTTGGGCTAGGGAGAAGAGACTGGAAGCCTATAAAATCCCAAATTATATACAGCAGGCAAATGAGGAATGATTGTTCATTGTCTCCCACGATACAGAAGGATTGGTGAAAGTGCACCAATCAAAATGTGGACTTGCAGATTTGGAACAAAAGGGAGATACTTTTCTGTATACTAAATAATTATGATGTAGGGCACATTGCCTAGTGTGTGATAGACAGATAATGTTTATATGAGATGGAAAAATAGGTAAGTACATAGATTTCTGGATGAAAAATCAGTTGACATATAATCCTGAGGATACCAGCTCTGATTCCATGACCCTGAGCCACAATGTGTTAGAAGCAGAATAGGTATTCTGCAGAGATGTCACTGCAGGCTTGTCCTGTTCTGATATTCCTCCTTAAAAATCCTCTGCTGTCAGGAATGGGTTTGGCCTGGGGGACCTACAGGCTAACCCTGTGCTGTCAGAATGTGTTAATTGCGATTTAGGATATCCGATATCCTTCCTAATTGGTGTTTTCTTGCCTGTACATAATGACTGTTGTTCAGATGTGTACTTGAGCAACAGTATTAATCCTAAGTTAAATATGTATCCATGTAACAGCTAGTAAGTCATTTCCACTGTAATTTGATAACAAAGAAGACCTCCCTGATTCCTGGTTGAATACCCAGAGACACTGTATCCAGGGTGGGGAGAGAGTCGCCTCTGTGGGCCCAGCAGAGTGCACTGGTAACAAGAGCACTTGTCCAGCCTGTGTGATGGGGAAAGTACCTCTTGATAAGAGCAGCTACAGTGGGTTTTGGCAACGGTCAGTCTCGCTATTCTGCTTTTGATAGTGTCCATAGCTGAGGCTGAAAGAATACAAGAACAAAGTATTTCTTGACTATGGTTGTTTTTTAGGGATTTTAAGTCAGAGTTTGGTTTGATATCATTTGGGTACAGGAGCCATTAATTTCTGCAATTCCTGTTTGAATTACAGTTTTTACTTCTATAAAACTTATGGCAGTATGTCCCACAGCTTTATGCCATTTTGCTTAAAACTCCTTTTATGTTCAAATATGTTGCTTGATCATTTTATTGCATTTTTCTTTTTTACCCATGTTGTGAGACATGGTGAATAATTATTCCTCAGTTACCTTCTCCATACTGGTCCATACTCTTACCTGGACTTTTTCTGATTGTTCTCAAGACTGGTAACACCACAACCATGCTCAGTGTCACAGTTCTGTTCGCTTGCTTTTGGAGTAATACCTAACAGTATTTGTCTCCTGATTGTTAGTGATATCTATGAGTTACCCACCCATTCATTGCTGGCAATGACCCACTTGGGATATGTTTGAGAAAGTTTAATAATCTTTATTGTTTTAGGCATTTGCTTATCGGATCTTTTCTTGTCCTGCTGCACTACAATTTTAACTTTCAGAAGTTATCCTTTTTTTACTGCTTCAGTTTGAAGACACTGAAGGAGTGTTTTTTGAATATCCCTCTGTGCTGCTCTTTAACCACTATTTGTTTTTCACATCTTCTTAGTTTTGTCTAGTACTCTACACATATTGTAAGCTGCTAGTAAGATGTCTTTCAACACATTCCGATGTGAGATTGGTATCAGCAGAGAGTAATGATGCCCAAGAGGTGGATGTGGTTACAAGAAATTAAGAAATCTGAGAGAGGCTTAGTAATTTAAATATATACCCTGACTGTAAATAATGCTACAGGGAAGGGGATACAGACTTTCTGAAATGGAAGTGGACACAGTCTGGGTTCTTCTGTGTGTACTGCTGCCAGCAACTGCTATGAGACTGAGTCCAACACCCCTGTAGGAACCTCCTGACAAAGAGAAAGGCTTGCTTAGGATGAAAAAGGAACAAAATTGGAGGGGATAGCAGGAGGACACAGGAATTGTCAATATTTGTCAGCAGAGAAAGATGCCAATTTGCAGAAGAGATTGGTCGTGTAGGTCAGAAGCTGAAAGATGCTGTAGCAAATGAGCCTGGAGTAGAGCTGGAAAAGCTCAGACAGGGTTGTTGTGAGTCTTGCATGCTCCTGAACAAATGGTCTCTCGTATTGCTGATTTTGAACTGCTTTTTCTTTTTTCTCTCTCCAGGTAAAATGCCAAGTGGCATAAAAACAAATATAAAATCTGCCTCAATGCATCCATATCAGAGATGAGCTGAGATGAACCAGACCCAGGGAACAGCAACATTTGTTACCGCTGCAGGCACCCCACCTGGATTCCTTCTAGGACTTCCAAGTCCCTTCACATATCCACACACTATATCCAGGAAGACAGGGGTTATAAGGCCCTTCCCTGGGTTTTATTTAGTGCTGGGTGGCTTGTGTGGAGCTGCTGGTGGCCACGCCTCCTGGGCACTAGTATTCTTCTGTTCAGCCAGAGCAGAGAACTTTGCTTCTGGTATTGATGCCATCTTCTCCAGGTCTGGCCTGGAGGATAGCTACCCTTTCCTGATACAGAATTCCAGGAGCTGCACAGAACTCCTTATTTCTGCCTGTTCACTTGGTATGTTCTTTCTTTACTCCCTCTTGTTTAATAAAAACCTTGTTACGCTCACTGTGAGACACTGGTGTCCATCTCTCTGGTCATAAGGACTCTTACTTCCCTTTGGGTAAGGCTACAGAGCAGCTCCAATCTAAACCACACTGAGAATGTTGCAGGCTGAGCGCTGGAGCTGCAGGTTTATGCATAAAGGGGTGTAGTAGAGTGAGTCAACAGGGTACAAACATAAGCAGCAAACATCTTGTGCATTAAAAACCAATTACGGCTATGCCCCAGAAAGCAAAATACTGGAAAGGACTATTTCAGGGCCCATAGCAAGAAGGCAGCACTTGAGGAACAGAAGCACAGAGCTTTTGTATTCTGATACTGCAGCAAATCCCAGGTGGATCTGATTTCACTTCCATGCCTCTGTGTTTTCCATAAAGTTTCTTAGCTGCCTAAGGATTAATTTATCACTTCAGAAAGGTATTTTAATATGCTCAGGACTGTGACACTTCTGGATGGGCCAGGTTGTGAAGTCTGGCCCATTTCTCTTAGGATTTGGGCACTGTGAAGCCACTCCTGTTCCACTTTCTGCCCTTGAGCTGTAAAGTATAATCTGCCTAATGAGAGATTCCTGTGAGACCAAAGAGTGGGGGCGCATGCCCATGGAGCCTGTCAGAACATACAGCACCATCCTAAAGGACGAATGTCCTGCCTCTGGTTGCTCTTGCATGGACTTCCTTTTGACTTGTGTTGAAAGCCAGCACTGTGTTTTGCTCAACAGCATCTGTCAGCAATCTTCGGGTGAGGAAATCTCCACTCAGCAGATACAGCCTGCAGCTGCTCCTGCACTGCTTGCCTCTGAGCTAATCAGATCCAGCTTATTTGTAGAGGCTGTGAGCTGTTCTCCCAAAACAAAACCATCCACAAAGCTGTGATTGGGGCAGTTATTGACCCATTTTGACGTGCTGGCCCTTGTAAAGCACTGAGCTGGGAAGTAGAAGGTTGAGCTGGAAGCACAAACAGCTTATACAATAGCAAAGCTGCTCCACTACAAATGAGTCCAGTGACGTGTCTGCAGTGGCACCATCCGAGCCAGAATGGTGGAATTGCTTTTTGCTTCTAGTGAATGTGGAAGTCCTGGCTCTCTGGGAAGGCACTGACTGCAGCTGGGAGCTGGTGTGGAGGCATGTTACCGGTTCCAGAGTGAGGGGTTTGTCAAAAACAAGCCTGACAGCCGGGGAGTCGGAGCCTGCGGGGCTGTGCCTGTGATGCGCTGAGAACCACGGGAGTGGCTGTTCCCTGCTCTCTCTCACGTCCTTGCTTTGGTTGGAAAGGAAGGCAGATT
The DNA here is from genome assembly GCA_013400955.1 of Drymodes brunneopygia. Taxonomy (NCBI): domain Eukaryota; kingdom Metazoa; phylum Chordata; class Aves; order Passeriformes; family Petroicidae; genus Drymodes; species Drymodes brunneopygia. Next base: position 1,484,033 of record VZTZ01045102.1, on the reverse strand, counting down.
CCTGTATGTGTCAGATCCTTGGCACTCGTCATTCATGGAGCCTCAGCTCTAGGATGCAGCTTCACTTCGTCGCCCCAGACTGGCTTCCTTATAAAGCTAAAATGCCTCGGTGCCGGAGCTCAGCGCCAGCAGCTGGCTGGAGTGATTCGGGCAGCCCGGGACACAGGCAGGGCATGGCTGCCTGCTACCCACGCTAACCTGAGTAAAACGCCTCCAGTGGGGCAGGCCAGACCTTTCACACACTTGGACTGGAGCAAGGGAAACACAGGCAGGGTTTTTTTCCGTAGATTATAAAGCAGGGAGGCTGGCCAGGCTCGCCAGCGTAACTTCCTGCATGACACAGGCAGCCGTGAATCAGTTCTTGTGTAAATTAGAGCACTGTTGTTAGGAAAACAGTTGATCTTAAACTGATATGTCTCTGCTACAGTGGCCGGTAGGTTGTTCTAAAAACTATTTTTCTTGTTGCACCTTAGATTGAAGCATTTCTTTAATTCCCTTCAAGTCAGTGGATCATCCCATCAAGGGACTGAGCCTCTGAGTTGTTAGTACCAGAGGAGTCAGATACTATGATCAAGCTTTCCTGAGCCTACTTTATGACAGACTGAACTGATGAAAGTCCCTTTTGCTTTAAGGCATATTTTCCATTTTCCATTTCTTGACTCACATCCAAATCTCCTTATGCATCTGTGTCCTTTGGGACACAGGACCAGGACACACTATTCTAATTGTGGAAATGGGAATTTCAGAAGTAGAGCAACTTTAACCTCTTATCCGGTTGCTGCCAATGCTTGAATGTTTAAACAGGGAACAGGAACAAGCCTTTTACCCATAAAGTCACTGTGGAATTCATGGTCCACTGCTTCTCACTGTGGTCTGCAAGTCCAACAGAGATCCACTACTCGCGGTGCTCTGTATCAGAATAAAAGTACGACCCTGCTGGCTCAGGGCAAAGGCTCAGGCTGTGTCCTGCTGTGGCAGGGGCCAAGCAGGTGATTGGGAAGTACACTCTTCCTGTGAGCATGGGGTGTGCTGCCATTCTGAGCCTCTGTGGTTTTTCCCCTGCCTTATCCAATTCTTTTGGAACTCATCTCTTCCAAGTAGGATAATTTTGGCAGGGAGGAGGCTCAGCCCTGGCATGGCAGGTGCTTCTGGGCTGCCTGGGCTCCAGTTTGGGTGCAGGAGAGTGATGGAGAAGGTCACTGGTTTGTTCTGGCCCCCCAAGCTTCACCACAGGATCTGTCAGGCTCTGGTGCAGACAATGGCATCTTTCACTGCCCCAGGGATGCCAGGGGCTCCCAGGACAGCAGGCTCTACCCATCATAACTTCATTTTTTTCCAGGTAACCAGCTTTACACTATTTAGCACTCCCTGCTGCTGTGGAGTACCAGCTCCACAGGGAGCAGCTGCTCTGCTGCCTTGCACTTGGCCAGGTCGCCATGAGTTTGTTCCTTGATAACACACACTGCTGTACCAGCTCTCTGATACTAAAGAACACAGTGCTAAAAAATTTATCATGTTAGTCTGACAGGCTTGCTTTTTGTAATCCTTGTTGATTGGTATTTATATTTCTCTGCTTTAAGTCTTTATCAGTATGATCACATATTTTTTGGTCATTATTTTGCGTGTGGTGTCTGTTGACACACCTGTTTACAAAGCCATCCTGTTTACTTTTTTAATATGCTGGCATAACATCAGCTTGCTTGTTCTCTGGAGCTTCTCCAGGTTTCCTTCCAGATTACTGGATCTCAGCATTAGTAGTTTGGATTTTTAAAAATAGATGTTATTTTTTAGATGCAGGATACCCAGACTGTTGAGTTTTCAACATTTGCCTTATGCAACTGTTGTTTAATGTCCTCCTGAGTTACTGTTAGAATGGAAAGTGTTTCACCCTCGTGACAGGAATGCTTCATCTGGCTTCCTCCCAAATGCAGGAGAAAGATATTTATTGCCTTTCCTTCCTGCCCAGCTACCCACAGGCCTGCTGTTCCCAGCCTGTATCGCACATGCAGCCATGCTGGGTTGTGCCCGCAGCCTGTCCTGCTGCTGCCCTGGGCTGCATCAGCTCTGGGAGCCATGAAGCTCACAGTGGTGCCATCACTTCCCTGCATCTCTCTGCATCCAGTGATCAGCATGGCAAACACCTGCTGCTTGTTTGTTCTCTTGTCCCGTCCCCAAGCAGCGATGTGCACACAGATGTCTTCTTTTGTTTAAACAAGCAAAACATAAAGCTTTTGTTTGTTTTTTTAACCTACAGATCTTTTAAGTGGGTGTCATTAGGCCTTCATAGTGGAAGTGAAGTACATGAGGTGCAAGGGAAGAAGCAGCTGAAAAGATAGGGGGACAGAGGAGTGAGGGGAACCTTTTCAGTTCTCCACACTCCATAGCACAGGTAAGGCAGGGTTTTGGTGTGGGTTGTGGGGTTGGTTTCCATCATCCTGCTAGGACAGGATCTTTCTGCCAGGAATGTCTGGACCAAAGGAGAAGTCTTGTGGTGGTTGGGTTGAGAAAGCCGGAGCACTTTTTTATGATAAGAAGCAAGATGATGGGGTGAGTGCTGCCAAAGGGTGTTCAGCCAAGTTTTGCATCTGCATTGTTTCCAAAGCAGCTTCACCTGCAGCTCACAGAGACAAACACATGGAAACAGCAGCAAAAGGTGCATCTTAACTGACCTCTGAAAAGTTCAGAGACTGCCTGAAAGTCAAAGGCACAAACAAAGGGTAAGTGAATGAGTGGTGGAAACAGCTCTCCAGCCTGGGTCTGTGCTCTCCCCCAGGCTCCCTGCATGAGCTTGGTGGCCCCAGGAGAGGCAGAGCCTGTCTATGTGACAGCTGCTGCCTACAAATGAATACACAGGTGCTTTCAAAAAATCCCATGGTTGTCCTCCTTTCACCCAAGCGCAATAAATCTTCAACTATCTTAGACATAAAATGTTACCACTTTGTACCTCACCGAGATGCTGTGGTGGTAAAAGCTCGTGCTCAAGAGATGGGATGTTTGGATGTATTTGTAATACATGTCATAAAAATAGTTCAGGCTGATGTGACTCCACAGTTTATTTATTGTCCCTATGATACTGCAGCTCTCTGGCTGGATCCAGGAACGCTGCCTTGGTGGAAACCTGCACTTAGAAATTAATGAAAACATTCTGCAATTTCCTTAGGGGTAACCCTGTACATCAGAGTAACGCAAAGCATGCTGGCTGGCTCCTCTGAAGGAGAAGTCTTTGTCCTTTTTTTTTTTTCCTAAGTGTGTGTTTTATAAAGAAAGGAAATTATTGCATGTATATTTCTGACTGAGATGCATGTTTTCCAAAGTCAGGGGCTCAAGAGCTAGAGTAGTTCCTGCAGCAGCTATCTTATCACTGCTGCTCAGATCTGTCACTGATTTACCTGCTTATTGTAAGGCTTCTCCCTTTGCTACCGTCATGTCCAAGCAGTTTCTGCACTGAATTGCCAGTGGGTGCTAAGTTCTGTCTGGTATGTCAGCTACTTTCCTCTGAGTAAAGACTATGCCGCAGGGTACTTTTGCCTTAAGTTTTTTATTTGCTGGCCGTGCTTTGGGGTAAAGGCCATGCTTTGGGGCACTGCTGTCTATGGGTATTATCTCAAAGCTGCAGCGTTTCCCAGGATGTTCCTCTTTTGAATGCAGACCTCCCCCCTCTATGCCTGTTGCAGGTGGCTTCGGTGGGACATGTCTGTTTCCCACTGCCATCTGCCAATCTTGGTGTACAGCACAGAGGTGTGCTGCTCCCACAGGAATTTGGCTTTGAAATGTGCAGTGGATGTTTTCACGGAGTTTATTTTTGGTACTGATGCAGTACTGAAGTCCAGGTCCTGCTGTCTGATACGAGTGAGATGGCTTGTCTCCTGTTCTGCTGCAGCAGCGTGGCAGGACTTCAAACACTGCCCTGAGAGCTCACAGCAGTAGCTGATACAGGAACGGTTTGCATTCCCCTGAGAAACACGTTCTGAGTAAGCGGGACTGCGGAACGAATTTTGGCTCTCTTGTTTTTGCATTTTTAGGTTCTCATGGGCATCACAGCAGCAGAAACAGTGTCCATCATCATCATCATCGTCGTCGTCATCATGGCACAGCCTGTTTAGCTCCAGTCAGCAGAACGATGGGTCAGGTGGTGACTTGATTGCATGGGGCTGTGCGGGATCTCCCACACGTGCAGCCCCCGCCGCGGAGCGCGGGCTGGGCAGGGAGCTGGGCAGCGCTGGGGCTGCGGCCGGGAGGAGCCGGGCAGCAGGACCTGCAGCCCTGGGCTGCGGAAGCCCCACTGCAGCTGCCGAGGAAATAATGACTCACAGAAAGCTTCTGTGGGTGCGTCCACCATTGCTCTTAAATGTTAGTGTTCACACACAGCGGGGGTAAAACAAATAGGAAATTATAAGAGTGTTTCAATCCACATTTTGAACACTCAGCTCCCTCTCCTTTGCTTCTTTGTGTCCTGCGCTCTCTGGTGTGTCTTGCTGGAGCTCAGGAGCAAGATGCTTGTCCCCTCACACATGTTCAGGGAGGCCATCAATAACACTTTTTGGAGAGGTGAGTATATACCTGTCACTGGGAGAAACAGTGCAGCCCCTCACCATAGGAGCTGCCCCACTGCTGCTCTCCCTTTCCCCTGTGCCACTTGGACCTATCAGGCAGGTGCAGGAGGCCATGGCAGACCTGCCACAAGTTCTCTTATCCCTGAATTTCCTTTTTCTCCCTACCCACCATGGGTCTCAGGGCACATACTTGTGCTGCTGACTGTGCCAGTGGACAACCTCAGAGGCAGAGAAGATGCCAGGCAGGCCAGGGAGGACAGTATCCCCTGCCAGCCCGCAGCCCAGACAGGCAGGCAAAGCCCAGCCCTGGCTGGAGCTAAACACGGCCTCATTTCATAGCAAAACAATTCCTCTTTGTGCAGCCTGTTCTCCCAGAACAATCCTCTGCTCTGACAATATCCTTTCTATGGCTTAGGCCCTGCAGAGTGACCAGCAGCATGCTCAGCCTGATGCCTGGTAGCTCACACCCTGCTGCCCCATGGCCAAGTTGCAGCACCTGGGACCCCTGCCCTGGGCAGCTTCTGTGGCCACTTCAGGTCAAGGCAAAGTCTTCCCAGGAAAGTCCCCAGCACAACCTGGAGCACTTGGGAGGGTTTTTTCTTCTACCTTTGCTCACTCCGTGGAGCTGCATGGCACCATTGTTCCACAAGTTAGGAGGACAGCCCTGGGACACAGTTATGGAGTGTGGTGTGTGGGTGTCAAGTCACCAAATCTGACTGTAACCCCAGCTGCCTGAGTGAAGAAGTCACCCAGCTTTGCCAAGCTGCTCTCTCAGGCACCAGGCAGTCTGGGACAGGTTGCCAGAGATGATCAGGTCCTGTGGGCTTTAAATCACAGAGGTAAAATGAAATTCCTTTGTATGGAAAGGGGTCTCTGGGGATGAGCAGGACCATGACTTTCTCATCACCTTCATTTTCTCTCTTCAGGAGCATGTGCCCCTGAGACAGTAGTGAAAGGTCCCTGAGAAGGGGCAGTTTTCAGGTCCCTACAAGAGATGGAGCTTCCAGAGCTCCCGTGGTCTTCTGCCAAGGTGCGTTGCATGTGGCCAGTCACCAATAGCTGTACAGTGACCACGGATTCCTGTTGAGCTGCATGTGCTGGAAGCTTCAGACTTCCTGACCCTCTCCAGCCTCCTGCCAGCCCACTCTGGGCCTTGAGGTGGTCCTGCCATACAGAGACACTGAAGAATGGGCTTCTCCAAGCTTTTAGTATCCTCAGACACCTTGCTGTGGCTATGGCTCTGCTTCTTTACCTCCCCCCTCCCCATGATTTGGTGGATTTGAAACAAGCACCATTATTCCATAAGGTTGTCCTATAGGCCACAGGAACAAATAAGGATGCTTTTACAGGTCCAGAGTGGGCTGAGACTTCCGGCATGTCTTTGGAGGACCCTGGGGTGTCCTGTATTGCTGGGGTGATGCTGGCAGCCCGTGGAGGTGGGTGTCAGGGCTCACACTGGAGAGGCTGCTACGCGGCAGACAAAGAATTCTTGACCCAGCAGGAAACAACAGTCATGTGTGCTGCCCACCTCGGCTGGCAGGCAAAGTCCAGCAATTAAACACACCGGGGTGAAAGTCTGCCTCAAAGCTCCAGTGCACCACCACAGTGCCTGCAAGCTTCCGGGTGATGCTTCCACCTCCCCTCTCACCTCGCGGAATGCCTTTTTGCAGGTGATGTTTTAATGTAAAACTGCAGTGTCATGTTACAACAGGGGTTTCAGCGGGGTCATTTCATGCCTGCTGGCTACAGAAAAGTTGTGGGTTGTTTGCTGGTAGCTTGAGGGGCTTATAGGGACCTTGAATTCCAGGAATGAAGGCATTTCTTTTGGCTTAAGGGGAGAGGGCAAGAGTGATGGGGTAATTGGCCTTTACTGCCACTACAATGTAATCAGCACAAAAAACATACGAAATTTTGCACAAGGTGAGTCATTTAATCTTGATATCAGCCGTGGAAGGAGGCAACACATCAGCCTGAACAACGCATAACCAGGCATAGCCTACCTGCCCACCTCTGTTTATTGAAATTGCAAAGTGACAGGATGGCATTTGATGGGCCGTCAGGTGCCAAGTAATGTCATCGCTCACCACTTTTAGTGGCCATGAAAGCCTTTTTTGATTCTCTCAGTATAGACAGAAATTTTGTAGGAGAATTTCTTGGATGTTTTGTGATTGTGAGCTTAATCAACTTACCATTTTTTTTCCATGGAGCCACAGAAAAGGTGTGCAGCAATAATTTGTAGTTGATAGTGCATTAGAGTCCAACCTCAGGGAAAGGGAGAAGGGTGAAACAACATTAGAGAGTCAATTTACATTCAGTGTTTTTATCTGATCACATGCAAAATCTTTGGCTTTTCAGGATTAAAAAGAAAAGGATGGGAGGATCTGTAAATCATATTTTCACTCCTCAACTGTAGTAAGATGTGTAAATTGACTTACTATGTGTGTCAAATACATTACTGAAAAATCACAGTGCCAATTGTGCATGTGTTTGATTTCACTGAATTCATTTGAAGTTTTATTTTCTTTTAGATTTTTCAAGTTGAATAATGTTAATGATTTTGCCAAGTAAAACTCTCACCATTCAATTGATCAGTATTTTAAAAAATAAATTCATAGTTAAAAATTCATTGGATAAGAGAATATAAATTTACTATATAAACCAGGCATGATCAAAAAGATACTTTAGTTCCCCAGAAAACCGTGATTTTTAGAAGTTCTAAATTCTCAGAAAACTGAGAAACTTGACACCTGAAGAGTTTGAAACCTCATTTTTCCCACTCAGCTGCATGGTGAGCCTAAGCCGCTCTTCAGTACTGGCACCAGAAAAGGTGCAACACTGCACCAGCATCTCTCATTACATGCACAAAAAATTATCATTACTAATCCCTGAGGTCATAACCTCTCAATGAACTTCATTCCTTTTCCATTGCTTAGTTCTTACAGACCTTCCCATCTGATAGTCTGGTAATCATCTGCACTGAGAATGGCTTCAGTGTTTGTGCCTTCAGCAAGTTGCATTAACCCATGCCTGTTTTTTGCACCAGGGCAGAGTGATGAGGGGAAAGAGAGGTGCACTTGGCTCTGCAAGGGGCAAGGAAAAAGCAGAAGACAAGGACTGGTGGAGGGAACAGTGAAAAGGAGGAATGCAGAGGCTCCCACCCACCTCCATCTGATTGGATCCCCATGCTAAGAAGGACCAGAAATACCTCACTAAAGTGAAAACGGTGTGTTGTTCTCCAGGATAAGAAATGGTGGACGATGCTTAAGCTTTTCCAAACTGCAGCCTGGTGCAGTCCAGGCTGCTGGGAGCAAGCAGAGTTGGCTGTTTCCTGAATTGCAGGTGAAGAGTTAATGACTTGTAGGGCTTTGCCAGCTGCGGGAGTGGCTAGTGCAGGCAGGACTCCCTCGTGCAGGCATGTGACAGGATCATCTCTGGTCTAGTGGCCCAGACTGTAGTCAGGGTGACACGCTTGGCTGGCAGCAAACAGTTTCTCTCTCCCAGATTTCAGGTCAGATGGGAAGGATTCAAGATGGAAGCAGAAGATTACACTGGATACTGGATACTGTTAACACCCCCATCTAGAAAAGATTTTGTTCCAAGACACTTAGGAAAGATCAGGCTGTACACAAGAGGTCACATCACTTGTCTCCCCCACCCCCCTTATTTTTGAGGGATTTTCTTTGCTATGTGTTCTTGTGCTACCCTGCTCCCAAAGAGGCTGGAAGGCAGAAACCCAGATCCACAGCATGTAGCAATCAGTCAAGTCCTTGCTGGGCGCCTGTCCCCATGGGTCACGAGGGGACCCTGCATCACCCCTTGGACAGCAAGGCACCACAGCCTGCAGCCAGGATGCTCCTGCAGAGCGGGGTCCTTGCTCCAGCTGGAGCTCCTGCCCAGGCTGCTGCAGCACTGGGAATGTTGTGGGAAGGGTGAACACCAAGGAACCGCAGACACCGACTGAGCATGAGAAATAAACAAAGGCCAACATGCAGACAGAGGGAACCCATCAAAACAAGTGAATATGAAAAGAAGAGCTAGCTGGTGGAGAAGAAACAAAGTGGTAAAATCTATTTGATGTGTTGGAGAATTAAGGAGAGAAGCAGAAGATACAGTAGAAAGGAAAAACTAATGAGCAAATACCACACAGAAATAATGGTGGAGGTGACAGATACAATGGGTAAATAGAGTCCTGGACCAACACAGGAGAAATAAATTGCATTCAGACCAGAAGAAAGGAGAGTGACCTGAAAATTAATTCCAATAGCAGGAAGAGGCTGGGCTGTGCAATTTGGGGCTCATTGTTAGAGCCTGACAAGCCTGCCAGCAAGGGTGGATCCAGAGGAGAGAAGGAATGCTTGGAGAAAGCTATGAGATGTAGGATACAAGGTGGAAAAGAATCCAGCACTTGGGAGTGTAAAGGAATCCACTGATGATGTCTAATTACATGATAAATTACATAGCAAGGTTTCCACTGAATTGGAGCACAAAAATAATAACAACTAAACTAAATAAATAACAACTAAAATAATGTTGCAAAATAAAAGGAGAAAAAAAAAGAAAAAAAGTGAATAGTAACAAACAAGGCTGATACCTGTACCTAACAAGAGAGAAAAAGTGACCCAGACTGCTTCCGCTCTGCCAGTCTGGTGTTAACAGTATCCAGTTAAAGAGTAACACAGCACACAGGCAGGAAATAAAGGATAAAATCAAGTTTATTATGTCAACTAACTTAATAGTTTAAAAAAACCCCATTCTATAAAGCTATAGGCCTTGCATGGTCTCCAGGGAAGCAGCTCTGAACCTTGGGACCAATTAGGAACCTTGGTAGATGTTGGGGCAGAAACAAGCACAGGAATTTCACGTGGGAAGGAGTGGTTAAGGTCAAGATGAAAGCAAAGACTGAGGAAAGGGAGCATATCAGGACACACAGAAGGATACTACTCAGGTATTTTGTGGATATATTTATAAATTGATTTCCTTAAGGACTGGCACAAGTATTAGGTGTAATCTGATGAAATCAGAACGTTGTAGTGCATTAACGATGTAGAGGAAGGAAAAGGAATGCTGTACCTACAAAAAGGGGCAAGAAAGCCACCAGAAGAGACACTGACCTGCCTCTGCAAATGCAGCCCTGCCTGTATCCAGATGGGGAATCCTCACTAGGTGAGCACAAGTTTGCTACTGCTTGTGCTGGTCACCCATCTTCAGGAGAGGAAATGTGAACAGCAGCACAGCAGAAAGAGCTACCATGGCATTAGGTGCAAGGACAGGCAGACTAGTAAGAAAATGCTGGAAAAACTTGTTTAGTCCCCTGTAATGGCTGAGAGGGAGATGATTGCAGTCTACACAAATAGACTGTAGCATGAACACCAAGGCAGGACCTGGGTGAGATAAATTACAACGTTGGCACAGGAGCAAGTGTTTATTAACCAGCCGTGCATCAAATTAAGCTGGAAATGAGAAGATGATTCCTAACAATTAGAATAGTGAGTTCTGAAAACGCCTTCAGACCAGACGAGCGCGAGTCAAGTCCCGGCCACTTTTTAGGATGCAGATTGGAGTGGCTGTGAAGACGCCACAGGATGGAAACACTCTGGAAACTGCACGCGGTCAAAGCCGGCGTGTCTGGGTTCTGTGCGGTGTCTCCGAAAGCTCGCGGTGCCTGTTGCGGTGTCACGGGGGGAAAATAAGCCTGTGAGCTGCTGACTTAAGGACCTGTACGGGTCTCCCTCACGCCGTACAGGACTCAGCGCTCCGCACCGCACGCTGACCCTGCCCCGGCCGCATCCTTTCCCTGCCATTTTCCGTGCTCCCCTCAGCCCCTCAGGCAGAGCCCGCCCGGCTCCCACTGCAGCTCCGGCCCCTCATGCCCCGCCACGGTGGGCGTGGCCACGGAACGGGCGGGACGCGCCCGACGCGCCGATTGGCCTCGGCTCCCTCGGGGGCGGAGCTCTGCAATCTCTGCCAATCGACAGCTGCGAAGGGGGCGGGGCGTCCCGCTTTAATGGCGGGGGCGGCCGTGGCGGCGGCAGAGTGGGGTGCGGCAGGCGGTGAGTGCGGGTGGCCGTGGGCACGTGGGGTGAAGGGTGCGGGGCCCATTTTTGCCTGGCGGAGGTGGGCTGGGGATGCCTGGTCTGTCCCAGCGGTTTTCTGGGATGTTTGCGCGGGGGGGAGTTTGGGTAGAGGTGTCTGAGGTTAGCGGTGGGTCGAGGCTGGTCGTTGGGGTGTGCTGAGGGGGCTTCGGAAGGTGACGGAGTAGGAGGGTGCTGGGGAGGCCTTAGCAGGGTTCAGCTGCCTTGGGGGGCTAAGCTTTACTGCCAGGAATGGCTGGTCCTGCCCTGTGGAAGCCATGTGCTGGCTTGGCACCTGTTGATTAACCTGCTGGAGGAGGCTCGTGTATGTATATGTCCATGTTCTCGTCATCGGGGATGCTCGTGGTCGTGGGAGGAGGGATGCGGTGTCCCCTCAGCACAGGGGGGGGAGGGGCGCGTCAGGGGAGGCCATGGCCTGATGGGTGGGATGGGTGTTGTGATACCGTGACGTGCCCTTGGCGGGTGATCACGCTGGGTGCGGCTGCTGAGGCTGTCACCCCCCGGAAAGGGGGGCATCCGTAGTGCCGTGTGGCAAACCTGCCCGTGTCAGACGGAGGCACACAAGTAGAGTCCGAGTTGCGTTGTTGAAGTTTTTTTTTTTTTTTTTCTCAAAAGCAGCGGGGTCCTGACTGTGTGAGGAGCTGGAGTGCTCCCTGGCTCATAGCCTGGTGCCGCTGCCCCAGCACACCCTCCATGGTGCCAGGGAATGGTGCAATTTCTTTTCCGCAGTCGGCTGCTCTCCTTCGGGACAGAGCCAGCCCCCTCTGTGCGAGGCTGGGATGCCTTCTCGGCCGGCCGCGGAGGAAGAACTGTCCCTCCGAGCTGTCTGCCGCGGCACAAACACCGGCCTCCGCCCCGGCAGGTCTCTGCCAGCTGCCGCGCTGGGTCCCGGCCGTGACGGGGCTGCCTCCCTACTGCTGGCCCGAGCCTAGAGTATGCCTGCTTCCCGGCTCAGGGACCAGTGGCTGCGCAGCCTTAGGGACGGGATCGGCATCGCCCTCTTGGCGTTTTGGCGGGACTGTCCCAGCTCCACAGGCAGCGGAGTAGCTGCGCGGGCTCGCTGAAAGGTGGCTGAATCCCCACACATCGTGGCGGCGGCGCGGGGCCTCTCTGGGCCCGTTGCGGCCCTTCTCAGCTGCGCAGGCCCCGCTGGGCCGCGGCCCCGCTTCCGGGCCCGGCCGCGCCACACCCGAGCCGGGCTGGGAACCGCCCGGGCAGGGGGAGCCCGGCGCTCCCTCCGGAGGCAGCGGGGCCGCGGCTTGTGCCAGAGGGACTCGCAGGGGTGGCAGCAAGGCTGAGCGGGGCGCTGCCCGGCTCTTGCTGTGGGCACCGGGCTGAGAGCTGCGGGTACGCTGAGCAGCCGAGGGCTATGGTCTCCTGGGGCTTCTCTGCAGCGGGGCGAGAGCAGCCCCCGGCGGCCGGGAGCTTTCTTCTACCCAGCTCTCGCATCAATGTAACCATTCAGAGGGCTCTTCCCTCCTCCTCCGGGCAGGGTGGCAGTACCAGGCCTCCCCCGCTGCTGCGACACAATGTCAGCTTTGAGTGCCGGCTCGTGTAGGTGCTTGGCCTCCCGGTGGCTCTCGCTCTGGAACGCTGTGGCAGGAGGAGGAGGTCACTGTCACCCCCCTGGTGGCAGCAGTCGCCTGGCCTAGGGCTCACCTGGCAGTGCTGTGGTCGTGCACAGGGGCCTGGATCACTTCGGGCTCGATAACCACAGGCAGTGCAGGGCTTGGTCTGTAGATCCCTTTGCGTGGGCCAAGTCCTCTGTTGAAACGAAGGGGCAGTTGGGAAAGCTACTTACTTTTACGTTGTAACAGACTAAATGAGGCAGCGTAAATAGCTATTGCAACAAGAGGGGAAGCTTTGGAGGTGGCAGTGTATGCCTCAGTGCCTGGGCTGCTGCCTGCCAAGGGAGGCTGTCAGGTGCTTTCCCTGTGACTGATCATATTGGTTCTGAAGTCCTAAAGGTGGGGAGGGAGAAGTGGGATGAATACCCCTTCCTATGCTCTGTGGGCAGCATGGGATAACACTGGGTATTTTACCTGCTAGTGCATTTCCTCAGAGCATCTCTTCCCCTCTTGGAGGCCAGGATTGACTGTGCAGCAGTGCATCCATCCTGCTGTGCTGTCCCAAATTGACCACCTTCTCTTCTACCAGAATGCAGCCAGGGCAAATTCCTAGCTGGATGGAGCTGACCTTCCCACCAGACCTGCTGGGCAGCTTCTTGAGGATAGTTTAGAGTCAAACAGCTGGCTGAGCCCTTGGGGCTTGTCTGAGTCTCCTGTGCCTTATCTCTTTCCTAGGAAGCCCCTCTAGCTCATGGGTGTGAGCTACTGCTAGCAGCCTGTTTCTATGAGAAACAGCAAGATGCCAGCTGTTGCAGCATCTACTTGCTGCATCTTGCTTCAGGGATTAAGCTGTGCCACCCACACAGAGCCTGGACCTCTGCGGTCCTGCCTTATGTTGTATTCTTATTTTTGTTTCCTGAAAGTCTGTTGGGGGGGGGGGATGGATTATGTGGTCCTTCAGGGAAGAAGTGTAATATTAGAAAAAGTACTGTTATAACAGAGACTTGGGAGTAAAAGCTCACTCTGACCTAGAGGTGTCTTATACCATATGTTAGAGATAAAAAATAAGGGAGCTTATTGAAGTTGTGTAGTGTCTCCTTTCTCTCCTGGTGGAGAAAAGCTTTGCATCCTGAGGAGCCTCTGAATCTTGTGTCAGAAACAGGTGCTTGGCTGACACTGTCCTTGAATGTTACAGGTGAATGCTTTCCCCTTCTCTGCTGGGGGCTACAGCACAGTGAACACCCAGCTTGAGATGCTTATGAGGGACACTGGGAGTAGTGCCTGTGATGGCCCAAGAGATGCTCTGTGTTTCTGTGCTTTTGTATTGGAGTTCTGGTAGTCTGTGCCCTACTGGCTGTCAGATGGTGGGAGTACTTGGGCTGGAAAGTCTGGTTCTTGCCAGTCAAACAGGTGAGGCAGCTTGGGCTCTTATAGGGAGGAGACAGTCCCCAGGAGCCAGGACTCTTCCCTGCAGGAGTTGTGGGGCTGCTGTTTCTCAGAGATGACAGGTTGCAGCTGCCACAGCCTGTTCCCCACCATCAGGCCTGTTGTCTGCATTCTGAGCCTTTGGTGGCTTGAGGATGGCAGAGGTGGTAACTGGGTCTGATGTTTCTTGCTTTCCCTTAGTGTGTCATAGGGTTGATTCTTCCCTGTGGGATGGATTGGGGTGGTGAGCTGCCACTGGCAGCAAGTTCTTGAGTTTTGTTGCAAGGATTGCTCTTACCCTGTGGCTCAGACCAGCTAGCTTGCTCTCATGGTTTAAGATTTGCTCTGCACACACACAGATTTTATAACTTGTGCTGCTTCTACTTAACCCTAAGAGGCTTTCCCTGTCTGTACAGGAGCACCAGTAGAAGCAAGTGCGCTGACTTTGAGTGGTCAATCTACACCTGTGTTGAGATAACCAGGCCTCATACTTCACTTTTTCTTGTGCTTGGAAGGCTGTGAACCTGCTTGAATATGGTAACCATTAAGCCTCAGGCTTGTTGGGTTCTAAGTGCAATATACTGTGCTACAGGAGTATGATATCTTCATACTGTCAGAGAACATCCTGCTCTCTTGTTAGAAGATTGTGTGACTGCACTGCCTTCTTAGTTTGGAGGGTACAGGACCCAAAGCTGATGTGTTATGGTAAAGTTCTAGGCAGTGTCCCGTTGTCTCATTGAGAAGTGGCTCTGGATTTATGCCTGGGCTTCTTGAATAGTCCAAATAAAGCTGTTGGAGGGAATTTTTGAGTCTTTCCTTTCTGCATCTTGCTTTGTAGACTTTTAATGTCCATCTTGTCTTGATGTGCCTGTCTAATTAATGCACAGACCTGAATGGGACAGAGCACACTGATCATTACTATATCATGATTGCAGTCAGTGCTGTGAGAACAGAGGTGAAGCCTTGTATTGAGGCATTTGCATAGGGATTAAAACCAGAGATGAATGCTGTGGTACAGACTGTCCCACCTCCAGATAGTGGTGTTCTGTTTCATTGCTAGGTGGCTTTAGAAGGCTTGACCTGATTTTGGATGCAGCTGTTAGAAGCTGGCCTTGCTCAGTCTAGCCCTGCCTGCCCTCTGGTCACCTGCCTAGTTCTGTCCTTCCTCAGTGTGCTCTGTGCACTCTGGGGGGCTGCTGGGTGCCTTCATTTCAGAGAGGGAGCTCGGCCATCTCTACCGTCCCCCTTTACCTGGTGCTGTATGGGAGAGTGACACAGATCAATATGGTTAGCTCAGAAAGGAAATACCTTATTTTCCACTTTCGTATGTATCTCACATTGTTTCTTTCCTTCCCTGTCTTCTTTACTCCTTTGTTCCTTGCTATGTCAGATTTTCTGCCTAATGTTGCCTTTTCTGTTTTTTTTTTTTTTCCTCTGACTGCTCCCTTCTCTACTGTTATCAGTTCTCTGAATATGCAGCCACCAGCTTTGAATGTGATAAGGAGTAAACCTACTCTTAACAACTTGGGGAGGTGCTGCCCCTGAAAAAAGTGTGCTGTGCCTTTTAAACCTCTTGCTGCAAGGTGGACTCTTGCCAGACCTTGAAGTCTGATTGTCTGCCTTGGTTTTTGTACAAGGTTTCCAGTACCCTATTGCAGTGGGTGTCGTCCTTTCCCTGAGAGCTTTGTGAGGTGCCACACTGACTGTCAGTCAGAGCTTTCCTGCTAATCTGGGAGTCTCCTCTTGCTTTCCCTGCTTCCAGTGAGTATGAGAAGGGGAGAGCTTAATGTGCTTTTAGGATGTTATCCAAAGGCCTCAGGGTTTTACAGCCACTTCGTGAGAGAGTGGTAGGGTATTAACACACACTTGGTGAAGATGAGGAAACCGTTTAACTTCAGGCAGGACACTTCCTGCCACTTGGATCCAGTGTGCCAGGTGCAGAACCCAGCCAGTGTGACTCCCGCACTGGTTGCAATGAGAGCTCTTGCAAGAGCTGTTACATATCATGACTTTAGGAGTTTGCTTCCCTTATGTGAATACAGACCTCCTGTACTGACTTCAGAATATTCTGATGTAGAACATATGGTACCTTGTTGGTAGCTTGTTGGCCATGTCCTTTGACGCTCAGCATGAAGTAGGTGAGCCAGAGGAAGTGATAAATGGATATGATTCAAATAGGAAAACTTATCTGGTGGTGCTAACGTAAAGTTTCCTTGCAGCCTTTGTAGTTATGTTGTGGACTGAGTTCTGGGACTGGTTGTTCTCAAACTCCAATCAGAGTTTGCCCCAAGTCCTCAGAGCTGAGGTGCCAGGCTAGGAGGGCTGCTATACTGCTCTGCCTTAATCTGTTGGTATGGCTTTCCACACTTAAAATGTAGAAGCTCCTGTTGTCCTGCCAGACTTGTCTTCTGTGGCTGGTGAGCTGGTGACAGGCATGTCTTTAGGCTGATTCCTTTTGAGAAAAAACATGACTTTAGAAGCACGTGGACAATGCTGTCTTAACTTGAGTCTTCAGTGAATGGATGAAATTATTAGCAGGAATGCAAGTGTACTTGAATACAGCCTCCCCTGCATGTGTTTGAGCTGGTGTTAGGAGATGCTGTGTGTGAAATAAGTGTGTACTGCCTGGTTACAAGCCCCTCTCCCTTTCAGTGGGCACAGAGAAGCAGACAGAGGAGATCCAAATTCAGTTTTCTCTGCTTCACTGTACATGTCAGTCTTAGACTGATCCCACTGCAGAGCTGATAAAAAACAGGGGTTTGCAGCTTATGGTTGGCTGGGCTCCTTCTCCCTCTTGTCTTGCTCTGACTGCCTTGCTGCCTGTGTGTTGTTTGGGGCAGATAAAGTTTCATGTTCCTCTTCTTGCTGGATTCACTTGTGCATAAGCTCAGGAAAGCTTCTGGAGCTGTGACAGTCAGCTCTTGGTGGTGATGTTTTGAAGTGCCAGCCTTGTGTGTGCAGTACACACCCCTATCTATGCCTGGCCTGGGGCCGCCAGAGCCTGGCTTGATCAGTTCCACTCTACTGCAGGGAAATATATTCCATGGGCATGTGGGGCTGTGTGCAGGCCTTGCTGGACCCCACAGTGACTTTCTGGAACTCCAGGCAGCTTGGGTGGGTGCTATGGTAGGGAGCTGGGGGAGGAAGATGCCTCTTCCCGAGAGGTGGTGGAGCTCAAAGCTGCATCAGGGAGCAAGCCTTGATGCCAGCTTGTAGGTCAGGGATGTGAGTTAGTTTCACATCTGGCCAACTGATCATCTCCTGACCTTTGAGGGCTGCTACTCCCTGGGAAGCCCCACAGGGGCCAAGCCTGCTTTATCCAGTTCAGCAAGGGCCCTGTGCCAGCTCTCTCTGGGGTGGCAGTTCTGTGGCCACCTACCAGATGGTTTTGGTGCTGCCTTTAATTAAAATAGTGGGGAGATGAGGGTGTTTGCTTTTGCACTTATTACAGGACTGATTTCTGACCTGAATGCTGAGGAGTAGGAGTGTTCGATGTCTGGGGCAGAGTCTGTTGCTTGCAGATGGTTGTTGTGTGGGGAGATATGTGCTCTGCAAGGCTGTTAACAAAGCTAACTGGGTTGAGCTCTGGTGTCTGTCAGTGTCATGGTTCTGACGGTGCTGGGGTCTGACTGGGGCTGGTCATAAAAGGCCTTGCTGTTGTTGCTGAAGTTGCACTAATTAGCTGTGTAGCTTGCTGGAAATATGCACTGTACACATTGCTTGGTGTAAGCAAGTATTTAATCCTTGATGTTGGTTACTGGAGCAGATTGTGGGCTGATACTCTAGTTTGCAAATAGTGGGAACTTTTTCTCTGACATGGGGAAGTGACTCCTTGTTGCTGAGAGATAGATGATGTGTTGCAAGGTTTCTCTGTATCATGCAGGGTGTGTTTGGGCCCCTAGGATTCCTGCTAATTTAGGATGCTTGGACCTGTTTACTTGATTTCTCTTCAGCTGTTCAAGGCTTAGCTTTGGGTTCCTCATCTCCTCCCAACTCCTTGCCTAAGAAGGTCAGGATTTAGGAGTCAGAGGAAAGTAAGTGTCCCCCATGTGCAGAGAGGACAAATGCAACCACTGAGCTGTGAACACCTTCAGTGTGTGATGTGGAGTGCAGTGAGAGCAGATGCCTGTCTGGATGGTGAACCCCTCTACAAGTGCAGAGGGGTATTGTACACAGAGAGGAGTTCAGGTTCCTGGACACTTGCTGCTCTGTACTAGAAAACCTCTGCCTGCAGCAGAAAGGCTGGCATGGAGCAATCATGGTTTAGGCAGACCAGTGCACTTCACAGCCCCCTGCTTACTGAAGGTAACTCTTGGGCCTGCCCTGCAACTCCCACTTTGCTGCTCAGCTGTCAACACCCCAAGGCCAGTGGCTGCCCCTTGAGGGACAGAGGAGGGCAAGACATACCTGCATCTGCCCACTGAGCAAGGTGTACTTTGGCCACTTTGGTGCAGGATGATGTAGCATGCCAGTGTGGATGGATGCCAGGTCTTACGAAGACCTGAAGACCTCAGGGGTTTCCCTGGAGATGTGGTTGCTCTGTTAGCTTAATTTAGCAGGATGTTGTTCTGCCTAGAGAAACTGAGGAAAGCATTTATGTCCTTCCCATAAGGGCCTGTAGCATAATTCTACGATTTCTGCCCTGGTACAAGTCTTGGTGCTTTGCCCAGAGCCTGTGTTCAGGACAAGTCCAGTGCCTCCCAACTTCCTGTGGCATGTGTGGCTGTAGGAGCGTTGGAGGTGCTTCACAAAACAGCAGTAAGAGGGACTTGTTGCTGTTCATGCTGGTGGGAACTTCTGTGCTAGTCCTGGATTGAAATGGGCTTCTCCCTCTGCTTGGGGGAATAGTTGTCATGGACCCCAAATTGTTTTGAGCTGGGGTCCTATTTGGCCAGTGGTACTGGAGGCTTTGGCCCAGGGTCAATGAAGTGATCCATAGTGCCTGAGCTGAAGTGTTTTGCTGCAGTGTGTGATGTAGATGGACTCTTGTCTCATCCTAGCCTGCCCAGAATAGGTAAGTACTCGGCAGGATTTTTGTCTCTCTGCTGGACCTGTAGTAAGGCTGACTCATTCACCTTGATAAGATAAACACAGCTTGAATAATCAGGTGCCTCTGCTGGGAACTGACTCTTGAGGGCTCCTCAATCTAGCAAATAAAGGTGTAGCTGGATGTAGTGGTTGAAAGCTGAAACTAGACCGACAAGTTTGGAACTTGCTCTTAGCCATTAAAGCAATATGAAGCTCAGCAGCTTTCCAGACTTGTACTTACTGCATTTCCCACAGCTGAGCCTTGAGTGTCTCTTAAGGATGCAATAGTTCCTGCTACACTTTTAGCCGGCCTTTGCTGCGTGCGGAGAGTGGATTCTCTTAGCAGTGCCCAGAACCTTAAATAATACTGGCATCCCAGTGATACAAGTGAGTATTACTTGCTATTAAACCCTTTGAAACCTTGGGTTGGGAGGGTGAACATCTATTTTGCTGCTGAGGTGCCCCTGATGTGTGGGGGGATCAGCCCTAAGTGGGCTTTGCCCTATTGTACCATCTGCCTCCGAGATGGTACAAGGAACCACCTTCTGTGCTTTTTGAAGCAAAACTTCCTGGGCTCTGTCCTTGGGCTGCATGGCTGTACAGGCTGCTCTGAAGCCTTGCTTGGTGGGATGGGTGTTTTTGAGGATCGCGGTGAAGGAGAGGACCTCTTCCCACCTGCTGCCCTTGCAGAGAGGTTAGATGGCACTCCCCAGTCAAGAGGAATGCAGAGGGTATGACTGGGCAGGCACAGAGCCAGCACTGCTGCTGCACCAAACTGATTTGCAGGGTATGGTGAGCCAGAATGGTGTGTGCCAGGCCCCCCTGGAGATTACTGCTGGCAAAGCCTGACATAGAGATGTCTGGTATCTCTGCACAGGAAGTGTCTGCTACCATCCTGCCTATAGCAAAGATGACATTGAGTTCTTCCTCTTGCTGTGAAGCTGAAGGAACAATGCTGGTGTTGGCTGGTGAGGGCTTGAAGTGGCAGTGGCTGCTGAGTACTCAGGGACCTTACTGGGAAGAAGACTGACTTGAGCCTCTTGGCTGCTGGTCTGGAAGAGGCCATGTGCTTCCTGGTGGTGGCAGCAATATACCTCCTGGGGAGACTTGGGCTGGGGACCCATTTCCCCAGGCCATGCATGGGCAGTGACTCCTGTGCACCTTCTTGGAGGGAAGGGGTAGGTGGAGTATCTGGTGGCAGCTGTGGGGAATGCCTCCCTCGCAGGTGGATGAGTCAGGCCTGTGCTCTGCCTCCTTTCCTGCTGCTCTGGTCTCCTGTGGGCTAGGGAGAGGTTGGGGAGCACAGGAGGATGGGTGAGGGTGTTTCAAACTTGCCTGCAGCAGTAAGAGCCTGGACCCTTCCTGCTTTTCTGGAGTGTGTCTGCCTGGATCACTGGTGTGTGCTCATAATGAGGCTGAGCAAGTGTGGGGAGTGCCAGTTCTTCTCCCTGCAGCCTTACATTTATGGCTTTCTCTTGTCTGGAAGGGGAGTGGAAATGCCATTGCCAAGCAGGATGCACCTGGCCTCTCAGGTACTAGGTTATGTGGTAGTAGTTTCTTGTCAGGAGGGCCTTGTGCAAGGATGTGAAACCAGGAACTTTGACATCAGAAACTGATGTTTGTTTCTGAACCTATGGGTTGCCTTCCTCATGTGATGGGCCTGCCAGTGATGATGTGCTGCTTCTATGGTGGGAATCAGCTGGCAGGGGCCCAAAGCTGGTCACGAAGGCTCTGCACTGTGGAGAGTGTGGGCCAGCTCTGTATCTCTGTACCAGGGTCAGACAGAGCAGTGTGCTGAGTAGGTACGTCTGCCAAGGCTGCTGGCAATGTCATGATGTTTGTGGATGATAATGCTTGAGCTTGTACAGCAGGAGCAAGATTAAGGGACTGGGGATACAGTGCTGAGGTTGGAAGCTTTCCTAGCTGGCTTGAAATGTTGGATTCTTGCCTTGGAAGGACTTGCTGGCATTGGATGATGGGGTTCCCAGCAGAGCTGGGGAAACAGGGCCAGGCTCTGTGAGAAGTGAGGAGGCCTGTGGCTCAGCTGGAGAGTGGATGCTGGTGTGTGATCAGATGGGAGCAACACTGGCTGATACATGACTGTTTCTCTGAAACTGGGCTTGGAGTTTGCTGATCTGCAGGGCTGTGCTCTGTCGGCTGCCCTCCTGGGAAAACAGCTCTCTGATCTTCCCTGCCTCTTTCCACAGAGATACTGCCACCACCATGGAGGGGATTGTGACTATGTATCAGGACTTCATGAAGAAAGCAGGTGAGTGTTTGGCTCTGCTCAGCTATCAGACAGGAAATACTACATGCTTTACTTCCAGGGGCGCTGGGGGGTGGTCTGTCATCTCTGAAGCAACCCTGGGTCTAACTTAATCCTGTCTTTGCCCTTACACAGATGCAGCTCTGGGGTTTTTGTGCTGCCTGTTATGAGGCTGTCTTGCCCCAATGCCTGTGCAAATTGTTTTGGGGCACTTGTGCTCTCCTGGGCAGATCATCTCCAGGCTGCCCTGCAGCATGGCTTCAGGCTATACTGTGCTGAGTCTGGCTGACTTCACCAGCCTCTGCTGCAAGACTGTTTCCCTACTTGCACTTGTGTCCTAGAAGAGGATTGCTGTGCCCTTGTCTCCACTGTGGCAGTAGCACTGCTGGCAGCAGGCTGGGGTGAACATGCTAAGTGCTCTGCACTGTGGCTCTTTCTGCAGACCCCCGCATCGCTGATTATCCACTGATGCAGTCCCCATTCCTTGTGATGGGCATCCTTCTGGGATATGTCTACTTTGTCCTATCCTTGGGTCCCCGGCTAATGGCCAACAGGAAGCCTTTAAACCTGAAGAAGTTCATGGTGCTATACAACTTCTTTCTGGTGGGACTCTCCCTTTACATAGTCTATGAGGTGAGTTGTTGGTAGCTTGGTTGGGCATGTGTAAAGCAGCATGTACAGGCTGCGTGGGTGATGGGGAGCCCTTTTTCTGGCTGTTCCCTGCCCTTCTGTGCAGAGCTTGACGTGCAGTGGGTGATGTGTTGGGCCTCACCCTGATAATGCTCTTGTTGCAGTTCCTGATGGCAGGGTGGCTTACTGGGTACACCTGGCGATGTGACCCTGTGGACTTCTCACAGGACCCCAAGGCCCTCAGGGTGAGTTCTCATCCCTCTCCTGACAAGTGGGAATGGCCTTTAGTGCTTCTGTTTGGACTCCTGCCTTTCCTGAGGCAGAGGATGTGCAGTCTGTGGGCCTTGGTTTCATGCCAGGGTAACTATATGAAGCCCTTCAGTCACTGGGCATGTTCAGGCTGAGGCGGGTCTCTAATGTTAGCCTGTTCTGTTACAGATGGTCAGTGTTGCTTGGCTCTTTGTTTTCTCCAAGTTCATTGAACTGACAGACACGGTGAGTTACTGATACAGTCTTGTCACCACTTACTGGGCAGGGAGTTGAGGCCCAGTGTATTTGGGGTTGGTGCTTTTGCAGCTGTTCTAGTCTGACCTGGTAGTGCTTCTGTCTGGCATCACTGCCAAGGCAGCCACTCTGGAATATTGATGCTGAGGCTGCTCTTGCCATGCTACAGCTTTGGAAGCTGTGGTGTGACCGAATGGGTGATGACAGTGAATATAGAGGGAGGGAGGGTAGCATCACTGAGGTCAGACTCTGAATTAGTGGCCCAGCCTGCTCTAGCTGCTCCCAGAGTTGCAGGTCCTTGATGCTGTTGGGCTGTCATTGCAGGTGATATTTGTCCTGCGGAAGAAGAATGAACAGGTCACATTCCTACACCTTTTCCACCACTCTGTTCTGCCGTGGAGCTGGTGGTGGGGAGCAAAGTTTGGTCCTGGTAAGATGGCAACTGTCTGGGTGCATGGATTGGGTGGGGTTACCCCAGCAGCAGGCTGAGAAGGGGTTTTTGGCCCTGCTTTGCTCTTAGCAGCTCTGTGCAGTGCTGCTTGCTGTGGAATGTTGACTTACATGATGCAAAATCTGTCTTAACAGGGGGAATGGGCTCATTCCATGCCATGATCAATTCCATGGTGCATGTCGTCATGTATTTCTACTATGGGCTCTCAGCAGCAGGACCTGCCTTTCAGAAGTACCTGTGGTGGAAGAAGCACATCACAGCCATCCAGCTGGTGAGTCTGTGTGGTGGAGCAGAGCATGTGCCCAATGTGAAGGGCAGGCCAGCCCTTGTGCCTTTGAAAGGTGCAGCCAGCAGCAATAGTTGCCTCTTCTGTAGCGTATTGCTCTGAGTCTTTAGCAGCTCTGCCCCACTGTGGGCCTCTGACAGCCCTTCCAGCCTGGTTGGGATGGGGGTGCTGTTCAGCTCCTGGGCTGCACCCATGTTGGGAGGGTGAGAGGCATATGCTGCCTTGAGACTTGTGCCTGCCTCTTCCAGCTGCTGCTGACTGCCTCACCGTAAGGACCTCTGCTTCAGACTGGGAAAGGAGTCTAAATGTTGCCTTTAAAAATAAGGTTTCTAGTGGGTTCCCTGACCCTGCTCCCATGAATAACTTGTTCTTACTCTACCTTGCTCCCAGGCACAGTTTGTGATTGTCTCCGTCCACATCTCCCAGTATTACTTCATGCCCAACTGCCAATACCAGTTCCCCATCTTCATTCACCTTATCTGGATTTATGGGACCATCTTCTTCATCCTCTTCTCCAACTTTTGGTACCAGTCCTACACCAAGGGCAAACGGTTGCCCAGGGCGGCTCAACAAGCAGCCCAGCACAACGGTAGTAGCATCCATGAAAATGGCACTGTCACCAATGGGAAGGTCAAAGGCAACTAGAGGGTAAAGTGCTCCCAGAGCCAATGAGAGCCCCGGGGCAGAGGCAGCTGGGACCTGTCCCTCTGCTCCTGGGTGCCACTAGCCAAGTCAAGTGCCTACAGACTGTTGTACCCCTGTGCCCAGTCCTGCTGTCCCCTGTCTGCATGCTCAGCCCCTCTGCTCTGAGCAGCCATGGGCCACTTCTGCTTCTGGGAGGGCTTGTGCTGTTTCTCAGTGTTGCTGAGCAGAGAGGCAGCTGCCTGCATCACAGCTGTGGGGCTGCAGTCCCATTCCAGTGTTTCCAAAGGAACTTCCCCCAAGTGCCTACATCTGGCTCTTCTGCCTAGGGGCCATTTCCTTCTGAGTAGGACCAAAAGAAGAGACCGCTTCCTGTCCTGGTGCCCTCTCCTCTTCCCTGTCTCACAAGAGCCTGGGTGGATGAGCAGATTAGTCCCTGGCTGCTTGCCACTGCCGGCTCCTCTGTGAGTGCTCCTGCTCTACGATGCCTTGTGCCACTTTGTTCCGTGCCACAGTGCTGCATGACCCTTCTGGTCCCTGTGTGCCCAGCTTGGGAGTCCTGCCTGGCATACTTGTGCCCAGGTGTCTGTGGAGAATGTAGGGGCAGTACTTATGGGACTTAAGGGCCCAGACCTGCCCAGTACAGTACACATGCCCTGTGCCTAGTACACAGCAGAGGCTGTGACAGCCTGAAAGGCTTCCCCCACATGATAAGCCCAGGTTGCCTTGCCGTTCTTGTGCCTGGGCTGGGTGCTCAGTGTGTGCTTAAGCCACACTTACCTAATCCTCTATGGCAGCTGGTGGCTTGCTCCAGAGTGGGGGAGACCAAGCTCAGGCCTAGTCTTGGACCACTTCTATTCCTGTAAATTCAAGACTTGAGCAATAAGTGCCCCTAGAATCAGCTCCTGGGCTCTCCTGCTTGGGACCAGCCCTGCTCTGGCCTAGCCTGAGCACAGTAGAGGGTGGTTTTAGTGTGCTCAGCTGTGGTGCAAGAGTGAGCACCTCTTGTGTCTGTGGATCTCACTGGGCCTGGGTGAAGATGTGCTCTGCCCTTCAGCAGGGCAGTGCAGCAGCTCTCCTGGCCTGGTGCCTGTCACCTGCTCTGGCTGTAACCAAAACAAGCTGATGGCCTTGAGGACGAGGTGAAGGAGCCAGGCCCTGTCAGATTGGGCTGCTCTTCTATCATAAATAAACAAACAGAAGGAGAAATGGCTCTGTCCTCTTGTTTTCTTGGCTCAATGTAAGCAAAAGCTGTTCCAGGTGCTTGGTCCTGCCCAGGGTGGTGGAGGCAGGGCTGGGAAGAAGCAGCTGGTGTAGCAGGTTTGTGTTGGGGGAAGAGGGTGATGGTTGTGTGCTGATGAAGCAGATGGCAGATTGTTTCCAAGTGTTTTGGTAGAGCAGTGCTCAGTGCTGGACATGTGTCAAGGCTTCTGTTGTGAAAGTGACTCCACCCTGTCAAAAAATGGCTGGGGTGGAGTGTGGGTGTGGGTTGGGCCTGGGCCACCTGCCCAGGAAGAACTGCTGCTTTTCAGAAATCATGGGGGTTTGAGGTATGGCAGAGCAGGGAATAGAGACTCTGGAAATGTGACTCCTTGAGCAACAGCACTGTTGCTTACTGCATCTGCTGAAGCAAAAACCTCTGCCGTCTGTGAATGCTCCTGCAGCAGAGATCTGTGCAGAATGTAGCTCAGGTTTGGCAGAGGGAGGTGGATGTTGTTGCTGCCTTGCTTTTGCTGCAGAAGTGCATCTTTGCCTGACTGGGCTCTGTTACCTTTCTAACTGTCTCATTCTGGTGTCCCTTCAGTGCTGTTGGGGTGCAAGGCTGTCTTCCCCATCACCCCATCACCCGGGCCCTCTTGAGCAGAGAGGCCAGCCTGGGTGCTGACTCAAGACTGGGAAGAAGAGTGGGGAGCCAGCTGGGCAGCTTGTGGCTGGGAGGAATGTGTTAGAGCAGCAGCCTCCAGATGCTGAGTTTCACTGTAGGTTTGGTTGTGGGGTGGGAGGGCTTTGGTGGATGTCTAGCTAAAGCCCTGGAGCAAAGCTTGGTGTGAGAGAGCTCTGTTTGTCCATCCTGGACTGCTGTACACCTCAGGGCCGTGCTCTGAAATATAGGAAAGCATCTTCAAGTGACCTCAACTGGTGTGACTAATATGCCTGAACTACACATGGCCATCACCCTCTTCTACAGTGCTCCATGTCCTTATATGTAAGAAGCTATAAAGTAGGATCTGGCTGCTGCACTGTGCAGTGTTCTCCCAGTTGTTGCTACTTCTCTGGGAGTAAAGACTTGGATGAGAATTTGTGCTGGTCCATGCTGAAGTGGTGTGTAATGTTAGGTCAGTGCTCAGAAGTCACTGCTTCAGGAGCTGCAGGTGATGGTCCAGCTGACATAGACCTTTTCCTGTCAAATCTCCTCCCCTCCAGCTGGTTCTTGGTAAAGACAGGACTCTCTTTGCTTTTGCCCAAAATAGTAACAATGCTTTAAACTACTTATGCTTGGTATTTTAGAATGGGCTGTTCCCTGCATGTGCTCTGCTCTCCCTTCCTCCAATTGTTCCTGTTAGCTGTGCTCTTCTATGGGCTGGCCATGGCACTTGGTAATTAATATGCTGTCATGCTGTGAACTGAATTCACACCTTATAGGGCTGTGTTTACTGGGCCTGCTGGATCAGTGCCCACTTCCTTCCTCTGCTCCTCCTCACTCCAGGACTGTAAAGGACCAGTATGGGGCCAAAGACTCTGCAATATCCTTATGCTCCAGTAATGCTCAGAGGACCTTCAAAGGCTGTGTAATGCACAGCATCTGGGGGTGGGGTTATGTGCTAAGGAGAAAGAGCATGAGCTGCTCTTCTTACATGGGAGTGAGAAAATGACAGCAGCTTCCAGGCATTATAAAGCTTTCCTTCCAGGTCAGGGACCAGGGGAAGGCCTAATCCGCTGTGGGCCTACAGGGCAAGTATGTGCTAACTCCCAGCACCACAGTGCAGGGGTGTGAGGCAGGGTTCCTACAACAGCAGCACAGCTCTGGGGAAGAGCCCACCCTTGCATCTGGGTTCTTGCCTGCTTCCCCATTAGAGACAGCTGTGGCCCTAGGATTTGTGTCTGAAGAGGGGGGCTCCTTCCTTGAACCTCCTGTGATCTTTCCCAACTGGCCAAGTGGGGATGCTCCAGCAGCCCTGCTGGGAAGGTGCTGGACTCAGCAGCTGTTTTCTGAGACTGTGCCCCCCAGATCAGCTGTGAGGAAGGGGGGGTCTCTAGTGGATGTGTACCCTCACTGGCCTTGGCAGAGCACAAATTGGTGCTGCCACAGGCCACTGTTGAAGGTTCCAGCTAGTGTAAAGCTCAGGAGGCAGAGCTGGTGCTAGGTACAGTGTGGTATTTGTGCTGAGAGGAAGGTGAAAACAGTTACTAATCCACCCTCAGCTAATCATTGAGGGCTGATGGGAGGTACAGGCTTGGTGGAGCTGCTTTGCACAGGCCAAGGTGCTTATCAGCTGTGCAGTGTCCCCAGCAGCCCCTGGCACTGCTGGTGCAGCTGAAGGACAGGCTTGATGGGTCTGGTGCAGCCCCACAACTGCAGACACTGTGGCTCCACCATGAAGAGCAGCATGGCTGAGCTGGCTGTTGCTCAGGTCAGGTAAGGGTTCAAGTATGTTCCCTGCAACTTCCTTCAGCAAAATTCAGCCAAGAAAAAAGGTGTTTTTCCAAGTGCAGGGGAGTCAAGCTCTAACAAATGTCAGCTGAGCCCTGGTGCCTGCTCCCCTGCATAAAGCCTCAGCAAGGCACCAAGGCTTCCTGGCAGCAGGAGGGGAAGACAGATCAGCGTTGTTGGAAGAATACATGACTAAGGCCTGAGCACAGGGTTGGTGGTGCTTTGCATGGCTCTTGCATGACATGCAGGCTGGCTGGGGCAGTGTAAACTAACCTTTTGTTTTGCATCAGGCTTTATGCCAGTGCCAGCCCCTTTCTGGCCTTTGGGGTGACTACAGCTGTTGCTGTATATTTCCCCCCTGCTTTTTCTTTCCAATTGCAATTTGGTACTAAACACACTGCAAAAGTAGCTTTCTATTCCAACACCATAAGCAGGCACTGAGGGTTGCCTGCAGAGTCACAGTAAGGCCCCTCTGGTTGTGAGACAGGACACAACAGAAACAGGCCACAGCCATACTGTACTTTCCATTGAGCCTGTAGTGGAGCTGCTGTGCTTGTAGCCAGCATCTAGATGAGACAGATGACATCTCTGTCTTAGCTGGGACAGAAACAGAAGTACAGCCCTTGCACAGCATCCTTCTGCTAGGCTCAGGCTCCCTGTAAACTGGCCCTGAAGAACTAAGGCTCCACCCCTTGGCCCAGATCCCCAGCCTCAGGGAGAAGGACTTGGGTCTGGGAGCCATGGCTTTTTCTTACATCAGACTTCAACTAAGAAAATGTCAAGTTAAGCAGTTTATTAACATTTAAAATACTGTACAGTGTGCAAACCAAATAACCCCCTCCCCACAACAACCCAGCGCTCTCAGCGGATGCTCTGGTGAATAATGCTGCTTTTGGCACTGTTTGCCTTCTCTTTCTCCTTCTTCTTTATGGGGTCCATCTCAAAACAGCGCCAGAGCCGCAGTGTTTCATCAGCAGCTGCCGAGGCCACTGTTGTACCATCAGGGCTCATGGTCAGGTTCAAGATTCTGGCAGTATGACCTGAGGAGGAGGACTGTGCAGTCAGGGCTGAGCTGATCAGCACATGCATTCGCTCCTGTATGCTCCCATGAGCCCTGCCAGTTTGCATAGCTGTCACCCCACTGGCTGTGGCAGCATGATTTCAGACCCCAAGCATATGCTTGGAGTAATGATATTTTTCCACTGCCCCTGGGCATGCCTTACTCCTAAGCAGTATGACCCTGGTTACCGTCCTGTGTCAGTGATGCTGCAGGCTCAAACCAAGGAGCGCAGCTGCCTTCAACCTCTAACAAGCGCCCCCCGCCCAGGCCCTCTCCACCTACCTTGCAGCTCTGCGACCTTGGTCATTGTTGGATACTTCCATAGAACCAGCTGATTCTGTGCAAAGCCATGGCCTGAAATGAACTCCTTGTAGTTTGTTGACCACAGGATAGAACAGACCTGAGAAGAGGCAGTAACACAGGTAAGACAAGCTCCATGTGCTGAAGCTCACCTCTGGGAGAGCTTTCCCATGCCTCTGGGCCTCAGGAGCCAGCAGCTCTTTGTAGGTGTGCTACCAGAAGGTATTTGTCTCCAAACTGATGTTCGTGTCTCACCTGGGAATGGGCATCAACTGTACTGAGGCAGGCACCAGAACACACATTCCAGATGCGGATATGTCTGTCACTAGTGCCACCTCCAGTGGCTAGAACATTCATCTGCCATGGGCACCACGCCACAGCCTGAGAGAGAAGAGTTCATTTTAAGACATGCAAGAGGCAACCTGCACCCAGCCAGCTCTGCACGTCTGCCTTGCACACAGACACCTGCCCCTGGCAGCCCTGTGCTCACCTTGACAGCGCCCTGGTGCTGAGTGAAGGTCTGTACAGGAGCAAAGTCTCCACCCCCACCTTGGGTGCATGGCCAGACGTTCACCAGATTGTCATTGCCACCACTGGCCAGGTAGCGGCCATCCAGAGACCATTTGAGTCCGCACACCTCCTGCGTGTGGCCAGCAAGGGTGGCCACATGATGCTCAGCCACTCGGACATCATGGTGATGGATGTGGCCAGTCCGTGCCCCACTGCAGAGAGAAGGCTTGCAGGATCACGCTGACACATTTTCACCCAAATCCATTTTTGGGTGTTGCAAGACTGCTCTACCCGACACTGGGTTTCAACCAGTGTTACCAGCAACACTGGTCTGTTAGTGTGAGTGAAACACCCACACAAGCTCTTTACAACTTCAGCACAAAGTGCAGTACAGAAGAGAGGCCCTGTCCTGACAGTCCCAACAGGTACGGCTGAGTAAGAATCCCAAGCCAGGACAGAAATTTCTCTCTGCCATCCCTAACCCACATCATGCACAGATTGAAGGATAGGAATTTGCAACAACTGGAAACTGCCCTTGACCCACCCACCCCCAGCCACTGCTTTACCTGGAGAGGATGTAGCTGTTCCAGCTGAGGGTTCCCACACGGGCACAATGGCTGGTCATGTTTCGGAGACGTTTCTGCTGCTGAATGTCCCATAGCTAGAGAGGCAAAGCAATAAGTTCCCCAGAGGAAACCCAGTATAGTTGCTATGCCCTAGGAATCTCACTGCACAGGCTCTGGCATTCAGCCTTCTCAGTATGGGAGCAGAGAAAATTTGTATCTCATGACTATAGCACAGAAGGTAACACCACTTATCAGAAAACTGTCTCACATGCTGCACTTGGCTGGCAACAGTTCCACCCCACACCAGGCAAGACAAGTCAGGTGCATGGCATCCTTCCTCTGCTAGCCAAGCTTTTGTCCCCAGGCCCCACAGTTCTGTCACTCCCTAGACAACATGTCTAGTTTTACTCCTGCATTCACCTGGACCTCAGCACTACTTGTGCCAACAGCAAGGTAGTTTCCTTCTTTAATCCATGACACAGAGGAAATGTAAACATCTGGCTGCTCCATCTGCAGCAGCTGGATAATCTCCCCAGAGGCGTGATTCCACAGATAAACAGAGTTGTCCAGAGCCACTGCCAGGAAGTTCTGGGAGCTCCAGTCGATGAGATTCAGATCTACAATTTGAAAGAGCAATGCAGGTCACACCATGCTTACCTAGAGAGCCATGCCCTTCACCCATGCTGATGCAGCAGGTATGTGTGTACACATGTGCACGCACACCCGTACAAGCAAGGGGCAGCCTTCTGGGTGTCACTACACCCAGCTCCAAGTCACCTACACAGTGCCCTTAGACCACTGTTCCTGTAAGGCTGGCTACACAGGGACACTCTGGAGGTGGTCTGTGCTAGCTTGGGTGCATAAAATAATACAAACAGCCCAGTTACACTGTCCTAGGAACAGCACTCAACACTGCAGCCTACTTACAGTAATCATTGCGGATCTCCGGTGCATCCAAGATTCGGTCTGGCATTGAGGGAATGTATCTGCTATTCTTTCTGCTGGATCCAGGTGTCATTTTCTGACTGTAGAGAACTTTCAGGTTATTCTGATAGCCTGTGTGCAGAGGAACAGGTTTGTTAACCTGAATTAGTTTCCTCCCAGCTGAGTGCTGCTCACCCAACTAGGAATCCCTTGGAGTGAAAATAAAGTCCTAAGAGTTACACTCACAAGAGTGCAGTGTGATAACATCACTGGCAGTATGAACTTCTGAACCAGGGTGAGATACAATTTCCTCATTCATGGAACCAAATTTAGCAAACACGTGGGGTTTTGTGTCCCATTACGTTTAGTTACAGTTGAGCTAGAAAGTGCACAGTGGAGTTTGATGCTCTTACAGGCCTCATGAAGGTTTGCAACCTGCAGTATGCTCCAGTGAGCAACTGGCAGTCATTGCAACTTTCCTAAATAAATTCACCGTAACTGTTACGCCCTCCCTCAACCTCAGAAACCCGAAGAAAGGGGACTCCAGTGTGTATAGCTTCATGAAGCCAGTTGATTTCTCCTGTGACCACACACAGGACCTCGGTGTTGCTGTTCCCCTGACCAGACCTCCCCTGCTGATTCAGCTCACATAGACATATCATACCTTCTGGAGCATTCTGTGGTTTTCCACTGAGGCGGAGGATCTTTGCCTCTTCTACATCAAAACCATTCAGATTCACTGCCCAGGCTTTCTGTTGCTCCTACAGAGACAAATCATCCTCAGCGCAATGCATTTGAAACACAACTCCCACACTGCAGTTAAAACAGACAGCTAAGCCCCCTTCTCTTAGAATCAGGAGGTGTTCAACTGTGCTGCAAAGGTCAGCCACAGATAGGCAGGTCAAAGTAGTTTTTTCTCAGACTTTGCACATTGTCCTGCTCACATTTTCATACAATGGCAAATTCAGTGTCATTGCCAGTGGGAAAAGCTACAGCCACAAGCGACCAAATGCTTCATAAACAGATTTCAGAACACAGTGTAAAACATTCCAGAATTGTGCCCTGTGTAGACATTGTCCTAGAATAGCTACCACCAGCAGTTTCACTTTGCATAGGCCCATAGCTTTGTGTTTTTGTTGCCTGCTATATTTTAAAGCATCATTTGTCAAAAGCTAAATTTTGCTACCAGAAGCAGCATAGGCTAGAGTGTGTGGCAGTCTCTACAGCTTCAATGTCATCCTAGGCTCCTGAAGCCCAGAGCCGCAAGTAGTGATGGCTGGGGCTTGTGAGTCCTGTGTGTCCACTTGATAGAACCTATAGTTTACTTCTCTGTAAAGGGGCAGGAAGGCTTAGGTGTTTGGTAGTGGTTGTTGAATTTATTGTAGCTTAGCAACATGCTCACCTTCTTGGTAGGGGATTCCTCAGCAGGGTCATTCTCTTTGGTTAGAAGGAAATTTGCCATCTCCATCTGCATAGTGCTGCGGTTGGGAATGTAGCGATCCCCCCCAGCCTTTGTGGGGGTGCTTTGAATTTTGGATCCAGATTTACCTGCATTCGCATATGAAAATATTGTCTCACAGCCATTTAACAGCCTGCATTAGAGCTTTCACGAGAGCAAACCCAGCACTCTTCCACATCATACCCACCAGACAGGTTCTAAGCAAGCAAGACTCTGATCTCATGCCACCCAGTCAAAACTAACTTATATTTTCCCCCCTGCCCCCAAACTCTGGTTAGGGATTGCCAAGAGACAACTCCTTGTGTCTAGTACAACAATTCCAGTGTCCACAGATAAGGGGAGAATACAAAAACACTGTTACAGGATGTAAAGCTGTCAGCTGACAGTCCTGCCCACACTTGCCCCAACATGCAGCTGTGCCAGCAAGGCTCAGCTGGGGGATCAGCAGTTCGCCAGCCCCAATGCTCAGAGCTCTGCCCCCTCAGGCTGGGGAGGAGGCGGGTGATTGCCAGCAGCACAGCCCACCTCCTCCTGCCTGACCAGCAAGCCGGTGGGGCAGCGTGGCCGAGAGCCCAGAGCCTCATAGCTACAGACAAGCAGCCTGGGCCAGGCTCCCGCACTCAACCCCTGCCTCTGGTGGCCGGCGCTCACCGGGTGTCTTGGACGGCGTCTTGCTGGAGCTGTGGGAGCGATTGGCCGGCTTCATGGGCGAGACACCGACGGGGCTGGGCCCAGGGCCGCTCTCCTTGGCCTTGCGCTGCCATCGCGCAGGCGGCGCGTTCGGGATCGGCGTGTCCAGCTTCAGCAGCCCATGCAGGTCCGCCTCGAACAGGAACTGCGCCATGGTCCTGCGGGCAGGCGGCATCAGCCCGGCCCACCAGGGCCACCGGCCAGGCTGCAGCCTGCTCCGACAGGCCCTGCCGGCCTCCTCACCACCGCACCTTCCAAGCCCTCCGCCCGCTCCTCGGGGTCATCTCCAGCGTCGGACATCCCCCACCCTCCCCAAACGCTCCTCGGGGCACTTTCCATCAGCCGGCGCGCCCTCCCTCCGCTCGTCGGGGGTCCTTCCTATCGGCCGACACCTCTTCTAGCCGTTCTTCGGGGCTCTCTCCGCTAACGGACATTCTCCCTTCCCCTCGTCCGCTTCACCACAGCCTCCCCCGTTCGTGTCTGCGCCTTAAAGCTGCCTCCCCGACCGCCCCCGGCCTATGGCTCCCTCACCTGCGCCGCGCTGCCGCCGCTCCCCAGCTCCGCCTGCGCCGCAGCATTTTAAACGGCGCGCGCACGGGGCCCCGGTTGGCCGCTTCAAACCCAACGGCCGCGCGCTGCCAGGCGACGGCCGCGCGACGCAACNGCGATCCGGGACCGGGGCTATCCGAGACCGGGAGGGGAGCGATCCGGGACCGGGGGCGAGGCGGCGAAGGAGGGACCAGGCGGGTGCTCGAGTAGGGACGCGCGTTTATGGCGGGGGGGCGGCGGTGGTGGCTCCCCGCGGCTCCCAGCCGCTCATGAGCAGGTAGGACTGGTTGGCGATGTCGGTGCTGGACAGGCGGCCCCCAGCGTGCTCCGGCGGCGGGCCGTCCTCTCGCCGCGGCCCGGGCAGCACCTCCAGCAGGCAGGGCAGGACGGCCTCCTCCGGCGGCTGCTTGTCGAAGGCGCTGACCTGGGGGCACACGGAGTGGAGGCGGTGGGGACTAGCCTTCGAGCTGCCCCGGGGGGAGCTGAGCCGCCTTGCCCAGCCCCTCACCTGGCTGTGCTTGCTGCTGTCCTGGAGGAAGTCGCCCAGAGCACGGTGGAGGTCAGGAACGGGCGGCCAGAGTTTCTGCTTCACGTTGCTGGGTATGGGGGAAAGGGCATCGAAGGTACCCTCACTTGGGGTGCCCTGATGCCCCCGTGCAAGGTGCCCAGGCTTGGTGCTGGACCCCCTCGCCTGCTCCCGGCACAGCCCTTTACCTGTAGAGGGAGGGGAAGGTGCACCGCAGCCCCAGGAGCACTGCTGAGAAGAGCAGCGGCACCACCATAACACTGGGGATGAGCCAGCCTGCATCGGAGGAGGAGCGCTGGAACTGGAGCTCTGCCCAGACCCGCCACATCTGAACCCTTCCCAGCCCTGCCACCCTCTGCCCGGTGCTCCCCATCCCATTTCCAGCACTCTTGTCTCCTGCCGTCAGCCGTGTGGCTCTTCTGGCTGCAGCCTCCAGCCCTGCCCTGTCCCTTACCCGCATCAGCCGTGGCATCGACCACAACGGGTTTGGACCAGGCGCTCCAGCTGCCCTGGTACCACGGCCCGCTGGGCTGGGCCCGCACCTGTGCGTGGTAGCGGGTGCCTGGCAGCAGGTCCAGGACTTCTTTCCTAGCTGCTCGTGGAACCTGCAGAACCTGCGGGGCAGAGCCGAGCTGGAGGCATGGCTGCTGTGGGGTGGCCAAGGAGCCAAGTGGCAGGTCTGGTTTGCCTGGCCCCGTGCTTGCCATGTGTCAGCAGCCGAGGTGGGCAGGGCTGCTCGGGGTATCTTGGCCAGGCCTTACCTTCCAGTCATGGCTGTTCTCCATGGCATAGCGGACCTGGTAGTCCAGCTGCTCTGCCAGCACCTCCAGGGGTGGCAGCCACTGCAGGCTCAGCCGGCCCTGTGACACTGTCGCCTGCACGAGCTGTGGGGCATCTGTGAGCACTGTTGGTGTTGGGGACAGGCACGTGTTGCTCCTGTGAAATGGGACATGGGACACTGTCCCCTGTGAGCCAGGCAGGGGCTGTGGTGGCACTGGGACTCACCAGCCTGGTGCAGCCAGAAGGGCTCCTTGAAGTAGCTGACTGTGGGCAGCATGTGGGTCCGGGTGACATTCACCAGGACGGAGATGGCACTGCCAGCCCTGGGCTGGAAGGTGCAGGCATGGGTGCCCTGTGTGCCCCTGCTCACCTCCTCGCACTGTTGCCATGCATCTTCCCTGTGGCAGGAGTGGGGAGCCAGTCAGTCCTACCAAAGCATTCCCACAGCCAGCATTCCTCCTGCACTAGCCCAGGAAAGCTGCTGCTGCTTGCAGTCAGAGGTGCAATGGGGCCAGGAGAGGTGGTGAGGAGCTGTGAGATTGGTGATGGTAGGGCAGGACAGAGCAGGGCATGGGAAAGTGGCCCAGTGTGGGATATTGGGACACAGCGGGACCAGTGGTCCTTGGCATGTGCCTGCCTGAGTGGCACATGTCTGCCATGTCCCTTACCTTGTGCCAGCCCCACTTGGAGGTGGCCGGTAGAAGAGCTGGTGGGAGCTGTGGGGCTCTGCAGGGTCCCAGCTCCACTTGCAGCGCACGTGCCGCAGGTCAGGGGTACTGCAGCACAGCCCGATGTCTCCTGGGCAGGCGAGAGCCAGGGCAGGGAGGGGGCTGCTTCCCCTTGGCCCCCCAAAACTTGGCTGTTGTACCTCGCCTACAACAAGACCCCCACCCCCTGCAGGCCCAGGCATGGGTGCCTCCCTGCTGCTCCTGCCAGCAGCCCTGCAGAGGAGATGGCTGCTCACCGGAGGAGTGGGGCATCTCCGCAGCCACTGCCTGAGACCAGGGCCCCCAGACGCCATCCATGGAGGTACCGTCGGGCTTGCTGCGCACCTGGATGTGGTACCTCACCCCTGGCCGCAGGTCCCGGAGCACCACCCAGGTGTTGGCCTGGACCAGCCTCTGTAGGAGAGGGGCCAGGCTGAGGAGGAACTGCAGCCCCCAAACCCCCCTGCCCATCCCTGACCCCTCTATGTACCTGCCCCACTCCTGGGGAGGCTGCCCCAGCCCTGGGTGTGTGCGTGCTGACAGTTGACTGGATGGAGGGGTCCCCAGGGTGCTGCCCACCGGGATTCAATGTGGTGCTGCAGAGCATCCCTGGGGAGCTGGCAGGGCAGCACTGCACCTCGTAGAGGAAGAAGTTCAGGAAGTCAGCGAGTGGAGGCTGCCACGACACACAGAGCTGACCTGCAGCCCCAGCCCAGCGGGCCGTGATGTTCGCAGGGGGAGCAATGAGACCTGCAGGGAACATGCCAGGGTGTTTGCCCTCCTGCAGCAGCCCCTGTCTGGGCAATGCCTGGTCCTGCTGGGAGACATGTGGAAGTTCCCCCTAAAGGCTGCCTCTGTGCCCAGCATGCAGGGCTCAGGGTGTTGCGAGCCCCCGTGGTGGGCAGAAGGTCAGGGGACCCAGACCCGGGACTGTCCTGTTGTCACAGGGTGTTATCCAGTCAGAGGGACTAACCCACAGCATCCACGCTGAGCTCCCGCCAATACTTCGTCTGGTTTGTGGTGGCGTCCAGGATGTGGAGGTGGAGCTGGGTGAAGAGCCGCACGTCCTGGCTGGGGAAGATGCAGACGTGTCGCTTCCCAGCCCCGTGGTGCCACGTGGAGACCGTGCACTCTGTGGGCATACCCCTGAGGGACAGAGAGCAGGGTCCTGCAGCACCTCATGCCTCCTGCCTTGGGCCAAGCTTGAGGAGAGGGAATGTGGGACACAGCACCAAGACCTCAGTGTCACCAGCTCCTTTCCTGTGCCACCATCCACTGCAGGGCACCATCCTCATGGGACTGAGGGGCAGCCAAGGCCCCAGTCCTGCTGCAGGGTGTGCCATGGGTGCTGTGTAGCTCCTGTGGGCTCTCCATCTCTCCTTGCAACTGGGATGGCCCAGACTGCTGTGACACCCTGACCCTGCTGCTCTCTGTGCAGCAAGGAGTAGGCTGGGCTGTGTCCCCACCATCTCCTACCTGCTGTACCAGTAGTAGAAGCGGCACATCCCAGTTGTTGTCTCTTCCTCATCCCAGAAGCAGGTGAGGTCCTCGAAGTAGCGGGAGAAACAGAGGATGCTCTCGGACACGCCTGCTAGCAGTGCAGCGTCTGGGAGGAGTGTGGGCATGAAGGAGCCCCTGGGCAAAAACCTGTCCCCATCCCACCTGCTTCCTCCTGCCCCATGCCCGCTGGCACCTGGGGCAGCCTGAGCATGGCTGTGGCACAGGTGCTCTCCACCAGCTTGCCACACAGGGGAGGGACAGGGCACACGTGCTGGCTGCTGGCTTGCAGGGGGGTCGTGGCTGGTGCAGGGCTCCCCCCGGCCCCACCACGCCCCCTTCTCAGTATGAGAGGTCCTTGAGGACAAACAAACATCCCAAAATAGCCCTGCGGTCGGAGGGGAGCTCAGGGCCCAGCGATCAGGGGGAAGCACCCCTGCCCTGCTTGTGCCGGAAGGTGCACGGAAGTGAGATAAGGAGGAGCAGCACCCCAGGGAAAGGGAAAGGGCCTGGGGGCTGGTGTGGGGGCATGCGGTCCTGAGCGGCAGGGATGCCCAACCCCTGCCCAGGGACTGCCCTGGGGGTGTGTGGGTTTCTCTGTCCCCCTCAGTAAGCCATGCTCTGTGTTGTTGCATGGACAAACTGGAGCATCACACCCTGCAGGATCTCCATCCAAAGCTCTGCTGACATATGGGTGCCTGCCCCTGTCGTCATGGGAGAGGGGACAGCCCCAAGATGCAGATGTGTGATGCACAGGGGTGGCCTTGCTGCCCCAAACATTGCTTCAGCAGTCCCTTCTCCCCTACTCCTTCTGCCCTGGCACCTGCTCCAGCCCTCTTCCTCCTCCCCTTCCTACTGGCATTTGCCTCCTTCCCAAGGGGCTGCCCCCAGCTTTGGGACCCCACAAGCCTGGGGCCAATGTCTGCTCCATTTGCCGAGTGTATCCATTCTCTGCTACACACCCACTGCACTGCCAGCTGAGCCCATCCTGGCCAAAGAATAAGTCACAGTTCCCAAAGGTCCTCGCCACCCTCTTGGTGTCCATCTGCTCACTCTGTCCCTTCTCTTACCCTGACCCTCCCCCAGCCCTGTTCCTCATTTCCCAGCCCTGTGTTGCCTTCTTCCCCATGTCCATTGTCCCATCTCCCACACAGCCCCCCTACCTGTTCTTTGCTTTTTCCCCCCCATTACCCCACCCCAGGCCTCATGCTGGCTCTAAGAGCTCACCCAGCTCCGAGCACCAGGAGATGAAGTGGCCATGTCCCAGCAGCTCGGGACCCATGGCATCAGTGGGAGGCCACCCTGGTCCTGTGGGCTACCAGAGCATCCTTGCTGAGCAGAGCCCATTTCTTAGGAAGGACAGGTGCCCAGCTCTGCAGCCCACACCAGCCATGCTCGGGCAGTGCTGCCAAGCCAGCAGAGGGCTCAGGGCACAACGATTGCAGAGGCTGTGGGCAGAGAGAGGATGAGTCCAACCCTGACCCTCATCCCACTGCCTCTGTGAGGGTGACTCAAAATGTGATCCTGAGTCTGGCCAGAGACCTGGGGGGGGGGGCTGGAGAGACAAGCAGGAGATCAACAGGGTTTTGTTCAGTTAATGCTTTTTATGGTGTTACAGAAAGTTCTAAAGGGGTTAAAGAGACACTCAAAGAATGCATTGGAGGAGCCTGAAATTAGACAAAGTCAGGGAGTGGCCCTGGCAGGTGCAATGAGCCAGACAGGGGCCAGCTATCAGCTAAGACAAGGGTGTCCAGCAGGACAGTAAGATCATGGCAAGGCTGGTGCAGGAACACTGGGATTAGCCTGGAAGTGCTGCTGCATTGCCCGTGCTGCAGACCTGTGCCACCAGATGTTGAGTCTTGCTCCAACCCTCATCATGTCATAACTCTGAGAACTTCTGGTGAGCAGGGAGCCCCTCTGCTACCTGAGCAGAGCTGGGAGCACCAGGCTGCCATCTCCAGGGGCAACCCACGGACTTAGAAGCTCTGCTTGCAGGCAGCACAGATGTTCCTTTATTCCAAGCATCTTAGGGTGTCCCACAGGTGAGAAGGGCACTCCATTGCTCACCCTGAACACCCCCTGCACACCCTTCTGGAATGCCCCCTTCCCAATCCTGTAGATTTTGGCTGCTCTGAGGTGCTCACTACCCACACCTGGCATTCTAGCTCCTCTCTGGCCCATCCTTTGGAGGAGAAAATAGCCCCAGGGACCTACCTTGGGATGTCACTGGCTCAGGGGCTGACGGTGGGCTGCGGAGGCTGAGCAGGATGGCAGGGAGCAGTGAGAGCTGCCAGCCCTGGCACAGGCAGGCTGCCATCCTGCAACCTGTGTGCCAGGGCCACACGTGCTGCACTCGGCCTTTCCCAGTGTCCTGGGAGCTGCTGCGGCTCCTCCAGCGATACCTTTATCTGGGAAGTGGTAGCTGTGCAGCTCAGGAAGCCTGGCTGGGGGCTCCCCCCGCCCCACCACCAGCACTTCCCTGTGCCTGAAACCACAATGCCACAGCCCCTCTGCCGCTGGCCACAGTGCCAAGAGAGACTGCTCCTATCAGATAGGCAGCATGTCCTGCCCTTGTGGCTACTGGCATGCTGGGAGGATGGGGTAGGAAGAAAAACAACCCTCGAGAAACGAGGGAGGCCCCTGTGTGGGGTAGGGCAGGCTCTTGGGGCTGCTGCCACATGGGAGCACGGGATATGGGACAGCTGATGTGCCTCCCTTGTGTCCTGTGCTGCCTGGCACCGGTGTACTCCAGGTCTGCCCTGTCAGCGGCACCATCTCCATGGCTGTGCTGGGAGCAGAGCTGCAGGCACAGGGGCACTGGCAGAGCCCACAGAGGTACTAGTGGTGGTGGTGCAGGAGCAGGGCCACCACAGTGAGGTCCCACAGTCATACTCAACCTCATGCCAACCCACTACCTCTGCATGGCACGGGTGGCTGGAGGGTCTCCCACCCTGCCCAGGGCGTAGCACTGTTGCGTAGCCCGGGGGGCACCAGCCAGGGCACAAGGAGCCACTTGCACATGTGTCCCCCGTGCACCAAGGGGGACAGCACCACAGGCACTGAGGGGAGGCAGGAGCAGCCAGCCCCAACTTGCCACAAACAAATTTTGTCAAAAAAAGCAGTAAGACCTAGGTGTGAGCTGGACGGGTGACACTGCCTCAGACACCATTCCCAGCTGGGAGCAGAGTAGGTGCAGAGGCAGTGGCACATGTCAGGCTGCTTACAAGGGCCAGTCCCCATCACTGAATCACTGGGGACCTCAGGGATGGGGCAGAGAGGCTGCTCACTAACAACTGCAGTTAACACCAATGAGCACTGGAGGCCAGAATGGAAAAGCAGAACGGTATTGACAGGGTTCAGAGACCTTCTGGGGATAAAAGACTCTTGCCCAGAACGACAATACAAATGCCCCAGTCTCCAGCTGGGATTCCAGGCTCTGCAGGAGCCACTCTTGCTTCTCATGGGACTGCAGAAGATGGACAGACAGGCAGCTGGATGGCATATGCAGGGCTGAGTAAGCTGAAGCCAACAGAGGTGAAGCCCACCCACTGTCAGGGTAACAAACAGCAGCAGTGCAGGTGAGGGGCTGAAGCCTGGGACAGGAGCTCCTCCAGGAGGGTCAGCACAGAGTCCAGGTGACCCTTGAGGGATGGGCACATGAGGATCACCCTGGCAGCACATGTTTGAGCAGGCTGGTCAAACACAGCTGTCACTTTGCCAGATGTGGGAAGTTATCTGATGGCTCAGCACAGTGCTGGGAGGTGCCAGCTGGCCAGGGCGGGAAGGGTGTGGAGTTGCACAACTCCACAGGACCCAGCTGGAGGAGCAGGGCCATCCCTTTGAAGAGCAGCCAACTGAGGAGAAGCTGCAGAAACAATTTTCAAGCATGCAAGAGGCAGCTGTGCAAAGGAAGGACTTAGTCTGTTCTCCATATCCTGTTGGGGACAGGACCAAGTCTTAAATTGTGTGTGTGGGAAAAGATCCCAGCTGGATCCTAAAACCCATATCAACAGCATGATGAGACTTGTCTGGGAATGCTGGGACAATCCTGGAGATTATCAGAGGACACCAATGGGAACAGAATTCTGAGGAGTGCCCACCACAGCAGCAGATCACTGGGCCCCACATCCTGTTCCCCAGTGCTGTCCCCACCAACACTCCTCTGGACCTGGCTGTTGCATGATCTTTATTGTCTGTAAGGCAGAGCTGACACCTCTGAAGGGCCATGGCAGAGCTGGAGGCTGTGCACAGCCAACACTGTCCCTCTGCACCTGCCAGGGTGGCTCCATCCCACGCCAGCAGCGCTGCTCACAGCCCCCAGGCATCACTTCAGGCCCAGAGCACACTGAGAGCTGCAGGACAGGCAGCTGCTGTGTTGCTGCTTCCTCCTCTCACCCCAAAGCTTGAGTATTTGTGTCCGTGGGCTTATGCAAAACCCTGGCTCCTGAGCGAGGCCCTCTCCTGCCTGCTCTGCTGCAAGCACCCTGCTGCTGCTTGTCCTTTGGGGGCCATCCCAGCGCATCCCCAGCAGTGTGGGGCTGTCAGTGGCTGGCACTGTGCCAGGGAGGGGATGGCACAGTTATGCTGCAGGGAAGGCACTCTTGAGAAGGGACACTGCCATTTGGCTGCTGGGCCCTGGAGCAGGACGAGCAGCCCCTTGTCCCCACAGCACTGTTCCAGCAGGCTGGGGCCAGCGTTGCCCCTCTGAGCGGTGCCAGCGCAGCCTCACGCCTCCTCGGCGGTGGCATCGATCCCCGCGTAGGTGAAGTTCTCGAACAGGGCCATGTTCACGTAGGCCTGTGGGGGAACCCCGGTTAGGAGCCACTTGTGAGTATGTCCACATCTCCCTCCTGTCCCCACCAGCATGCTCACAGGCACTGTGCCCTGTTGTCTCCCCCCACCCAAAACGTGATGCTAGGGTTAACCCCCACACATGATTCTGCTGCTGGCTGTCCCGTCCTCGTCCTCGAGCCCAAGGGATGCTCCAGCACGTGGAAAAGCCCCGTGCCCCGTGGGCGTCCCTCCCACTGAGCCGCTACCACTCACCTTCCTGGCTTCCAGCATGCGGATGAGCTGCATGGAGATCTGGGCGAAGGGAGGGCGCTCGTAGGGGCGGTCCCGCCAGCACTGCCGCATCAGCTCGTACCTGGGGCGGAGAGTCGTGGGAGGCTCAGAGCGCACGGGAGGAGAGGAGACAGAAAAGCTCTTTGTGGGAGATGGGGGAAGCAGGCGGGAAACTGAAGCCCATTAAAGGCGTTTGGGTGTGGAACCCCAGCCCACCCCTCAGCCACAATGCAGAGGCAACCAGGCAGAAGCCATTGAAAGTCGGTGCGAGCCCTGTGGGGCAGTGGGGTTACGTGTGTGCCACCATCAGCCGAGGCTCTGCCCACTTACACCTCGTCGTCGCAGTTGCGCGGCTTCTCCATGCGGTATCCCTGGGGCAGCTTCTCGTAGAGCTCGGCGCACGTCATCCCGCAGTACGGTGTCCCCCCTACAGCCAGAGACACACAGGGGCTGAGGAGGTGACAGTCCCTAGGGTGCTCCCCCTGGGGCTCCAGGATAACCAGACCTACAGGGACCTGAGTGAAGGCAGGGGACAGAGAAGAGCCTTACCCAGGCTGACAATCTCCCAGAGCAGGACACCGAATGACCACCTGAAAGGGGAGGAGCCGAGGCTGTGACAGAGTGCCCAGCTGTGCCCTGCTGATGGGCACAGGGCAAAGCCCAGGGTGGAACAGGCAGTCAGGGCTTGGGCTAAGCCAGCAGCTCCTCAGGGAGATGCACCAGCATCACCTCCTGCCCTTGCAGCACCCAGAGCAATGGCATTGCCTCTGATTGCACCAGAGAGAGGTGGAGGCGGCCACAGCCATGCCCCAGCCCGGTGCCTCCACCTGCAGGACTTACACATCACTCTTGGTGGTGTACACGCTGTAGTTGAGGGACTCAATGGCCATCCAGCGAACTGGCAAACGGCCCTGAGGAAAGAGAGAGCCACCATCAGGGCTGGGGGGTGCCCCCTGGCTGGAAGACAGCTGTGATCCAGCCAGTCCTGCCATGGTGGGTTGGTCACACTGATGGTGGGCATCCCGCCCACCACACTGGTGCAGGCCCCATAGAGATATTTCACTCCTGCCTTACCATTGTCTTCTTTACATAGACCTCTTCCCCTCTGGAGAGGCCAAAGTCAGCAATTTTGGAGGCCAGGTTTTCTCCCACCAGAATGTTTCTTGCTGCCAGGTCCCTGTGAATGAACTGAAAGGGAAGAGCAGTCAGCAGGAGCCACACAGTCCCTTCCTGCTGGCCCCAGGGACCTCATGCCCTGATAGGGAATCCCCAGGCCCCAGGGAAAGGGTGCCCTGAGGGGCTCGCTGGGACGTACCTGCTTCTCACTCAGGTACTGCATCCCCTTGGCCACGTCTGAAGCAAACTGGAGGAGCTGCTGGGATGTGAGGGTGGAGGCAGTGCCGTGCTCCTTGGCAAAGGCTGGGTCTGTCTCCAAGACTCGGCTTTTGCGGAGGAAGTCGAGGAGGTTTCCATATGGAGCATACTCAATGGCGATGTACAGGTAGCCTGGGGGGCAGGAGGTTGGGCTACTGGGGCTCTCCCCAGCAAAAAGGAATACACAGCTGGGCAGAGGCTGTGGAGCTGGGGAGAGGGAGGAATGGGACAGCCCTCACCCTTGTTCTCGCAGGCACCCAGCAGGTTGATGATGTTGGGGTGATGGCCCAGTTTGCACAGCA
Source organism: Drymodes brunneopygia (assembly GCA_013400955.1). NCBI lineage: Eukaryota > Metazoa > Chordata > Aves > Passeriformes > Petroicidae > Drymodes > Drymodes brunneopygia. Next base: position 1,440,628 of record VZTZ01045102.1, on the reverse strand, counting down.
CCTCCAGCTCCCCAGCAAAGTCCCGGTGGTCATTCTCTGAAGCAAACTCTGGAAGCAAAGAAGGGATGAACACCTCAGGCCTACAAGGGCCTTTCCTCTGCTTCTCTGCAAATGGCTCCTGATGCTCCCCAGCACAAGCATGGCCCAGGACACAGCTGCAGCCCTCAGCCCACCCTGCCTGCCTCCCCCAACACTCACCTTTCAGCATCTTGATGGCTGCATTCATTTTCAGGCCGTCCTTTTTGATCATGGCCCTGATTACCTGCCCAAAGTTGCCCTCCCCAATCATGTCCTCAAACTTGATGTCTTCCCACTCCAGGATGGGGTAGCTGAGGGGCTCAGGCTGTGGCTTGGGCCGGCGTGTCAGGGTCAGGGTCCCTGAGTTGAACTGTAGGATGGTCTCTTCCCCCTGGCAGATGGGAGCAGGTGAGGTTAGAGGCACTGGGCACCTCTCTGCCCAGGTGGCAGTCCCAGCAGGACAGGAGTCATGGGCAAGGGTGGGCTCCGCACCCTCTCCGTGTGGAAGTGAGGTCTGGCTGCGTCCGGACTGGAGGCTATGGAACGTGACCTGGATCGGGCTGGGACGTGGGGAGCAGGGGACACGGTCCTGGTGGGACAGGCGGCACTCACCGAGCCAGACTGGTACGTAAAGGTGCGGCGCCGGTGGAAAAAATTCTTCTTGATGAGGAAAAGCGCCAGGAGAGCAAAGAGGATGGTGAAGCAAGTGACGGACACAGAGCCAACAATGGCCAAGAGCAGCTGCTGGTCTGTTCCTGCCTGCTCAGTGCTCTGGCTGCCCAGGCTGGGCGGCACACTCAGCGCTCCTGCCAAAAGGAGGGACGGAGGGTTGGGGTCCATGGTTGAGCCCTGCCCGGCCCTCACTAGTGGCCAAGCACCAAGACAGCAGCCCTCTCCCAACACCCAGGCTCCCAGTGGAGATACCATAACCACATCCTGAGCTCCTGGTGCCAAAGTGGCACAGAGGGGAAAGTGTCACAGCCCAGCTTCTGACATTGAACCACTGGTTTCTGGACCACCAACCAGCTTTGGGTCAAGCCATGACCTCCTCCTATGCTGGCTCTGCTCTGCTCCTCTAGCCCCTTGATTCACATTCCCCTCTGGCCAAGGCAGAGCTGCTCTGTAGGTGCTATGCTGTCATCATGCCACCCCTGCCCCTGTAGGACTAGGGAGAACAGGTTTTCTTAAGACACCAAGAGCTTTGGTCTCGGGTTGCTGCTTCAGAGCTATGCAAAGAGGTTACCACAAACACTCCAGCCATTCTTTGCTGACCCAGAATCTGAGTCCAAGCTGCAGCAGAGCTGTGAGCCCGCTGCCTGCTGGGACACCCCTCTCACCATCCCCGAGGGTCTTGGCTTTCACGGGCTGGCTCCATTCCCCTGGGACATGGGAGTTGGCACGGACACGAAACTGGTAGCTGGTGCTGGCGTTGAGGCCCCCAACGATCTTGGTGGTCTCGGCACCACTGTCGGTGTCGATCCACTGGGGTTCACTGGTGCCCCCCAGCTGCTGCAGCTCCACGATGTACTTGGTGATGCCCCCGTTGGGGTACTCAGGCACCTGCCAGGAGAGCCTGACAGCAGTGTCAGACACGGGCTCTGCCGAGAGCAGCTGCGGGGACGAGGGCCCTGGACAAAGAGAGGAGAGCGTCAGTCCCAGAACGGGGCTCCTCATGCTGCAGGGGCTCAGTGCTGCTGTGAGGACTGGACCCTGTGGATGATGATGGCAACCGGAGCCAGGCCAGCTTTGAGGGACCTCCAGGGACCCCTGGCCCTGCTTGGAGGAGGTGGAGCTGCTGTCCATATACCACAGTGAAGCAGGACTGTACCCCTAATTGTTCCCAGCTACACAGACCATCTGAGGTCTAGATGCCTGTGTATTAACTGGCTTTTGTGACATTTTATTTCTTCAGGCCTCCCTCAATATTGTATTCTCACCACCCTCCTCTGAGCCTTCTCCTGCCTGCCCACATCCCTAACCCCAAATCCTCAAATCATACAAAACTCTTACAAGCAGAGACCAGAGGAAACCTCTCATCCCTCAAGCCTGATGCCTACCAGTCCTCTCAATGTGTATTGGCCCATGCCAAGCATCCCCAAAGGGCTCGTGCATGCCTTTCCCCTTGGTTGCCAGAAAGCTTGATCAGGCTGGTGCTCCAGCTCCCCATGGTCTTCCCTCTACTTCAGGGGCTCTGTGTATGTGTGTAAGGTGGGACTGCAGGGCTCCCCAGGCCCTAGTGACCACCCAGCAAAATTACCTGACAGCAGGATTAAAGCAAACCAAAGGGAAATTTTTTTTTCATGCAGAGTATAATTATATTGAGGAACTTGTTGCTAGAGGGTATTGTAAAAGCTGCAAGTATAGACAGGTCCATCAGGATTTGGGCAAGGGTGCAGAGAACAGATCTCTTTGTGAGCATCACTCATGATGGTCTGAATGTCATGTTCAGCTTAGGATGTTTCTCAGCTGCTTGGTGCTGGAGGCTGCTGGGTCTAGTGAGGAAAGAAGGGCCCATTTTCCCCAAATAGCTGATCATGTTCTATCAGAGATGGGATACAGGAGCAGCCGGATCTGGGGATGGCTGCTGTTACAATTATAACTGAGTTATTATTGTAATTCCTTGTTATAGTTCCCTGTCCTCCGCTGGACCCACCTTTGCTGTTGATCATGACCTTATAGGGGTCAGAGGGCGGCCCCAGGCTGGTGCAGTGGTACACCAGCACCTCCAGCCTGTAGTCCTTGTTAAACTCCAAGTCCCTGAGGCGTGCAGAGAGCACAGAGATGGACGTGATGTTTTTCTCAGAGACCAAGCGCCTTGCAGAGTCAAAGAGGCGGACAATGAACCCATGTGCTGGCTCATGGTTACTTGGCAACTTCCAGTTGACATGAAGCATGTTTTTCTCTTCTATGGACCAGCCTTCGATCACAGGCTTGACTGTAGGCTCTGCAAACAAAAAGGCAGCAAAACCTCACGGCACATCAGCCATGAGACCTTGCAGGCTCTGTGCTGTGCAGGGTCAGGATCAGGGTCAGGGTGAGGGAGATGGAGGCTCACCAAGGCAGTCAGTCACCATGATGGCTTCAGGCCCCTTGCTGCCCTCCCCACCAGCCCCTGGCCGGCTCAGCTGCACCTTGACAATGTAGGCGGTCGCTGGCCGGAGGTTCATGAGGGTGATGTTCTCGCTGTTGTCGACTGTTGGCCAAGAGGACATGTCAAAACCATGTCCATGATCCACAGTCTGCCCTGCTACCAGCATCACCATGGGGGACCTGGTGCGGAGACATCTGCCCACCCTACATCTCACCCTCCCACACAGGTGCCCCTCAGCCCTGCAGACATACCCACAATGGATGACCATGCGGAATTGTCATCCTTGGGCTTGTAGAAGAGCTTGATGGAGGTGATGGGTCCATCACCAGAGAAGCAGTCCATGGGTGACACCACAAGCTGGCGACTCTGCTTGGCCAACAGCCGGGGTGCGGTCAAGGGCACTGGTGGCACTTGGGGGGAAGAAGGGAATGACACTGGTGGGACTGGGAGCAACAAGGAGCAGAGCGTGGATACATCTGCCACCTCTTGGCTACTTCCAGCTTTGTCAGGAAAGTCTTTTATAATCCCCAAAACTGTCTACTGGCACTGCAGCCCATGATGGGAGACACCAGTCTGATGCAGAGGTGGTATAGCCACACCATGCTGGCAGCCTCCCCAGCAACCCTGGTTTGTCCTGCTCATTCCACCAGACTTTCCTCACCTCGGATATTGACCTTGACTTTCCGGCTGTCCTGGCCCCCGGTCGTGGAGACCCGGCACTCCCAGAGCCCCGTGTCCGCCTTCGTCAGGTGCCGCACCTCGAACTCGCAGGTGATCTGCTTGGGCTCAATGATGGTTTTGATGACCTGTGGCACAGAGGGTGCTGTCAGCCTCTCCACTCAGGCCCTGGCTCAGCCACCCGTCACTCTGAAGATGCCCAGCAGCCCCAGGTGCTCTTCAGGGAGCTGGCAACATGGAGATGGTGGTGGAGCAAGGGCACGGGGCAGTACCTTGAGCACAGTGCCATCAGCCTTGCGCAGCTCCACGCTGTCCCTGGTGGGCAGTGGGTTGCCAATGGCCACACAGCTGATGATGGGCTCTGAGCCCAGGTTGAACTCCAGCTCTGAGGCCAGTTGGATGATCTGGGGGAACCGGTCTGGTACAAAGAAATCAACATTAGGGCTGGCCCTGCTCGTCCCCAGGCACAAGAAAGCCTGGCATCTTTCCTTGGACCCAGGTGCAGCCACACTGTGGTGCCAAGGGAAAGATGATGGATGCTGTGGTCCAGCCCTGATCCCCACCCCACATGCTGGGTTCAGCAACACTCTCAGCACAGATAATGAGGGGATGCCAGACCAGATGTTGCCCTTGCAGTGTCATGGTTTTCACAGACTTGGAGGCTATTTCTGCAGGCAGGGGGTCCTGCTGAATCAGTTGGCAAGACTGATAGCCAATGGCCCTCCCAGTCACTGGTGAGGAAGGAGCCAGTGCCCACCTAAGGGTGGGGGATGGAAACCTGCAACAACCCTGTGCCAGTCTCACCTGACTTCTCACAGTGCTGCCCATGCCAGCCTGCGGGGCAGACACAGCCACTGAAGCGGTTACAGCTGCCTCCATTTTGGCAGGTGCATGCCAGGGCACAGTCAGGGCCATAGAATCCTGGGGGACAGGCTGTGGGAAGAGGAGAGCTCGCTGCTACCCCTGGCCATGGCACAGCACCACGGAGACAGAGACAGCAAGCAGCTGATGCAGGCAGCAGGACTGCTCAGCCTGTGCTGACCCTCAGACTGGGAGAGGTTTGCTCAGGTGCTGCTAGAGAGCAGCCAGGCCCTGGAGGAAGCCCAGGCTGGGTGGGAGAGCTGATGGATACCCACGTCCCTGTACCTTGGTCGCAGCGGGAGCCACTCCAGCCTGAGGCGCAGGAGCAGCCGTAGGGGTCGAGCAGGCAGAAGCTCAGCCCCTGGCAGCCCTGGGCTCTCTGGCACGTCTCCTGGCAGTTGCGGCCAAACTGGCCTTCCTGGCAGGCTGGAAAAAGAAGCATGGTCTGCCCTCACCCACCATTCATCCATGCACTTACTGCTTGTGCATGGCACAGAGCTGGCTCGGGTGCCCCTCGAGGAGACATGGGACCTATGTGGGTGGTCCAGCCCTGGCCCAGAACAGTGGGCACTGAGGGTGGGGAGGTGCTGGGGATGAACACAGTGTTTCAAGACACAGTGCTCAGGTCTGGGGATGCAAGAGAGCCTCCACAGATGCCCTGGGCACAGCACCCAATGCTGGGCAGGTGGAACCCACCTCTCTCACAGCGGGTGCCCATGAACCCTGGAGGGCAGATGCATTCACCAACGTGGTCGTGGCAGATGCCACCGTTCAGACAGTCAGGACAGTCCTTCTCACAGGATGGTCCCCATTTCTTCGCAGGGCAGGCTGCAGAGAGAGCAGAGGGGGCCAGAGTGCCACCTGCTGCAGGGCAGGGTACAGCTGTCCCCAGCCCCCAGGCAGCTGTGGCCCTGCTCACCTCTCACGATGAGGCGGTAGAAGGCACTCCACAGAGGGCTGTCCCCCATGAATGTGGCACTGTAGACACCGTTTTCACTGACACTGACACTGGGGAGCGTCAGGGTGACGTGGTCATCCTGCACCTCACCCCGGTCTGTGGTCTGGTAGTAGGTGCCTGCAAGGGGACAGAGGGATATCTGTGACCTCCTGTGCCCCCAGGGCCAGTGCCAGGCATCAGCTGGGAGCAGCTCCAGCCCTGTGCCTGCTCTTGGAACTACTTGCCGTTTCTTTTCCACATAACATCTGTCTCCTTCCTCTTGAGGATCCTGGCAGAGAAGGTGGCTGCCTCGGCAACATTCACAGACTGTGTGGCCTTCACTGGGAAGAGGTGGGCTGTGGAGGAGGAAGAGGAACAGGTTGCACAGCAGTCACCCCGAGGGCACTCACACCCAAGGGCAGTGCTGACATCCTCAGACCAGTCACACCGGGACACACCCTGGAACAGCCCAGCACCCACCACATGTTTCTGCTGGAATATCATGACACATCTCCCTGTCTGCTCCCTGTTGGACCCAGGACCCCCAAGCCTCTGCAGGGACAGGGCTCCTTTCCTGGCCCCTTCAGCCCCTTCAGGCAGACACCAAGGAGTGGGATTTGGCACCCTGCCCTCTGGCCAGCCCACCATCTCCACAGGATGCTGGTGGCAGCGGTCTGGGTATGTGATATCTGGAACAACTGTGCATGGTGCACCCTGCCTGCTAGGGAGGTATGGAGTGCTGCAGGCAGGGACAGCAGGGCAGGTGAGGGGAGTTAAGTGTGCAGGAGGCTGCACTCCAGCCCCCAGGATCAGCAACTCAGTCACAGCTGTTTTCCTGATTCCCCTGGTACTGGGGCGTGCAGCAGCAATGAACTCCAGGAGTATTAATGTGAGTCAGCCAGACCCCAGCCTGAGCACAAACGGGGCTATAAATACCTTAAGGCCTGGGAAACCAAGCCCTGGGCGTGCCAGGACAGACACAAAGGAGGACACAGGCAGCTGCTGGCTCTCGGAGCCTGGCAGAACTCCAGCTTGCACACACTAAAAGGAGCCACGCCGGGTTGGAGCTAAAACAGATAAAGCCCTGTGTCCTGCCTCTCTGAGGCCAAGAACCAGGAGGAAGCAGCACACGCCGCAAACGCCCAGGGAAGGGCACCACAGGTCACACTTTGCAGTAACTTCCCAGAATCGCCTCCCTACCTATCCCTCTAGTTGGGATCTTTCTTCCATGGACTTTGAAGCCCCCAGTGGTGGGCTCACAGATATGGCCCTCATTCTGTCTCACTCCAGCTCACTCCCTGGAACGAAAGCCGACAGTTCCCCGGGGACCCCAAAACACAACGCTTTGCTTTTGCGCACACAGATTTACCTGTGATTCCATCACTGCAGCTCTCCCAAACTGCATCTCTCCCCTGTCTCTCTGTCACTCCATAGGGCATCCATCATCTCCTCAGGCAGCTCGGGGACAGTGGCCAGCACGACTGCTTGTTCAGCTCTTTGCACCCACTGTTGGTGACACAGGTCCATGCAGAGACCTTGTGCCATGCCAGTGGGAACTCCCTGGTGTGACAAGGACCACTCCTATTCCTGCTCTCCCTTCTTTTAGTCAGTTATCTACCCATGCAAAGATCTCTCCTGACACCCCCTGGGTGCAAAGTTTCTCTAAAGAACCTTTGAAAGGGAGTTTTCCCAGTTTTCTCCAGGAATCTGAGCAGACAGTGTCAATTTGGTCTTCCACGGCCTCCTCACTGCTGCCGCCCCAGAGACTCTACCACTGCAAACTCAGATGCCTCTTTCTCAGGGACCACACAAACACATATTCTGCTCTTTATTACAGTTTCTGCTAATTTGCCAGGTTCTGACCTGAGTTTTCAGGCCTGTAGCTCCCTGCCCAGAAGTTTTAGGAAAGTCTGGTGTCCCAAGGGCAGCAACACAGCCTTGCTCACTGCACACCCAGCCTGGAGATGTTGTGCTGCTCCGTTCTGCTTTTTATCGCCTGTCTCCTGCTATCAACACTGGCATTTTAGACAGATACCCCAGCAAATTTTCCCAGATTTCTGTTGTGCACACAGATATAAAAATTTTAAAAATTTTGGTTCTCTGTAGTTGTTTTTCTGTATGTCTTTCTACTCTGGATAGTGTAAAAAAGATAGTTTATTGACAAATTAAACACTTCTGAAATTGCTTCTCAGGATCTCTTTGGTTTGCTTTACTTTGTTTTTCTTAGTAATGCTTCCAAAATTTATCAAACTTCCTAAGTTCTTCTCCACGCATGACCTTTTGGGAGCTGCCAGCTTTCCTCTAACAGCATTCCCCACCCACTGTTTCATCACCCTGGCCTGCTTTGGTGTGTTCTCAGGCTAAACTGGAGAGACACCAAGCCCTCCCAGTGAGTTCTGTATCCAGCCCTCCTGCAAACATGTAAATTTTTTACTTACTAATTCCTTTATTTTCTTAACTTCTCCTCTAAACGGAGCAATAGCAGCTTCTTTGGAACTTGTGAAAGAGACACGTTTTTGGCACTTGTAACTTCCACAGGGTCTTGAACCCAGGCACTGACCAGCTCCTCCAAAGCATAATTTTGGCCTGGCTAAGTGGACCCAGAAGTGGAGGTTGGCTGAGAACACCCCACCATGGGAAACACTGTCCCAAGGATGGAGCCCCAGAGCCAGCACCTCCATCCATGATTTATAAACAAGAACATCTGGGGGTGCAGAAACCCCTCTGTGCTCCTCATCCCCCGCTGCTGATCATGACTCCCATTCACCTCTGCTCTGTTCCCTCCATTCCCTGCTTGCTCAGATCATCCAGCTCTGTTTCCAACAGGACCACTGCCATTTTTCAGCTTGAGCCTCTTTACAAGGACAAAGGTTGAGCCCTGCTCTCTGGGGGATGCTTTGGTTCCACGAGCAGTCTGCGGCCCAGCTTGGAGACACTGGATCTCCTTGCTGAAGCTGTATCTTTACACAGGCAGGGAAATTTGTATCCCCTCCTCTTATTCCCAGCAAAAGGGCAACTGTTTTAGCTAGACTTTATAAAAAACAGCTAGAAAGCATCCTTAGGTAAACATCACAGAAAATTTCAGTCCTAATAGTTTTGCAAAGTCTCAAGCATAGGGAGGGGAGGTCAGAGGGGCAGTGTGGGAGAGTGCTGCCCCAGGTGGGATCCCAGCTGCTGGTCAGCTCAGGGAGGCCCTTTTGATTTTTCTGGCCCAAAACAGGAGTGGGAGATGAGCCCAGCACTGCTCTTGGCTACAGTTCAGTCTGGCAGTGCCTTTCAACAAGCCCCTGTGCCGGAGCGGCAATGTGCTGCTCTGGCATGCTGTTTGTCCAGCACTCAGGGAGGCTGCCAAAGATCTGCCCCAGCACTACCTCTTCTCCTTGAGCCTGTGGTGGGGACATGGGCTGGCACAGCTCCGAAGGGCTGCCCCCTGCTCTGGTTAATGATTTCCAGGCCCCACAACCTTCTCCAAGGGCACTCAACTTCCTCTTGGACCTTGCCCTTCTCCCAGGCACCATCACAAATCCAGACGGCTCCTATGTGGGGCTTGGCCATGCTCCTCTAGCTGAACATCCCTTCCACCTCCCTTCCATCTCCACCCCACCGGTGCTGGTGTACTCCAAACCTAGCTTATGGGTCACCACTGTCCCCCCACCACCTGGCTGGTGCTGGGATTGTGAAGCACAGGGCAGGCAAGTCCCCGGTGCACCCGGCTGGCAGGCGGGGGCCTCCTGCTGTCCCTAAAAGCCACTCACCGTTATGGCTGTTGTGCACATAGACCACCTGGGCCTGCTCGGTCGGGGTGCGCGCCAGGCAGTAGAGGATCCCCACCAGGTCAGCCTTGGAGAAGCCCCTGGCCTGGACTTGGTTGCTGCGGTTGCGGTAGTTTTGGAAGCCCATTTTGGGGTGTGTCATCACGATCTTGTTCTCCCGCTCGATCTGCAGGTTGCTCACATCGCGCTCCCCCACGACACAGGAGAGGAAGAAGTCGGAGTGGGACAGGCTCTGCACGTTGGCGATTAGGGTGATGTCCAGGATGGCCCCTGGGGTGAGAGAGCACGAAAGCGTCATAGCTGGGCAAGAGCATGGCCACACCAGCCCTGCCTCAGGGCCAGACCCTCTCACCCAGATGTCTCCCCCTTTCCAGGACATTTTTTGCCACCTGCAGCCCAGAAGGCACAGCCAGGGCAAAGCAAGGTGTGTTGCAGATGCATTGGCATGACACAGTGGGCATTTCCGCTCTCCTTTTGGAGACCCCCAACTGGATCAGCTCCCCAGCATGAGCCAAGCATGCATCAGAACGGGGGTCTTGGGGTGCCTCTCCTCCCATGTCAGAGAAAGGCAGCCAGGAGCCTCTGAGGGCTCCAAATGGCTGATTACAAAGGGATATTTCCTCCCTCTCAACCCTGCTCCGATGGCACCACTGAGCTTCCACAGCTGCCTTGTCCCACCAAACCACCCTGAGGCAGGGGCTGCTCACTTGGGGCAGAGGAAAAGGGGCAATTTACCTGCCAGATGTGGGAAGAGAAGTAGAAAATAAACCTGGAGTCCCATGTCCTTGGAGCTTGTTCAGAATCTGGCAGAGGTCAGAAAATCCCCAGCATTTCCTGGCTAGGGGGGTCAGAGCTGGAGGCTGTGGCCGCCTAGGAGCTCCACGTGAGCGGCAGCTCAGGACCGCTGCTCCCTGCCCGTGCCCTCCATCTCTTCTCCATGCTGTTTCTTGACTTCCAGGGCAGCAGGGATCACCTCCTCTGGTGGCATAGCCTGGGCACAGACAGAGAGATGCCCCCGTTTCTGCTGGCTCAGTGGCCAGCCAGCTGCTCAGGAGGAGGGCTTGCTGGCCAGGGGGCCACTGGGGTCCCGTGCCTGGTGGCAGCTCTTCCAGGGAAAGGCACGCACCCACCCCTCCAGGGCTAGGGCTGCGTGCTCAGGGTTCCCTGAGCCATGCTGAGCCCCTAGCCCAGGCAGGAGGTGTCCCGACCCTGATTTTTGTCCAAGGTCCAGATTGCCTCATGCCCCAGCCCGCCCGGGCTGCGGCATCCCCATCCCCTCTGTGCAGCCCCGTGGCTGATGGCTGTGGGAAGGGCTCTCTGGAGCAGGGAAAGGAAAGGGGCCAAGGGGCCGTGGCTGGCGGCGGCGGCGGAGCCAAATCCTGTTTCCCATGCGGCGTTTCCTGCTCTCCACCCATTGTTTGGAGACGGCCCTGACTCCAGGAGCCGTCGGGAGCAGCCCTGCACAGGCTGTCCCCCGGGGAGCGGCGTGCGGCGGGGCTGAGGCCGCGCACATCTCGGGACACCTCAGCCTCCCGCTGCCACGAGCCGGGGTGCGAGGCATGGCCCATCGCGCTCCGTGCTGTGCCAGCGCTTGGCTCAGCCTGCACTGGCCCATCCTGGGGACACTGTCCAGCCTGAAAGGGGCTGAGTGGGAGCACAGGCAGGGCAGCGACAAGCTGCCCAGCTCGCACGGGAGGGTGGCCACTGCCCAGAGAAAACCCTCTGCGTTGTGGTAAACGTTTCTGGAGGGAAGTGGAAGCCGGAGAAAGCCTGGCTTTCCCTGAGCACTTTCCCATGCACAGTGCTGGCATGGGCACAGCACGGCATGGCCTTGCTACAGCCCAGCCCCAGAGGGTGTCACACACAGCATTCCAGGGAGGCTGTGCCAGCCACCAGCAGGCTCCAGGCTCTTTGCCTGGCAAGCAAAAAGCGGCCCCCAGGAAATTACCATAAGCTTCACGCACCAAACTGCTTCACAAATCAAACTGTTCCCATGTGAAAGCCAGGGCTGCCAAGGGACTGAGTCTCATGTTTTGATGTGTCCTGAGCCCATGCTGTATCCGGCCAAAAATCTAAAGCACACATGGAGAGGAAAGGGAAATCCATTCATCGCTTCCGACTATTTACAGAGTGCTCTGGGGCCGCGCGGTGCCCATGGCATGCTGAGGGAGGGATTGCAGGGAGCAGGGGCTCCCACAGTGCAGCTGCCTGCCCACCCCACAGCAGGAGGGCTGGAGAGGATCTGAAAAAGGTGGACACCAGGTGCTGCTGCCCCCATTTGCCTGGAAAACGAAGCTGGTTGTAGAGGCCAGTCAGGCTCAGAACTGTAATTGCTACTGTGTGCTTACATGTGCAACTCATTCTGTGCTCCCCTGGCAGCTGTGGGGGAGCACATCACACACAGCCTGAGTTACAGTGCACTGTGAAATGTCTTCTTTCAGGAGGATCCGTTTGAGGATGGGATTATTTACACAGAACTTCTGTGGAATGAGAGCCGTATGGTGTCATTCTCTGCCATACCCAGGCCATACCCAGGAGATATCAGGGATCCATTGAGGAATCTGACCTAACGTGATTTGTCCGCTTGTGTTTCTTCTTGGATCACCCAGATCAGAGCTGTGCTGTCTATGTGTGCAGATTCCTTTGGCTGGAGGTAGGGTAGGAAACATTTCTGGGAAGTATTGTGGGGATGTCCAGCCAGGACCTTACAGCTCCAGTTTAAATTTTTCTATCTCCAGAGGAGGAACCAGAGAGATAGGCATAGCTGAGCACAGCCAAAGCAGCTCCCCACACTTGCTCTCCTGCAACATGGAAAGCTCCAGTTGCCCAATCCACAGGACACTCCAAGCACCTGAATACCTGCTGATTTCATGGACCTCAGCTTTTTTGCTGAATCACAACAGACTTTAAAAAGAAAAACAAAGACTGACAAAAATACCACATTTTGTTATCATTTGCACATCCTAATACACGGCACCACATGCCAGAAGCCATAATGCACAGATACATTTCCTGATAGGAAATGCAACTGCCCTGCAGATCAACAAAAGGACTGGGATGCCTCAGCAACATTTTCTATCCCTGCTTCTCTGGATGCTTGTTTAGTTTTACATGCTCAGCGGGTCCTGGGGAGGCCCCACAAGACTGGGCTAAGGACTGCTCCCACCAGGCATAGGAACATCCTGGAAGCGGGGTAGTTGAGCATCCCCAGCCGTCCTGGACAGCTGAGAAGCAGGAGCTGCCTGCTGCGTTGGCATCCAGCACATGGCCACAGGATGAAGGACAGGCTGCTGGAAGCCCTTTCCCTGAGGAAAGGGTGGGACGTGTGGCTGTGGAGGAGCCCTTTGGCAGCTGGGGGAAGAGGGGCTGTCCTATCCCAGTTGCTGACAGCTCCAAAGTGCCCTTGCTGGCAGTCACTGAGCAGGTGTGGGAGCAGGGAATGGGGAGCAGGGAAGAGAGCTTGGGGCTCCCTCTTGCTGCAGAAGCAAAGCCAGGAGTAGGTGCAGCCAGCACTTTCCCTGCCTGGCCTGTGGCTCTGCCAGCCTTGCCCACTCACCTGCCCCGTCACCCGTGGGCACAGGAGCAGGTCTGATGTGCCAACAAACACCCACGAGATGCTGCTTTGCCATGATTTCTCAGACTGTCACTGACTCCACGGCAGGACTGGCAGGGAGCACTACTGGTAAGTGGCAGGTCTGCATAGGGTGTGCTGAAGGTGGTGGGGCACTCCCATCCTCTGGGACCCTCAGGGACAGGTGCTGCTCACTGCTGGGCCCAGAGACCAGCCAGTTTGCTGCACGTTTTAAACACCTTTCTGCCGGAATCCCAGCAAGACTTTTATTTTCCTGTAGGACACTTTCCTGCTGCCTCAGCCCCAGCTTCCCCGGCCGGGGCTGGCTGTGTGCCCCTGTTCCATATGCGTGGACCAACACCTGGAGCAGGCTCAGGCTGCTCTTCTCTGCGGTGTCTCAGGGCAGATGCCACAGAGGTGCCCCCTCGTCCGTCTGGAGGTCCCCGGCACCTCCCAGTGTCCCGCTGCCACTCCGGCAGCCCCCACGGCCCCCAGAGCGCAGCAGGCAGTCCCGGTCACCGATCACGGGCGGACACACGGGTGGGAGGTGATGGGGCGCGGCTGTTAATGTGTAACTGGCACCGCCACCTTTCACCAGCTCGGGAGGAGCGGGGCCAGCGCGGCAGCGGGGCCGGGGCGGCGGCCAGGCCGGGTCCGGNCCTATTCACCAGAGCATGGGCCGGCAAAGCATCATCTGATCCATGGCATTTCTGACTGTGGGGGTCTCTTGGCTGTAGCCCTAACACAGCTGCCCATAAGGGGTGCGTGGCAAGCAGCCGTGAGACACATTCCTGAGGAGGTCCCGACCCCTCACTCCCTTGCCCAGTGCATGGTGATGCAGTGACTGGAGCCAGGGTGATGGCAGGCATGGGGCCAGGATCCCTGAGCACCCGGCAAGGGGCAGGAAACACCACTAACCCACTGGGACAAGCACTGCAGCCAGCAGCTTGGCAGGAGCTGAGAGAATGAAGGAAAGTGGCTGTCATGGGCCACTGACCTTTCCACTGAACTCTCAGTTATTCCACCCAAAGGTTTGCACGTCCAAGCCTCCCTGAGCCCAACTGTGTTTGAGCTAGAGACAGGACCCATGTGGTGCTCCTGTGGCTTGGCCCCATTGTAACCCAGTCCTCAGCATCCCAGGTTTTTTAAGGGCATATCTGTTCCTCTACCAAGCATAAACAGCAGGGTCTGATGGGAGATTTAGGTGGAAAGGAGGATTAAAGGAGAGGTGAAAGAAATGGAAAACCCAGTTAGATGGAATATAGCCAGGCACAGAAACCCAGGACTATGGACTACAGTAAACTTACAGCACAGCATCTCTGCTTGCAAGGTCCAAATACGGCACTGAGCAGGAGCTCGTGCCTGCCCAACCAAACCTAAATTGCTGACCTGCTCTCTGGCAGCTTCAGTTTGGACATTTGACCCCCTCCCACTAAAAGCTCAGGCAGGAGTAACCTGTGCTGGGGACTGCTCCCCAAAACTAGCTGAGTTGGGGCACCCTGTTTTACTGGTAAAAAAAAAAATCCATCCATGTGGGTTGTCTGATCCTTCCATCCTGCTCTGCTGTTTTTTTGGGACAGTGAATGGTCCTTGGTCTGTTTTGTTTCCTAATACTGACACAGCCAGCCAGCAGTAAGCCACAGCAACTCACCGTGTATCCTCAGGAATGTGGGATAGATGGAAGCATTGGTGCACTGTCCTGCACAGGCCCCAGGGAGCTGCTCCTGACATGAATGCCTGGTACAGGTGCCCATAGCTCTGCAGCCCAGGCAGCTTCCTGCCTGCCCTTGCAACAGGCAGGGCTCGCCTGCTTCCCTGCTGCAGCTGGGAGGATGCCCCTGTGTCATACAAGAGCTCCCAGGGGGCTGGAGGTGGGGATCCAGGGGAGGAAAAGGAAGGCCCTCTGCAAACTGACCCTGTATGACAACTGCCCTGTAAGGAAGGACAGGGGGGTGACAACCTGCTGCCTTTGCACCCACCTCATCCGTTTGGGTTTTTCCCCCAGCCCTGCATACTCCTCCTTTACTGTTTCAGTCAGCTGCTCTGAGTTCTGGGCTGTCCTGCTCATCTTTCTCCATTTATCCAGGCCCACATCAATCTGGCAGCACATGTGTTTTTTAAACTTTTGTGTGTTTTTGCTTTTTTTAAACTCTGCAAAGGTAATTAAGACATTTGAGCTCTTGGGGAGTTTCTCTCTAGAGACACTCCCCACCATGGATAGCCCATCTCAGACAGTAGCTCTTTTCCCAGGACCGGGCCGACTGCAGTGGGAGGAGCCTTCAGCACACTCCAAGTTCCCTTCCAAGAAACATCACCAGTTTGGACCTCTCCTTCAACTCCTTGGTCATACCCCATCACAGGACTCTCTTGGAGCATTTCCCTTCCCTGCACTCTCTCAACCTCTCCAGCAATGCCAAGCTCACACTGAGCCCAGCAGTCTTCTCCAACCTTGGGGCGCTGCGTCTGCTGGACCTGAGCAGCTGCGGCATCACCTACATCCACATGGACACTTTCAAGGGCCTGGGAAACTTGCGCACACTGCTTCTAAGAAACAACAGCTTGCAACAGCTTGATGTCTCTTTCCTTTTGCCACTGAAGGCTCTTTTCCACCTGGACCTGCGGCACAATGTGCTGGTCTCTGTGGACACGTGGAGCCTGCAGCTGATGGACACAGTCCTGCAGGTCCGTCTGGAAGGGAACCCCTGGCTCTGCGACTGCAGC
The DNA here is from genome assembly GCA_013400955.1 of Drymodes brunneopygia. NCBI lineage: Eukaryota > Metazoa > Chordata > Aves > Passeriformes > Petroicidae > Drymodes > Drymodes brunneopygia. The sequence continues at coordinate 1,424,978 of VZTZ01045102.1, read as the reverse complement.
GCGCAGCCTCTGCAGCAGTGGCTGCAGCGCAGGCAAGGTGAGTGGAGGGTATGGGTGGCAGGGGAGGTGTCGGACAGGCAGAACTCTGAGAGTTGGAGTCCTGGTTGATCCATTTGCTCTGACCCCCGGGCAAGGTCTGAGATGGCTCTCTGTCATACCTTGTTGAGGGACAGCGAACCAAAAGATGATGTGTCTGTTCCTTGCTTGCAGTTACACAGGATACCAAGAATTTCTAACAATGTCAGCAGGATATTCTGGCTACTCTTCTGGGAAATGGGCTGCACATACACTTTGGCCTCTAAATCTATCTTTATGTGTCTTTGTGGAGTGACCACATTTTCATTGCTGAGGGCTTGGCATCTCCCTCTCTGGAGCCAGGTCAGGCTCCAACTATCTGAGCTCAGGTCCGAGCAAGAGCAGTGGGGTTTCTATGGGTATCCATGAATTTGTCCATATCCAGTTAAATAGGGCCTGCTAATCAGAGTCACATACAGTTCCTTGGTCAGGGGAATTTCCCTTTGGTTGTTCCCTACAATATGCTGAGGGCCAGCGAGTCTGTAAGGCAGAGCCAGGAGCACCTTGCAACTCATCCCATCAACCCAGGAGCAGCTTGCAACACATCCCATGAACCCAGGAGCAAGTGGGGGTTGTCTTCTCTAAACTGGAGAGGGGATGGGTGTAGCCCCCATCCCACCTTAGCCCATTTGTCTCCCAGCTGTGCAGGTGACCTGCGTGTCGCCCCCAGGGCTGAGGGGCCGGGAGATCGCAGCTCTGGATTCTCAGGACCTGGGCTGCCAGATTAAGCAGCGGTTTGCTCGTGAGGTCAGCATGGCACCACAGATCACAGTGACCGAGAACAACAGTAAGTTGTGCAGATTCAGAGGTGTCCATAAGGTCTAGCACCTTCCTGTCCTCCATCATACTGGATGGGGCCGCAGGTGGAGACACCCTGCTCTGCCCCACAGTCTCAGAGGCTCAGGCTGCTGGGCCACGCTGGTGCAGTGGCTTGGTGGGAGGGTGGCCAACATCTGGAGGTGTTTGCTGGCTTTGTGACAGGAAAGTTAACAGGTGCCATGAAGCCATGTGGAGCACAGACTCCACAATGATGGGCGGCAGTACCAGCCAGCTGGGGGCAGTTTTGCCCCCAGTGTTCACAGCTGTTTGGTAACTGGGTCTTGGTGAAGAGCATTTGTATTGCTCTTCTGTATTTGTATTTGTATATGAAAGTGATCTAGTGCTGGCTGCACACTTCAGGCAGGCACAGGGCTGGAGGATGGGGAGCACTGGGTGTGCCACAGGCTGACCATGTGCCTTCCCTGTGCCACAGCCACTGCACTGCCTGCTGGGAAGGGAGGAAGGAGCTGGCCATTCCTGGTGGGATTTGTAGTGGCAGCGATTGCCATCTCCATCCTGATCGCACTGGCTGCCAAGTGCAAGCTCGTCCGCAAGAACTTCGCCAGCTACCGCCACCGGCCACTGCCCGAAATCAGCTCCATTGGAGGCAGCCCCATGGAGGACAGCAGCAGCTGGGACAGGGGCTCCTGCGGCAGCCATTCCATACCTGATGCTGCCGACCTGCAAGCTGAGGATGATGATGGCTTCATCGAGGACAACTACATCCAGCCCAGTGAGCAGCTGCCAACAAAAGAGGAGCAGGAGCTGCATCGCTCCGTCTGAGCTTACAAGCTTACAACTCAGCCACCACTGCTGTGGCCTCTATCTGTCTCCCTAGCTCCACCCCTTTCCCACCTGCCCTTGGCTGTGGGTCCCACATGTTTGGGGCTGGAGGAAAGGAGCAGAGAGGAGGGGAGAGAGGGATGGGCTAGGAATGGTGATGGAGGCTGAAGGCAGCTGGTCCCAGAGTGTCCCAGCATGACACCAGTAGGCTGCACTGTCTCAGGGACACCAAACCAGCTGCTGCTTTCCCAGCCTTGCTCAGATGCTGAGGATGAAGGAGGTGGTGCCTATCGTGCCCAGGAAGCCCAGTGCAGTAGGAAGAGGAGCCTGCCCTGGTGCTGTCTGTGGGGTCTTGAGTGCTGGCCCCACTGCCCCGTGGTGCCAGACCCAGCCCTGCCCTGTCCCTCAATGCATTGTCACTCTGAGGTGTGATTAAAGCATGATTTAGCCCTGCCTCCGCCTGCAGTGGTTTGTTGGGACTCTCCCAGTGGCAGTGCTGGGAGGAGACCCCCCAGTCCCACAGCTGGGGCATGGCTTTTTTTGCACATGCTTTCAAGGACCATAAATACATTCCTCTAACTGTGTCGATGAGAGACCACATCTGTGGCACAATGAGTACTCTTGCCCAAACAAATATTTCACCTGCTGTGGTGCAGGCAGGCAGCCCTGGTGCATCATCACAGGGTTTCTGTGCATGTCTCTCCTGCATTGAGTCCCACCACGGCCCTTCTTTCTTTTCTCTCTTTCCTCTCCAGGAAGACAAGCTAAAAGACACTTACCTTTCCCCTGTCAGCTCTGCAGAGCTGAGCAAACCTGTCAGTGGTGCCAATTGCAGTGCCAGGCAGATGTGCTGGGGCAAGACGACCCTGTCCCCCAGCACTCATTACAGAGTCCCATGTGTCTCTTTAAGTGTGGAGTTGTACGAATGTGATAATTTTTACATTCCTGTCATCTTTGTGGTACGATGAACAGCACATGAGACACAGGTAACTGCAAGTTATTTCTGCTGGAGTCGGTCGTGCCTTCATGGGTTACACTGGAGTTAAAAGCAGGGAGCAGCAGTGGCATTCACCTTTAGTAAGTGATTCATAAGGCTGGTATCAACCGGTTGGGAAGATTTCCCAGGGCACAGCCCAGTCATTACCATCCCTGATAGCTCGGGAGTCTCTTCGTCATGCTCCAGAGCATGAGGTATCAACACAGGACAGCATTTCTCAAAGCTCTGCCACACAGCTAATTCCCCCACCTCCTTCAAATCTCCATTTCACTGCTAACTGCCTGTCTATTTCTCCACTCATTAAAACATTTACAGTGTATAAAAAAAGTAAATAATATACCTCAGAGAATGTCAACCAAAGGGGACAAATGGGTCAGGCATTGAATGGGTGATACAGGCCAGAGAGCGAATGTGCCACTTGAAGCCATGAGCGGGAGGAAAACCTGCTGGCTTCTTTCAGCAGTCGGCCTGCTTTTGCTCTTAAATGCCATATTTCTAAAGTGAGCTTTACTTTTTCAGTTACTGTCTCATTGTTTGCCTTCTGGGCTCACCAGCTACTGAGGAAAATACACTATATACTGTATTTTTGGAAGTTTCTAATATCTTTCGGGTAAGAGATTTCAATCTGAGGCCTGGGAAAATGCATTTCAATTATGTTTTGGAGGGTATTTTCTGGGCTTTTCAACACGCTTTTCAATCACATGAATTCATGCTAGTTGCAGTCTTTTTGTTTTACTCTCGGTGATGTCTTAAAAGAAGTTAAAAATACAAGCGCCCAGGCTTATTTGTCCAGGATCTCACTCACCAGTCCCTCAGCTCTTAGTGGTTGGATGGCTTGTCTACTTTGACCCTGCTGATAGACCCACCCATTTATTTTTTAACCAAGCAGACACGACAGGTTTTCTTGTGTTTGTGCATGTGTTTGTGTGTATGCATTTTTCTGCCCCCTCTCTCAGGCAGCTGCAGTACAAGTGGGCAGAAACCTGGCAACTCCTGTTTGGGGGAAATACATCTGGCATGCAGAGCTGGGAATACAAGGGGTCAGAGCAGAAAAGGAGGGTCCTTCTCCAGGGGTGCACCCAGGAAGCTGCTGGGAGGGCCTGGCTGAGGCTGGCCGGGACCAGGAGCAGGTATGCAGGCAGACTGGTTCCGGGCTCCTGTCGGGGAGCAGCTGCCACGGCGAGGCTCAGCCGTGCCACAGGATGAAACAGCTTCTCTGTAAACTAACCAGCCAGCACTGACATATCCAGGAGGGTTTGTGTGCTCCATGTGAGTATCTTTCAGGGGCATGGCCAGGTCTCAGGTTCACAGAGCAGTGGTAAGGGGGTCTGGATATGTCTGGGTTCTTAAGTAAAGAGAGATTAACATGCCTCTGAAGATGGGAGTTGTGTATCAGGAAAGAAGTACATTTTTGGGGCTGTGGTGGCATTGCCACACTAGCTGGTGATCCAAAACCACAGCCACACAAGGGACCCTGGGCTGTTGTGATTACTGCCCTGGGCTGAGGCCAGCCCTGAAAAGCCCTGACACCTCCTGCTCTGCAGAGAGGCCTGAGCTCAAGTATCAGCCTTCAACACAGTCAACTTCTCTAACAGTTTATTATATATTTCCACACACAACACAGGAACCAAGAAACAAAGCAGCACCTGTGCTCCAGAGGGGAGCCAGTGATTGGGCAGCACAGGCAGCCAGCTCTGGGCAGCTGGACACCCAACCACCACCTTCAGGCACAGCCTATTCTCAGCCATTTTCTCCTTGGGCTGCTGTCGTGGCACACAGTCCATCACCCTTTTCTGGCACAATTCACAGGCACTTGGGGCACATTTTGAAGGGGCTATGGGGGGGACAGGATTCACATTGATATGCAGGCAGCACGAAGCTGCGGGCTGGGCACAGTCATGCCTCTTCACAGAAAATGCCCAGATGTGCAAAACCGCTGGTGTGCAGGCAGCTGTGGCCTGTCAGCACGTGCGGGCTGGGGGAGCTGGCAGTCACTGCTGGAGCACTGGTGCTGGCAGAGGGGGTGCAGCCTGGCATAACTGCACATGCAGTGACACAGACGTGCAAAGCAGCAGCAACGGTGATGGTGCAAAACCATTCAGCTCTGGCCTGTCCCCTCCTGTGTAGGCACAGGGGTCCCTGGTGGACCTGGACCAGACAGCCCAGAGGGGAAGAACAGCTCAGCTTTGAAGAGATTTAGCACAGGAGGATCTGAGCTCACCACCACCTTCTGAGCTCTTGGGCAGATTAAGGGAGGAGATGCAGAGAGAAGAGGAAACAGCAGTTTAATAAAATCTACAAGTGATGTCAAAGTGGCAGAGGAAAATGTAGAAATAGCAGCAATACAGAGAGAAAAGCCCAAATGATGTACCTGTACATTGGGGGAAACAATCCAAGGCTTCAGGCAAGGGAAGTCAGCAGGAGCAGGGCAAGAGCAGGTGATCTCATGAGAACTCACTGCATTGGGGATGGTTAGTCTGAAGCTGTGAAGGGATGAAGCCCAGCATATACTTGGGGTGTATGTATCACTCACTGATGGTGAGCTCTGACACTTCCTCCAGGTGTAACACGGACAGTGATTTGTGCTGTTAGCAAGGGAATCAGCTACCATCCTCTTCTGAATGAATTTGCTACCAGGCACCAAAAAACAATAGCTTAGTCTTGTTCCATTGCAGAGGAAACTTGGCAAATAATGAGCAAAACCAACATCTGGGGCAGAGCAGCTCACACGAAGGAAAGCTGGGAGTAGATAAGAAGATGAAAAATCACAGAATAGTCTGAGCTGGAAGGGGCCCAGGAGGATCATAAAGTCCAGCCCTCAAAGGAATGGCCCATATGGGGTCCAAACCTGTGACCTTGGTGTTATTAGCACCATGCTCTGACCAACTGGGCTAAGAGGGAGAGGTCATGCAGGAGCATCTTCAGTAGGAGGTTGGGATCTATGTCTGTGGAAAGGGCAGTGAAAGGGTTAGTGGATCTATGAGGGAAATGAGAATTCTGACAGGTAAATAAGCCTTAAATCACAGGAAAAGTTCCTGGGGTGAATTGTTAGTCTGCCTCTGGGAGAGACGCATTGGTGATAAAACAAGACACCTTGTAGAGATAAAAGACCAAAAAAGATCCAGGTAAGGCCCAAGTGACAGTAGAAGAACTTTTCTGCCCTGCAGCAGGTGTGGCACTTGGGAGACAGAAACAAGGAGGAAATAAACATGGAAACAAGCAGGGACTGGGATGAGCTGCAGGGTTCCTGGCAGCAAAGGTGCCTCTGCCTGGGAAACTCCTGTGGGAGGGCACAGCGCTCCCCCCTCCCACAGCTTTTGCAGACAGCAGCCCCAGCCCCAGGATTCAGGCATCCCATCACCATCCCCCAGCTCATCAAAAGCACCTTGCTGTTTGTGGCTTGTGCAGCTGGAGCACCCTGGTATTGTAACAGAGCCCCAACACACAGTCCAGCACAGATAACCTGTCAGGGCCTTGACACCAACACCCCTTGATCACCCCTTTGATAAACCACAGGTGATGGTGGGCTGCAGAAATATAACAGATCCTGGAACAGATCCTGGCATTGCAAACACAAACAGCATTTCATGTGAGGTCCAGCCGTGCTGTAGCTCTGGCACACACGGTCCCATGCAAATCCCACACTCACTCCCACAGACACAGGTGATTTCTTGGGAGCAGCCCCTGCAGCCATACCTCCCACTAGGCTCCCTCGTGCCTGCTGACATGCAAAATATCTCCTGCCATTCACCAGCTGCTAGAGGCTCTAGTTCACTCAGGAGCTGTAGGCTCTCCACAGAGCACAGGTTGGTTTTATACCACCTGCAATCACAGCCTCTCCTTCTGGGAGAATGTATGACACAGTTCCAGGAACTGCAGGAACCAAGCAAGTACTGGGGTCCCCAGGGGTACAGGACAGGCTCACCTTCACTCTGTAACATGGGTCACAGCCAGGTAGGCAGCAGCTGCCACAGGAGGCTTTGTGGAGATAAAATGCCAGCCAGGTCAGAGCCCATCCAGGCACCCCGGGTCTGTGCTGTGGCACCAGCCTGGGGCAAAGTGAATGCCAATCATCTCCAACAGAAACACAAGGCACACTGCAGCTCTCGCCCTTCCTTGGGGAAAGGCCATCCCTGACAGGTTGTATCCACTAAGGCTCACGCAGAGGTGTCCTGGCTCAGATCAGGTTGGCCATGCTGGAGGTGGGAGGAAGCCGCCTGTTCCCAGCGAGGCGGCCGGAGATGGTGAAGACGCGGATCTCGCCAGTCTCCAGGCTCCGAGGGGCAGCCCGGCGGCAGGAGGTGCACAGCAGGTACAGCAGCAGGCAGAGAAGGATGGCACTGCCAGCAGTCAGGAGGATGACCCCGCTGGTGAACATGCTGGCCAGCGGCCGTGCAGGGCTGAGCTGCATGGTGGTGGTGGAGAGGATGGTGAGCACCACCCCGCAGACCAGCAGCACCAGGGCACTCAGCAGCAGCACCAGGCAGTCTGAAAAGCCCCCGCTCTTCAGGAGCTCGATCTGATCCCGGCTGCGGATGCAGTTCATGTCCTGGATTGCAGAGCTCAGCAGCTGCTTCAGCAGCACGAGCAGGGCCAGGAGGCAGAGTGTGGTGCCCACGGCGAGCCGCCACTCTCCAGACCGGCTGCTAGTGCTGTACAGCAGGATGATGCCCCCAATCCCGCAGGCCAGGATCAGCACCACGGCCGTCCCATAGCACAAGATGGACTTTTTGGGGTCCTGGAACCACCAGAGCTCCACATGCTCTTCCAAGATATTCCTCTGGATGTGGTCCGCATCTGCAGGGGTGCGGGGGCTGCTCAGCTCTGCCAGTTCTGGCATGGTGGGCAGCTGGGTAAGGAGGGCACAGTGGTGGCACAGATGAAATTACACCCTTACACCAAATGGAGGGTCAACGCAGCGGCAGGGGTGAAGGCAGCTGCATTTCTCCAGCAGTGATGTCTCAGTCTCATTCTTTGGGTCCTGATGGAGTTTCCTTTTGCAGTGGTGCCACCTGGAGAGCTATGGTCCATGTGCTGGGGTTGAGTGCACCACCCAGGCAGGGCTGTGAAACATCATGGACTGTTCCCAGTGCAGCACCGTAGGAGAACAGCCAGGGCTATCTCCTTCCTTTCCTGTGTCTTTCATCTGAAAGAGTCAAGAAGAGAAGATATCATTAAACAGAGACCCTGGTCCCCTGTACCAAATAATCCCGTGCTGAACCCTGCGCCTTGGTTGCTCCAGGCTGGCATGCAGACCTTACTGTGCTTTCCTCACAGAAGCCCCATGTGCTGGAGAACAGATCAGCTGCAGATCTTCCCAGGAGATCTCCATGCACTGTGGGGGAATCCCAGCCTGCCCCAAGGGCGAGTGTCCTGCCTCCCTAGTGCCGTGTGCCCTGCTCTGAGGCTGCTGGCACATTGCTGCCCAAAGGACTCTGCCTGCAGCTGGTGCTGGCAGCAGGGCAGGGACGGAGCAGAGGCAGGTCCCTCCTGGGATAAAGCCCCATTCACAGCTCCGGCTTCACATGCTCCCTCATCAGCATCAGCCTCTTGTCACCAACTGGCTCTGCTGCCCAGAATGGGAGGTGGGGGTCAGGACCAGGGCTTAACCCTTCCACTCCAGTGGCTGGAAGAGTGAGAGCTGCCACAGTTGCATGTTCTCAGCCCTGTCCCTATCCCTGCACTGCCAGTGGTTTCCCCTCGGAAGTTCCCTACAAAAATATGGTAGCTACATCTCAGTGATCTTGGCACTTCCCTGGAAAGAGCCCTTAGACAGCTGTGGCCTGGCACCCTGAGATTTTGCTCTCCTTGCTGCTGGTCTGTGAAGCACTTTGTCACTGGAGGGGAGCAGGGCAAGGGCAGTGGTAACTCTGAGGTGCTGTGCTTAGCTGGGTTCCCCTGGGCACAGCACCTTGTCTCAGCCCACCACTCGTGGTTCCCGGGCTGGTGTCCCCAGCCTGGTCCCCCTCAATGCTTTTTTGGGTACAGTTTTAGACTAAGAGTAGAAACCACTTGCATTTCCCTCACATAATGTTCCTCCCTGGCATGTGAGTGCTCCAGCTGGTCCCACAGCACCACAGGGGGAGCACAGCACAGGAGCATGTCAGGTATGGCTGAGCCTGGGAGGCACGGGGCAGACCCTGGAGACAGGAACTGACTCAGGTCTTTGTGTCAGAGCGGTGTCACTTCTCCTGGGTGGGGGGACAGCCACTCTACCTGCTGGAAATGGCTCTCAGGAGCCCTCAGCCCATGTCTAACACACTCTGTGTGTACCCTGCTCTGCTTGGCGCTGGGGCTCATTACACACAGGCAGGGACAGTTTGTGACCTCCATACCGCAGCTCTGCACACACTAAGGATCTTTTCTCCTGTTGCTCTCCCTGTCTCTGCTCTCCACAGATGGCATCCCCTCATGGCAATGCCTCTGCTGCCAGCAAACACCTCAAACCCCCCTCCACCAGGGCCCAGCACACGCGGGGCGGGGGGAGAGGGAGGACAATGGTGTGGGGAGTGCCCGAACCAGACACCGCCTGACAGTGTCAGGCCAGGCTCCTCCTGAGTCACTCCCCGGCTGTGATGGAGCATGAGGTCACTTTGGACGTGGCTCAGGGCCCGGTGCCAGGGGCAGCACGTGTCCAGGAAGTCTGTGCCCACGGCGGGTTCGCAGGCCCGGCAGCGACCGGCCCTGGGAGCCGCACGGGGCTGTTCTGCACAGCCGGGATGCTCGCAGTGCCCGGGCAGCGAGGGGCTGTGGCACACAAACCCGGACTGCAGAGGGGCAGCCTTGCTGGGAGGCCCGTGGGATGCCTACAGCTCCTGGCTGGACCCAGAACAATCAGAGAGCATCAATTAGAGAAAGAAAAAAGCTGTTGGTTTGTGCCTGCTGGGACCCACTTTGATTTTGCATGAGACAGCAGATATCTTGTGCTGTCAGCGTGTGCCCAGGACACAAGTGAGGATGTCACGGGGCACTGTTAAAGTAGAGAGGGGCGAGGAGACATTGAGTCTGGAGTTGTTTCCTCAGCCTATGCAAATCAGCTTGGTGTTAAACACGGCTCCCTCCCGCCTTTCCTTCTCCGAGCACAGAGGCGCTTTATCTCCTCCTTACCAGAGAATGGGTGAGTCTAGTAGATAGCAAGTTTGTAGATTAGATTGAGATTTCGGGCTAAGAAAACATAAAACTTGGAGAAGTGCAAAGTCTGTGTCCTTCTGCTTGCTTGACCCAAGTTATGCACACAAGTTGCGAGTCAAACAGTAAACAAAAAAACCACAACAGCATAAACCACAATGAGGGAAAATGTGATCAAAAATCATGCTACAGCACTGCATTCTCATGTTACTTTTTAAAGTTTAACCATTTTAGTTTTTCATTTGCTCAGAAGAAGGACAGGGAGCAAAAGAAAACCATAGGAGCATTTGGCTGAGGAACAAAATTTGGTATCAGCTCTACAAGCATGTATTTCCCAGTGTTGTATTAACCTCTATTAAACAAATGATTTGGAGAGTTTCCCAGTGTTACATTAACCTCTATTAAACAAATGATTTGGAGAGGCAAAGGCTTCCACTGAAGTGTGCTTTCATGTTTCCTTATGTCTGTTTGAAAATGTTCAGGGAATATAATGTTTTGCTCTAAAACCATCCACAGTTGTTTCTCTAGACTGTGAGGAATTGTGCTGTATCACAGTATTTTTACAGTCTTTTTACTCCTAGAATCACAGAATAATTAAGGTGGGATGGGACCTTGTGAAGTCACCTGCTTAAAGGAGAGTTCACCTAGAAGTCAGACTGAGCAGGTCAGGCCCCATTCATTTCAGTGCCAAGGATGGAGGATCCACAGCCCCTCAGGGATCATTCCAGAGTTAAATCACCCTCACCATGAAAACATTCCTCCTTAAATGTAGCTACAGTTTCTCATTCCTCAGGCTGGGTGCATTGCCTCCCACCCTCTTCAGAAAACTCTGACTATGTATGTTAAACCAAAGCAGCCCTATCCTGGGCTGTCACCCACCACTCCTTGGAGAAGGGATGAACCTAGATCTCACAGCAGCTTTGCTGATCTGCTTTCTTGGCATTGTGCAGCACATCAGTTTGCCCAGATCAGACTAAGAGAAAGGAAGGAATACAGATACCTGCTCTGCCATAAAGGAGGACAGCCATCCAACCCTGTTGCCCCTTCTACTGGTGTTCTTTGGGCTACCTGGACTCACTGGTCTGGGGCAGACCATAACAAGCCAGTTGGCCCATCAGATTGCTGTATGTGATAGTGTGGATCACAGGTCATTAATATTTACATTTCTCACTACTGAAGCCAGCACCTTCTGTGCTCCCATCTCTGTGTGCAAGAGAAAAAGGAGAGGTCCAGCCCAGCCACACAATGCTTTAACTCCAAAGGGCACATTTCAGGAAAAAAATAACATGCTGTCCTTCCCCACTGCTGGCTGGCAGCTGTGGAGGAAGAACAGGAAAGCACTGGGAATGCAGGAAAACAAAAATATTCATGTTTTTCCTTTTTCATTGTGTTGGTTGTTTTTTTCTTTCCCTACTCTGACAGCATTTAACTGGAAATTGAGGGTCATCATCACTATGCTCCTGGCCACTCCTGGCTGCAGGTGTGGGAGATGTACCCTGGCTGCACGCCTCGGAATGATACATGCACATATTTATTTACTTATTAACTTTTTGTGCCTGACTCTCTGATATCTGACAGGTCATGGACTGTATATTAATTAACACTTCAATTTCAGAGTCACATACAATTCAGCTCTTGAAATATTCCTCACTTCCCTCCTCTCCTCGAACTCAGGGTACCCCTTGAAACAATGCTCACCCACAGGGTTCAGGAGGGGAAGTCTGGAGATGAGACAGGCTCCTGCAGTACTTCCAGCCTTGGAAGGGTTTTATGCAGCTTTTATGTGGACTTCGTGAGCATTATGGAGACTGGGAGAGTCCAACAAGATTTGCTGTAAAATTACAATACATAAAATGATTTACGTGAGCAATGTGGATGAGAGCAAACAGAGCTTCTCAATGTCAAACAAATCCAAGCTATCTCAGCTCTCTGCTTTCCCAGCCCATTACAGCTTATTTGCTTCTTGGCCTGGTCTGTCTATAGCCTGTTTGGGATGGACTTGCCACCACTTTGTGCCTCACAAAAATCATTAGTCCAGAACAGGCATAAACATTTTCCTGTAATTTCATGTAATTTTTTCAATTTCCAATGCTTTAGGAAGCATTTCTTTACCAAGAGATTCAGCCCTGAATTGTTGTATGTCCCTTCCAACTGAAACAGTACATTCTATTCTGTCATTGTATTCTAGTTTGTCCATTCTAGTCTATTGTATTCTGTCTGCTCTATTGTATTTCAATGCAAAAGGACCTAAAATGATCATCTAGTTCAACACCTGACCAGTTCAGGGCTGACCAAATTCAAGAATGTTTTTTAGGGCATTGCCCAGAAGCCTCTGCAATACTGACAGGCTTGGGGTATCAACGAATTCTCTAGGAAGTGTGTTCCAGCGTTTGACCACCTTCTCAGCAAAGAAATGCTTTCTAAGCATATTTGATTCTGTTCTAACTCCCTATAGTCTCAAAGAGAATGAAGCTTATGTATCTTGTTTTATGCCTGAATTACTGTTGATGCACAAACCAGAAGCTCTGAATGTCATGGTGCTCAAGGCCTGTCTGTGCCCCTGGGAGCATGTGGGAAGATTCCCTCTCTGAGAACTCAGGACTGGGGATAGAGGAATCTGCAAGGAATGGGAGTAATGGGGCTTTTATGTGGCATCTGTCTGTCTTGCCCAAAATCCTAGCACAAGAACCACGCTCCTTTGCCTGCCACACCAACCACCAATTCCCAGTGCTCCTCCTTTTCTGGGCTGCTCAAAATCCATGCAAACCTATGCAGTTTAATCTGCACCTCTGGGAGAGCCCACCCTCTCTCCCCTGACAGATGGATAATGCTTTCCCAGAAGTGAGCATCTGTCCCACCAGTGCTCCTGCCACCAGATACCATTTGGGAAGTGCCAGGGAAGCCCTGGGTGATGGTGGACTGTCCCTTCTTTTCCCCAAGCCTAGGGGCTCTGGGGTTAAGGGTGCTGGAGGGCTTGCTGCAGCAGGGTTAGTGTGCAGCTGCCTTTTACACAGATCTGGGCAGTTTTGGCACGCTCTGTTGTAAAATGTCGTGTTCCCCTTCCTCTCTGTGTGGACAAGCATCCATTGTCCTGACCCCGCAGAGCCTGTCCTGATGCACCTCTGCCTGGGAGTTCCAAGGGCACAAGAAAGTCCCAAGCCTTACGTGCTGAGAGGAAGCAGTGGCACAAGGAAGGAATGAACTGGAGGCAAGAAGCAAGGTCTCGTAAGAAATAAGTCTGAAGCAGCCTCAAACCTGCCAGCAGCTACTGCTGAAGTTCCTTCCCGCACAGCTCCCAGGGAGGAGGGATCACTCACCTGCGGCAGACGCTGCCCACACGCGACAACCCAGCACACTTCCCTGCTCCAGGCTGGCAGCAATGGTTTTTCCTGGTTTTCCTTCCGCTGGATCCAGCTAACTAGGGAGCCCACGGGGAAAATCTATTCCCTTCCTCCTGCAAGTGCCTGCCAAGACCCAGGTGAGGCTCCCCTTCCTGGTGCCGCGGCAGCACCGAGGTCCGGCTGCAGCCCTCACCTCCTGCCCGGGCAGGTGCATTCCCCAGCTGGGTGGCGTCTCAGCAAACCTGCTGCTGCTCTTGGAGACGCTCCAGAGCCGCGCCGGTGTGCAGGTGCTACCCCTCCCTCCCTCTCTCCTCGGGCAGGATCTGGCCTCTGGCCACACACCGATCCTGGAAGGTGGCTCATTTCCTCCCAGCTGGAGGTGAAGGGGTGCCAGAGCCAGGGAGCAGCTCCCAGGCAGCAGGGTGAGAAGAAGCCTGCAGCCGGGCTGGCAGTACTAGGGGGCATTTGACACATTCAGGGAGTATTTGGTATTAAATAAATGGTATTAATTAAATGTGGTATTAAATAAAGTAGCTCCTGCTCACTGTATAGGTTAGGGCCATCCAGTCATACCAGGGCTGGATCTTTCTATGGCAGAAGTTCAGGAAGGCACTCAAGTCAGGGAAGATGTCACTGTGGTGCCAACTTCCCACCAAAAGGCAGCTGCAAAACTCCCTCCCTGGGAGACAGCAGCACCAGCAGTTCACCATGCTGCAGAAGAGCTGATTTCCTGGTAATCCAGTGGGAAAAAAAGGGTACCTATTTTGAGATGAATCAGGGAAAGAGAAAAGGATTCATTTAAGAGTTGAAGAATAAAAAAAGGGAGTAGCAGGAATGTTGGAGTCAGTAGGGGAATGGGATTCCCAGAGTGATCAATGTCCCCTCCTTCCTGGCTAGGGTTCATGATAGCAGAAGGGATCATTACCGTTAGTCTGAGCAGCTGGAAAATTTCCAGGGAAATGCAGGAAGAAGAGAACGGAACTGAACAACAGCTCTTGCCTGGCTGATGGAAAGGGAGGCTCAGTTATTAAGTCACATGCTACTTTTTTATCAGGCTGTGAGAAGGGAAGCTTAGGATATGCTAACCAAATAGAAACCAAGTAGTGTGATATGTTCAGGAATTTGTCTGAGAAAAATCTGATAGGTCTTTTGAGACTTGTGAAATATTATCAGTTCAGAGGATGTTGTCCTACACGTGAAAAAGCAAATGGTATGTGATGGGTTTTCCTAAATGTCCTGAGTTTACTATGNCTCTAAGGAAGTCTTTTCCCGAACCGGTGTGGGGGAGAGGTGGCTGGAATTGGCTTTCCTAGAGGAGACCCCCTCAGAAGTTTCCTCCTAAAATTTGCCCTAAACTAGGACACTATACAAACACCTTTGAACAATGAGCTTGACCCTATCCAGAAAAACCTGGTCTTTGAGTTGGCCCAGTTAGCAAAGAAGTCATCTAAGGGGAAACCTTATTCAGATAGATATATAGACATTTTAAAAAGTGGGCTGTAGCTTTATAAGGGCATGAGATGCTTACCAGCTCATTTAGGAAGGTATCAAAAGGAGAAATAGAATAATGCAGATCAGGAGAGGATGAAAGCAGAAAATGTTTTTGCACCCTGAGAGAATTCAGAAGACCATTAGCACACAAAACCATAATCCAGTTACAATTTAATTCTAAAACATTTATAGAGTCAATGTGTGGGAGTTTGACCTTGGTCTGGTTTTCCCAGTATAGAAGGGACTTGTACATCTATTTGCTTCCAGCAAATGAACTTTAGTTGTAACACTCTGCTGTGCCTGATGTTTAATGCTCCCCTATACAAGCAATGTTGTAGCTGCCCCTTAGCCACTCAGATCAAGTTCAAAATCCTTTTCAGCTTAGTTTGGCAGCCTAAGCTACCTAGGCTTCATCTGACAGACTTTGTATTGCCTTTAAAATTTGCTAACTAAGGTGACATAGGGGCATATTTTTATCAGTCACTATTTAGAAATAATTTGCTACCTGTAGAGGCATATTAGGAAAAGATTCTTCTTTTTCAGAAAAGTTGATTGCATTTCTCTAAGCCACAACTATTAAAGCAGTGTGTTGTATGATTCTAGCACTCAATTTGTCCTGACAGAGAGAGGGGAAAATTATACCACACAAGAGCCTAGCAAATTAAAATGGGTGTGTCCTGAAAATTTTAGAGGGAACTAGTTTCTAAAATATTTACTAATTACATTAATTACATCCTCTTTCTGTACAGGAAGTATCAAGATGATTATATGGGATGGGGAGGAGGAAGAAAGGGTGTTAAGACAGCCCATTAACTGATCATTAACTTCTTCCTTTTGCTCCTGTGAAACCTATGCTCTATATAGGTTAGAGATGCAAAATGGAAAAAAAAATAGACTAAAGAATTAATTCCACATTCATGGACAAAGTACTCAGCTGGTGTCTCCAAAGTCATTGAAACTCATGGAACCATCTATTTTGCCATGGTATTGCCCTGGAAATGAGTCTAGTATTCCTGATGGTAATGCAGCTTACATGTAACCCAGCCCTGACACCACCTTCTTCTGAATAATATTATTAGGAGTATATAAAAGCACTAATCACTTTTCCACAATTCAGGATTGGAAATGAAACAGCAACATACTGGCTGTTATAATACCATATAGTTCCGAGCTCAACCAGCTCAAACTTCTGATATATGTGAAATACTCCTCAGTGGGACAGTGAGTCATGCACTGACAACAAAAGATGAAAAATTTAGGGGCTTTCCCGCCTCATTATTAAAGAAATTACTCTGTGCCTTTTTCTGGGTATGAGTACTTTGCAAAATGACTTATTAGGAGAATTTCACTGAAAAACTGAACTAAAGGGATTGTAGATGTTGGAAAAAAGACAAACAAAAATCACCTGATCAAAGTTATAGGAGTTATGACATAAGGTTTGGACTTCATTCCAGATTTTGGAAGTTTGAAACTGGGCTGCCTTTTTTGTCCTGCTGAAATTATTGTAGCAGATGAGGCAACACATCTCTAGACAGGAGGCAGAGGCTTTACCAAGGGCTCTAGCTTGGGTGTGCTTGAGTCAAAGGTTGCCCTCACAAGGTAATTGATTGTTAATCTGTGACCAGTTATACCTGCTTGGAATAACAATGGCATCTGTCTTAAGAGCAGCAATCCTTTGTATGGACATAGGCTATTTAATACTAAATAAATAAAAGGCTGATGTTGAATTTTGCAGCACAGTGACACCAAATTAGAATTCTAGCAAAAAAAACTTACAGTTTGACCAGCTCTTCTGAATTAGGACACATTAGTTTTCAAGAGAAGGATGAGTACCTAGCATGAGGGCACAAAGATTAGTCTTACACTAACACAGATTTATTTTTTTTCTCTTGGCTCCTAAGTCTCATGAAAAGGGCAGATTTCAGGAAAGTAGAAGTGTTCAGAGCACTGATTGTTGCACAAATGCTTCTAGTGGAAGAGTATAGGATCATGTAAGTCTAATCTATGCTGTTGCATTTCTCATCTTGCCAGAGGATATAATAACATAAGGCATCCTTGAACCATGTCAGTGTTGCGGTGTCTTGTGGCTTCAGTTCAGGAAGATTTCTGACCAAGCGAGACTGAACCTGGACAGTTCAGGACTTGCCCCTTCTCCTGGATTTGTTCTCGCAGATATTGAATTTCTATCTGCTGCATTTCTATGATTTTTTCATTTTCCATCTCTGGATTCAACCTCAGGACAGTTGGGCTGGACGGAAGTTCACTGGAGGGAGCTAGAAAATAAAATAGAGAGGGCATAGCACAGTAAGAAAGGTCCTGCTCATACAGTTCTTTGGCATGAACAAGGGAGGGCATCTTTCAGGGCTGAAGGAGCAGGTCTAAGTAGTAAGAATCTGCAGGATTTAGCAGCTTCTACAATTAACATTAAAATATAATAGGTACCACTAGGCAGACAAGCTAGAATGAAACACAGACATTAACAGAATGGTTCACCAAGGACACAAAGAGCTTCTTCAATGAGTACTGACAATATGGAAAATATACAAGAACTATTCACCTGTCTTTTGAGTTTCCGTTTTGTTCTCGTTTAATCTCAGTGCTGACTGGAGGTTGTGCACCTGGGCATGGGCCACCCTCAGTTCTTGCCTCAAGTTATTGATTTCCTTAACCAGACTCACATTTTCCTGTGAAAACAACATACTCTACAAGGAAAAGCACAGGTACTGTCTGGCTCAGAAATATGCATCTTCATATCTTTGAGACTGGACAGTATAGAATCAGTACCACAAGCAGAAGGCACTGGGCAATCAGGAGAGTCACAGCATTTCAGGTAAGACCACAGTAGATGTGACAGAACACGACAGTATTCAAAGCACGTTAGCTCACAAAACTAATATTTGCTTTACTAACTGCAGCTGCAGTCCAAGGTATCATCTTCCTTGCCAATTCCAAAGGGAAGCTCAGGGCCTTCCTAAATTGATCCAATTAATTCAGAATTAATGTGAAGAATTCCTATCTCTCCCTCTGTGTGTATTATTTTGCTTTTCATTTGTCACTATGTATTTGTTCACTTAAATTATCTGTATCTCTTTGAAATTATTCAAAGCCCTCTTCATTAGTTCTGACAGTCATCACTTTTCCACACTCCTTCCAAATTATTAGGAAATATATAAAGCATGTGGAGACTTGAAATACCTACTGCTAGCATGGTGTTATAAGGAAAAGTTAGCAATGTATTAATCTTCTGTTCTTTTTTCAGTCAATTTTCAGCCCATAAAATTTCAATCCTCTAATTTTTTAGTAGCCTGCCATGAAGCATCTTGCTGAAGGAGCTGTGAAAGTGCCAGTAAATGTAATTTACCCATTGCTCCAACAGGTTCAAAGACTTCAGCAAAACCAGTGTGGGCTAATACTAGTGAAGGATGATAAAACTGCTGCTTGTGATTCAGAAACAGGAGCACCATTAACGAAATATTTCTTTTCTGTATTCAAGAGAGCAAAGTGGAATTGTATATTTGCCTCTTACAAGGACAGTGAAATACCTTACCACATCAATAACTAGGGCAAATGTTCAACAGTTGCCATCATAATTGAACCAAGAATAGCAACTATTTCAGCTACCTGTGGTGTTTTTTTCAGAACTTTTGGAACACAGTAACATTCCAACTCCTGGAACTTCATCATAAGCAGCAATATTTTAAAAACATTGATGGCAAAAGTGCATGCTTAGGGTACCTCACAATACCAGTCTCAAGCAGTCGGGAACCCACTAAAACAACAAGAGATTAAGAATAAGGATTAATGAAATTTTTCCATGAAAAGGGTGTCTTCAAATCTTGGTTTTTACTGTTGTTTTAATGATAATTTTGGTTGATAGAGATAATTATGTTGCCACTAAAGATTGTGCAAAGCATATGACTCAGCTCCTTCGAGTATACTTATGAAAGTGTTGGCACCACACAACTGCAGAGTGGTCAGTAGCAAAGTACAAAGCTCACTGCACCTCTCTGTGTGTGGCTGCACTCAAGGAGTTCAGGTTGGCAGCAATAGCTCAGGGCACGTGTGTGGCAAGATTATCAATACTGCACACTAAAGCAAGTACAGCACGTGTGCTTTAGTTTCTCCTCAGCTGAAAATCACTGACTGGAGGAAGAGTATGGGGTTCATTAAGATCTGAACTTGCTGGGCAAGAAGAGTCACTCTTGCAGTGGTTATGTTGGACTCTAAATGCAGCAAGAGTTGGTGTGCTCAGGCAGCTCGGGAGCTGTAATATTTTGTTGAGTCTGACTTGTTTAATTCAAGCCTTTAAATATAGATGAAATTTGACTCTATGCACTTATTCCAGAGCTTGATCCTGAAAGAACACACAAAGAGGGTAACTTCCAAAAATCAGTCAAGGTAATTTTCTTTTGACCAGCTTTCAGGGTTGGGTCATAGCATTTCCATTTAGGTGTACTTTAGTCATGAGCACCTTCATAGGTTCAGTCCAAGAGATTGCCTTCTGCTATCAAATGAAGATCTTGCTTTTGGTCTATCAGAAAATATAATATAAAGTATGTTGTATGAGGCAATCTGGCCTATGTAGAAATGTCTTGTTTGGTTTGCTTGGTGCTAAAAGGCTGTTAGTTGACACTGATAATATTTTTCTGAAGAGACCTTCTCTCCAGAGAGATTAGCCTTTAATTCAATATTTGTATTCTGACAGAATACTTACACTGCAATGCAATGTCACAGAATGGATTAAAATAAATGTTCACGGGGAAATTCATTGTCATGGGATGTTGTGGCAAAGAACCAATTGTTTCAGAAAAGGGATTGATCAAATGCATGGGTGATGAGGCCATCAGGCACAATGACACGTGATATGGATGCAATCTACAGCTAGGAAGTCCCTACAGTGCTGTCAGAGACAGGTAGGACATACAGAAAATTTCATCCTATATGGCAGCACTACTTCAGGGTTATTCAGTGTCTGTTTTCATGTATCCAAAGAAGCCACTACAAATACAGAAGGCTGGGGGAAAAACTAACAGTTGAATAACAGGCAACTTGTCAACTAGTAAGAAAAATTAAAATTATCTTGACAGTTCTAATCATCTGCTGCAGCAGTCACTAGAGGAGTGTACCTATTAATAATCTCTCAAAGAGGAGGCCATAGCTGTGAAAATGTAAGCACAACTGAGGAATAATAGAAATACAGAGCGAGAAGACTGTCAAGATGTCATTTGCTTTTTCAAAGCAAATCGTGACAGAAGCTTGTCTAAACTAGTCTTAAAAGTCCCTGTGAGAGACTGGAAGACCATGATAATTCCTGCTGGCTGTAAAATCTCATTAATCTACTGGACTTCAGAGAACTGCTTTTTCTTTGAAGAAACCAGTCTGGTTAGAATCTTTGATATCTTCATCTTCCAGATGTTTTATTAATTTGGTTTTAATCATCATTTCATGTTAGGCTTACTGATCCAAGACATCAAGTATTATCATTATGAACACCATCTGTCACCCTATTCCAGGAAGGAAATTCTTCAGGTTATTTTCTGAAGCCATCTCCTTTTATGCCAAAGGAAACATCTAACTCACAGAAAGAGTAAAAAAATTAAAATAGGGGCAGGGAAGAAGATTGCTGCTGTCTAGCCCTGAAGAAGTAAATTATGAATAAATAGCAAACAACAGATGACTTAGGAGGGGACTGAGATTAAATGATCCTGAGGAAGCACAATAAAGTAACAATGCAGAAAGGGCTGGTGAAGGGAAAAGGAAATGCTGACTGAGCAAAAGGAGACCATGTTAAGAAGAGACAAGAAAAGCTGTCCTCTTAGGATATCTGGTGTGGGGCTCTAGGCCCCCCCACTCCAGATTAAAACAAATTGGATCTTTGACCCCAGCAGTCACGACTTTACTTTGCTTTGTAAGAAACAAGGACTCTGAGGAAGAGATTTTAGTACAAATAGACATATTCCCCACGTATTTCTGAACTTCACTGAAAATTTTTGATGTAAAAAGCAGGAAGTTCTTCTTAATTCACACCAGTAGGCTCGGGACTATGTGGACAAGGAAAGGTTTTTTCTTCTTTTCTTCCTCCAAAATTACTTCCTAAACATTACTACATAGCAGATACAGCTTGACACCCAAAAAAGGACAAATTGACTATGATGGCAGCTATAAATACTGTTTGAAATAAAAAATAAGTACATTAATTTCCTTAAAAACATCCATGCAGCAGAAGTTCCCTATCTCCCTTTAGGGAGTGGGAAATAAACAGAAGTATTCACAAAACAGTGGCCATTTCTGACTTCAGAGATCTTGATCTTTTTGTTCAGAGAATTTAATGGAAGCACTTGGAAAATGTAGGAATTTCTGGCAAGAAAGCCAACCAAAACTACTTCAAAGTCCTAAGAAACCACAACAGTAAGGTTACTAAAGTTTCTTTAGTGCAGCCACTTCCTTTATTCCCCCTCCACACCACAAGGAAAAGGTTCATTACCTGGATGACGCGCAGGTAAGCAGTGTGCTGCATTTCCTTATCCTTCATCGCCTTCTTCCTTAAAACTGTCAAATTCCTCTCGTTATACTCCTGCAGTTTCTTGTACTGCTGCTGCAGTTCTGCATGTGCTGCTTGAGCCTCCGCCTGAGAGGGCACAGCATGTTGCCTCAGTAATTTCACTACCAAACAAAGTCATGGGCAAGGAGAAGGTGAAGGTCCTGACTCACCGTGTCTGGTTGATGCGCATACTTGCTGAAGAGCTCACAGATACTATCTTTCATTTTTTTGGGATTATGAATGAAAGTCACACAACCATGAAGATCTGCCTTAAATCGTTTGATGACAGTTTCCATATCTTGCCTCTGCAAGAAGGATATAGTTACATTATTATTTGGTTCATCAGAACACTCCATCATGTGCAATTCTCTAGAAAATCCAGTGGTGAAAGCTCTCATATACTTTCTTCAGCTTCATTTAAAAAAAATTAATTAAAAACTCACTGGGAATGTGAGCACTACATGTTGAATAGCAATGATAGATTTTAGGAAAAATAAAGAGCCAAGATACTTGTATTGGGTAATATCAGTGCCAACATACAGAGATGACATCTGAAAACCAGTGGCTCAGTAGGGTATTGCCCACCGTCCTTTCCCAAACACAGAATCACAGAATAGGCTGAGTTGAAAGAGACCACCAGGATCATTGAGTCCAACTCATCCCTGCACAGGACATCCCCAGGAGCCACATCTTGTGCCTGAGAGCATTGTCCAAATGCTGCCCTATCTTCTCATTGAGAAACAACACACCAGCAGTTAAGAAGTGAAGGCAAGGGACAAAACATATCAGACACATGCACAGCTTGCTGATTTCACATCAAGATTGCCTTCTCATTCTCTCTTGGTTTCTGCAAGGCCTCTCTACCTGCTTCCTCACTCATGCACTGCTTGCTGACTTCTCCACCTTCACCTGCAGCCCCTTTTCCTCCCTCACATCTAATATGTTGTCCTTGACTCCTCCATTAATGAGACCATCCTTTATGTCACCCTACTAATGCCTGGGTGGTTGGTATCCTACATGCTGCTACTGTTTAGGCCGAGTGTCCCCAGATTTCAGGCCTGGGCAGGAACAAGTAGTTCAGCATTCACCTCACTGTTCCGTTAAACTCAGGACACTATGTGTTGATGCATAAATAACTGGATTTTTTTTTTAATATGAACGCTTTAAGCTGGTTGCAGGCTTGGAAGTTTTGTGTCTTTGTCCCCACTGACCAGAGACTCTCTTGGTCCTTGGACACAGCACCCTTGAAGTAACTGTTTGCTCAGGTTAATGCTTCACCAGCGTTCTGTCCCCACCAATGTCATTCTGTGGGACCTGCATGGTGGGGGTGCCCCATACCTTCTCCATCTCTCTGTGCACTTCACGAATAGTTGCCTTCTGTTTCTGTTGCAGTTGTGTGATGTTCAGCTTCAGCTCTATGCTCTCCTTGCGGAATTGTTCCAGCTCATCCTCCATCTGAAAGGAAGCAGGAGGAGGAAATCAGGGCTAAAAGGAGACGCAAAAAAACAACTCATAACAGGAAAACCAGAGACTGGAAATACAGACATGAGGGAATAGGTCCCCCTTCAGGTTGAACGACAACATGAGAAATGTCAATTTTGTAACAACACTGCCCTCTGTTAGAATATACAGAAACCACACAAATTAATGTGCAACTCCCAGTTGAGTCACATTAGTTTAAATTATGTGATGCCCCTTAATTTCTTTGAGCTAAACTGGAGCTCTACTGCTCCATCTGAATAAAAATGGATGAGGTGGAAATGAACAGTCAGTACTGGAAAGAGTAAGGGCAACAATAACTAGAACCTGATACTGAAAAGAAACAAATTAATTGAAAACTGTAGGTACATATGCAGAACACACAGGAAAAAACAGTAAGGGTACTACAGCATTTACTTATGGCACAAAATGGGGCCAGAAAAGACAACAGGGATTTCATCTTTCTAGTCTGAAGTACATACAAATTGTTCATTAGTTTGTATTTTATTTAAAAGACTATGTCACCATAGTCTCAGTTTGGCTGAGCTAAGGATACATCTGTGCAGAGATCATAGTAGGTTTCTATTGTAAATGAGTTCCCTCAATGAATTTGCTGGATGCTAAGTATGAATACATTCAAATTTCCCATGCAGCAATTGATGAATATGATTTGTCCATGTACCTAACCCCTAAGAAAAGTTATGTTTGCATAAATCTGCAACATTTCTGAGAGAAGAAATTTACTCTCTTCCACCAGATCAGTAAAAGCAATGTCTTGCAAATGCTATAGGGCACATGGAGGGCAACCACATAAGGATAAGATCTATTTTTAAGCAAAATCTAGAATTACATACAGGAACTTAAATAACTATGTTGATCACTGGTAGCATGTGATCTCAAATTAAATAGCTACTGTGTGCAGATATTTTTATTAGCTGCACAGATATTGCATCAGTGCTGTGTATCCTTGAAAGAAGTCAAGGAACAACCAGGGTGGAATCTTACATGGACTTGTTGGGTCAGCTTTGTTTTCAGACAATGGCCTTAGTAGCAGAGGCCAAATGAGAGTGTTACTCACCTCACTGATCTGTTTCTTCATTGTCCCAATATCATTTTCACGTGACTCTACTTGCTTCTTAAACTCCTCTATTCTGTAACTCAGTACAAACTTGAAATTTTGCAGTTCCTGATTTTTCATTTTTAGATCATATATATGCTTCTCCTGGAAGAAATGAGTACAGAGATCTGAATCAGACCCAGCACCCTCAAACAGATCCCTAGGACAAGGCACAAACATGGAAGAGGCAAAACCAGCAGTCTCAGATCTTGTGGAAGATTGAACTCCAGCTGCAAATCTACAGATTAGATGGGAGGGGGCAAATAATGCTGAACCATCTACAGATCCTAGAACAGGGAATGAGAAAGTCAACATCCTGTACTCGAGCTCCTCAAGAAAAGCTTAGAATGCCAACTAAAAACCAAAATCCCAAACTGGAGATCACAAATTCCTTAAGTTGAAACCGAGTTTCCAGTCATGTGATATTATCATAACAAATACTATTAAAATAAATGTCTCTGTTTAATTAAGAGAGGTGATTTTGACCTTATCCAATTGTCCAGTTTCTCACCTTCTCTAGGATAGTTTCAGTTCTGTCTTTAACATCTGTCTTTAGTGCCGAGATGTCCTTTTCCAGTGATTTAATGATGTCTTCCAGCTTCTGCTGTTCCAGTCTCATTTCCTCAATATCCCTTTTTCGGTCCTTGAGCTCTTTCTGTAGGCTGTTCAACTACAGAGGCAAACTAGTAAGAACTCAGCAATCTCCAAAAGCTGTGCACAACCTGGCCATCCTATTCTGTAGGATACCTTGTAGACAGTGTGGCATAAAGGATATCAAATTAAGATAAGATGAAGGAGCAGTGCATCAGTTAAATGCCTGTAACTCAAAAGGGGGTTGAGTTTCCATTTTTGCTTTTTCTGTATATTCTGACAAGAACACCTACTGCACTAGAAGGAAAGAAATTGCATCCAGCAGCAAGAAGGGTATGGATAATATACTTAAGCATCAGCTGCAAATAACAATCCATGGAATATTCTTAAAAGGTGAACATTTGCCATATGTCTCTAAAGGCGGAAGACGGAAGGGTGCTCAGTTCATAGCTCTTGGGTACCCTCAAAATCCCTGCCTCAGTACCAAGATCAGCAAAGCCAAGGAAGTTGGAACCAATGAATAGTACTGGACAAACTGTAAAGACACATGAAGAAATCCCTGAGGTCTAAAAGACAAAGAAACTAAAGACAGTACCATGGTAGTAGAGGATATGAAAAGAATCTCTCTGTCTCCAGATAGATACTGGAGAAAACTAAAAAGAAAAAATATCCCTCTAACATCGTTAGGCAAATGTAATACCCAGACAATGAAAGAGGTAAAAGATTTTATGCCTCCTTAAAAATCCTAGTAAAGCCAACAAAAATGATGATGCAAACAAAACATAGGGATTGTTACATCTAACAAAGCAGTAGAAGTATTTTACTAATAAAGCAAAGTTATCAGTGTTTGAAAAATTAAATGATTAATTTCTTTCCTGTCATAGGATGAACAATATAATTTATGGTTTAAAACTATGCAGATCAGAGACAATATACTAATAAAACTACACCTCCTTTATCATCTATCTCTAATAATATCAGCAATACAATCAGCAGACAGCTTCTTCTTCTGCCCAAATACTCTAAACATTCAAACTAACCTAAGAATGGGCAACTGTTCTTATATGAAATGCCACATATTTACAGACTAGATTAGTGGACTAATCTGCCATTAATCACATTCAATCCTCAGTTATAGGTCTTCTTGTGCAGATCTGCTACTAGTACAGAATAAAGATACCCTTTTATTCATGACTCCTATTTCTCCTTTCAGTTGAATGTTGGACTCCTTTTCTTCCAAGAGCTGTTTCTCATACTTGTCTTTGAGTTCCAAGATTTCTTTGTCTCCATCTTCATAAATTTGTTTCTCCATTTCTTCATGTGCTTCAATCTGCTTCCTCATATTCTCCTTTGCCTGCAGTTAAGGAAAACAAACATAGGAGAAGGCAAGAGTAAGAGACCAATAAAGGAGAGAAATAAAAGGTTATTTGTAACTGTGTTTCTCCTGGGAGAATCTATATTTAGTGGACTAATCAATTGCAGCAATATCATCGAAAGTAACTTTTTAGTGGATTAGAGTAACTTTAGAAATAGATAACATACACACTGACATTATTTTTTAAAACAATTCTTAAGACTTGAAAGCTTCAGGTTAGGAATCTGGCCCAAATACTAACGTCACCAAACTTGTTCTGGCTGCAGAAATCACAAACCAGTATCACTTAGGATCTTTTCAAATTGCTGTTTCTGGTGCATTAGGACCAATAAGCACTCAGATTTGCCTCAGTCTCTGTATGCCTTTCTTCCTACATTCTTTTCAAATTGATATTGCAACACAGGGCTGCAAACAGTAATGGTGATAGGATTTACTGACTCAAAAATATGTAAGTATCAGTTATCTGGCTGCCTTCTGTCAGGCCAAGTCTTTGACCTCAATGTGCAGGTGTTTTTGAAGTATTCAGGATATTTATCTTTGTTCCCATAATTATGCAGGTAAGAACCTCAAGGACCCAGGAATATAATTCACCATTTTCACAATCTTATCTCTTCACTAGAACAACATAATTGAATCTTTCTTCAATGACTGTAAATGTATTATATGAGTCACATTAATAAACAGGAATTCTGGAATGTAGGAGAAATGGAGATGAAGCTGAGAAAGCCCAAGGATATTAATTTTAGCAAGTTACTCAAGGTATGAAACCCCGAAAAGTTGGTAACTCAGCTGGGTCTTCCTTATTACTATTCTACTTGTCATAAATTTTTCCCATGATTTCAGGCAGATTAGGATTTGCATGGAAGATGCCAACCTCTCCTGTCCTAGGGAACATTTTATCACAGTTGAAGATAAACTTGGTCAACAAATCAAACTGCAAATCAAGCTTCCTACCTCTTGCAGCTGAACAACTTTATGCTTAAGTTTTTTCTCATAATGTTCTTTTAGCTCTGCAACAGCCTTGGTTTTGCTTTCCTCCAAATTGTGCAATTGTTTCTCGTATTCCTCTTCCATCTTCTGGGATTTCACCTGAAGCTCCTGGTATTTCTCATTTTCCATTGAGAGCTTCTGACTACTGTCAGATTCTGTTAACAGGAAATATGTGGAATGGATAAAACTAACAGAAAAGAGGAGTGAATCCTCTCCTGCAGCTATCACGGCCTTATTATTTACTGTCTTTTTGGCAGCTGGTTGCAATGAATTACAAGTAGAAGTATTTCATCACTTTCTTTGTCAGATATACAGGGGCTTTAGACTCTGTAGCCATACAAAATAGACAGCTAATTTAGGCATTTCCTTGGGATGACAACCATGGCAGAGCTGTATAAGCTCAACTGATAAAAAGCATGAGTAGGCAATGGACTCATTTATGGGGGACTTGCTCTTTGGTACTAATTTGCAGTATTTTTATCTTTATTACAAATCTGGACTCAGGTATTTCCAGGCTGTGTGCACCTCCTTGCTGAATTGAATGGCTGCACTGGTCTTGGACAGTGAGCTATAAAATAAATGAAGAAATTACTAATCTCAAGAACCAAACCTCTAAGATATAGGGCCCATGTGCATGCTCTCATCACTGGCATGTTTGTGGTGCAGTTTAGACAACCATTTGGTCTGCACCAAATACCTACATGACATACATTTGTTTTTCTTTAAACCCCTACTCTAGTAATTCCTCCCTGTCACATGATTTGCTATCAATAAAGCATTTCCCCCAGTTTCTAGCTACAAACACTTGTTCCAGTCTAACCTAGCCTTTGCACTTCCTTGGCCTGTTTATCCATCAGCTCAGACACTTGAACCTGGTGTTGTAGCTCCTGTTTTTCTTTCTCTTCCTGTAAAATCTGGGGAAAAAAAAAAAAAGAAAAATGTATTTTAATTTGAAACTAGACAAAACAATGTCCAAATTGTTTGTGCTCTTGCCCCTGCTGAGGAATATATACACGACAGAAATATGTTTGAAATCTCTCACCAAAACTGAGATGCCATGTGTCACTAAAACAAGTTTTACCATATATTAGTTTGTTTTGACAAGTTAAGCTAAGGAAAACTAAGGAAAAGCAGCAAACGGGGTTCATGTAATACAGGCTACTGATCCTAATCCAAAAAGAAATGTTTGTGAGCTACAAAAGCCTCCACTCCTTTATATATGCCTGCTTGAGGAGAATTTGCAGTTCCATAAATTATTGTCCAGATATTAAAGTTCAAACTGCTTTCTGTCTCACTTGAAGCAACTCTGAGGTCCTAAAATGCTGACATTTGCATAGTATGACATAAACCTAAGCAAGAGTGAATTTTAAATGCCATTTGCTTGGAATGTCAGACTGCCGCTATAATTTACTTAATCTTCTAAAAAGCACAAAGAACTGGAGCAGGAAAACAGCTGAGAAATTTCCCAGAGAAGCCAGAAATTGTACCATAGTTACAATATTTTCACTTTCTTCTCATAACAACTGCATGGGTCTTGCATAAGCACAAATATTCCATTTGTCTGGTGGATTCAACTAGAAAGGTTAGCCCCGAATCTAAAGCTGTCATTCAGTTTAATCTTCACATGTACTGGTTCTTGGACAGGAAGTACAACTTGCCTGCCTAGAGAACTTTTATTCACCTTCAAAGACATTGCTTGCAAGCCTGTAATCAACAAGTCTGAAGAATTTTCAGTGTAGCTGAGATGATTATAACTTTATAGCCCAGCACTACTTATCAAAAGACCTGAAGAACTGCAGAAAAAACCAGCAGAGATAAAACAGAGGTAGAGGAATCCACAAGAACTGAAATGGCTTTCTTGTACAAGGTTAGGTTCTACAGAAGAGACAAAAAATAGAAAGGTTAAAACTCAGGTTATTTAGACAGAAAAACCACAATGAGACGAGACAAGCCAAAGACTCTGAAAAAATACTTGAAGAAAACATTAAAATGAATAATTAAACCTTCTCAAAAAATAAGTATCAAAAACCTACTAGAACAATTGTAGGGCCAAAAGACAAGAAAGGTATAAAAAGAGCACTTGAAAATTACAAGCCTGTAAAATACTACAACTAATAAGTAACTTGGCAAACTTTCATACTGAACTCCTTCATGTGGAGTCAAACAGAAATACTGCTTGAAGGAACTATGCACAACTCGACAAAATAAGCAGTAACAAATCACCAGAACTGGACAGTATTCACCCAAAAGCTCAAAAAGAACATGGAGTTGACAAGGTTGAACCATGTGATATATAATCCCTTAATTCGAGTTGTTTTACTGCCAGAGAAATTACTACTGGATCCCTTGCCTTCTACATCTAACAGAAGTCCAGAAATATAACAAATTACAGGTCAAAAATCCATTGTGTGCTCCAGACAGATGGACAGAATAGCATTATCAGACATAGATAAATAAGACACTGGGAAGAATTATCACAGCTTTGCTTTTCAGGGGAGTCCTGCTTCATGACCACAAAGAAATCAATGAGCACATGAACATAAGACATCCAGGGAATTAATTTTGCTTTTATTTTCAAAAAACATCCAAGAAACATCAGCAGATAATCTTAAAAATCTAAGCAGACAGGACATAAAGAAGGCAGCATTAAGGAGAATAATTGTTAGATCCTCCAGCAGCTGCAACCTTATATGCAAAGGAGCTTTTGAGGCACAGACCCATTTCTACTGCTGATCCTTAGTCTCAGGCAGTATTTATTGCACTGGTTTTATGTGAAGATACTTACAGGCTACCTAGGAGAAGTCCTGCATTCCCTTGCACCTATAAGATACTTGACTCAAAGGTAGTTTCATGCTTTATAAATATCAAGAACATCTTAAACTGGAAAGGAATGATTTCAGATGCTGTATGGCATTTCTACATATGTAATGCAAGCTTGAATGCAACTCTTTGGTGAAAGATTTCTTAGTATTTGGTTCTGCAATATGAATCATACCTGGTATTTGGTTTTCAGGGAGTCTATTTCCTGAGTGAAATTCTCTTCCAATGCTTTTATTTTTCCTTCACAGTACATGTCCTTGAGACGTAGCTCATAATGGCTTTCTGTCTGTAGATCTTTCACAGCAATCTGCAGGTCTTGTATTGCCTGACTCTGTTAGGACATGGATGAGAAAACAGTTTTAAGAGAGAGAATATTTGCCATTAGCAACAGTGTTAAGGATGTTTTATTTACATGCACATATTTGTGAACAACAGCCCTTAACAGAGAATCTTCAGACACGCCAAGAAGTCCTAGAAGTAAAGTTCCTTTGCTGTCTTACAAGATGGTTTATAGAAATGCACCTTCTGACTTCTCTACTCCATTAAGAGTCAAGAGATTGGGGAAACTATTAGAGAAAAATCGAAACCTTTCTCCACACTCCCTGTTTGTACAATGCTGTTTGCAGATTGACAAGCCACTGCAGCAACCTGCTGTAACCACTTTGACCAAAGCCATGCAAACCTTATAGGACTGGCTGGTAACAAGCATCATACAAATGCAATTCACAGAAATCCCATGGTTTCATGTTTCATGGTTTAGGTTCACAAATTGCTCCTCCTACCTTCTCATCTATATCTGATCTCATGATCAACACTTCCTCAGCATACTCAAGATCCTGTTCCTCTTTTGATTCCCCACTTTCTTTATCATGTACTTTCCAGATAAATATGCAGCCATCCTCTGAGGCAGTCAGTAGAAATTGGTCATCATTTGTTACTGTCATCTTAGAAGGAACAGACAAAAAAATAATACACGAGACATGAAAGAATGGAGACAGTTTTATTTTACACATTTTTCTCCCCACCCACATACTCCCTTCATTTCTACCCCAGAAAGTCAACATGGAAATGATAACACAGTCCCACTACCAACATTTTGATTATGTCCCCTATTCCTGCTCCACCCTGGTTGAAACAACAAAGAGAAGGGAAAGAATATGTGTAGACACTGGATCTGCTTCTGTTCTCAAAGCCATAGGAAGATTTTTAAAAACCTGAAACAGAAAAGACCTTCTAGACAATTATAGCATGGACAGGCAATTTATATGACAATTCTGAAGGTCTCTAGTGTTTTCCTTTGAGAAGCTGTGTGAATGACAGATGGCGAAATGTTTTCTTTTGAAACTACAACTAAGCTCACCAAGAACTATCTAGTAATAACTGCTGCCACCTCCTCCAGACCTCCTGTGGCTGCCTGATGTGGCAAAGAATACCTGGGAGCTGAAACAGCTTGCAAATGAGGTGAAAGTAGAGTTACAGTAACTGAAGTTCATATTCTACCACTGGACTGTGCAAGGATAAGTCAAGGTGCTGTAGTTGACAGTGATACTTAAAATGCCAAAATTATGACCAGTTTTAACACCACAGAACATGTGGCTTCCTGGAGAATGGGGACCTACCAAAGCACACTGAGGGAGCTGGCACAAGTGCTCACTGAGCCCTTTCAGTCATCTGGCAGCAGTACTGGCTCACTAGGGAAGTCTCAGCTGTCTGGGAATGGGCAAATGTGATGCCCTCTACAAGTGAAAGCAATGGAGTCACCACCCCTGGAGGTATTTAAGGGATGTGTATATGTGGTGCTTGGGGACATGGTTTACTGTGGACTTGGCAGTGCTGGGTTAACAGTTGGACTTGATGACCTAAAAGTTCTTTTCCAACCTAAACAATTCTATGACCACTTTACCTTCCTCTTCCAGAAGGAGCTGTATCAAAGTTCTCCATCCAATATGCCATGTTTTGTAACCTGGTGCAAGCCACTTTTTAGCCAACAGCTTATTCCCTGACATGTCTAGAGAAAAGACTCCTATGAATGCTGCAATATTCATTCTCCATGTGCAGACTCAGCCTTAATTTTAACATAGGATGCTACGAATTGGGAAGGAGAACCAGCCCTAAAGGAGCTGTGTGCAGCTGGCACCACAGGGAAAAGAAAGAACTCTCTGCTACCTTTGTAACAGCACCTGCATGGGCCTGGTACTCGTTGAAATCCTTCTTCAGAGTTAATGGGTACTTCATAGCTCGAATTGTCCCCAGGGATGTCCCAACAAATATCATGCGCCCAGAACGAGAGACAGCAACAGTCGTATAAACAACGTCATAGGCAGGCACTTCGTGCTGGATCTAAAAAACAAACCAACAGCACAAACCAGCACACAAAACCCTCACATTACATTAAGTATTGGATTATGTATTGTATGAGCAGTTGTTATACCTCTGCCTGCAGCAAATAATGCAGTTAAAAGAATCTATATGCCTATTGAAGTAGAGTCTGAACAGTAATAAGTATCAAGCTTTACGTACTTTAAAAAAATTTATTTTAGATTTAAAAGAAATATTTATATATAAAATCTCTATATTTATTATAGTTACCAGTAGTAAAATTTCAAGTCAAGCTGATGTGTGATCTGAAAGGTGTAATCGTTATCACATACAATTTACTACTTTTCTGGAAAAAAAAGTGTGTAGATACAGTGGTAGATGTGATACACTTGTATTAGAGAAGAATAGTTGATACATTATTGCCTAGTTAGTTTGTTAGCTGGATTAGAAGATTTCTAGGTAAATCCAAGTGAAATTACAAAAATATAAAACTACAACAAAATCTCAGGTTTCACATGTAAAGGACATAAGAACACAAAACTGACACAAAAGTGTCAGTATCACAGCTCTCAGACCGATTCCTATTTACCAAATGGATGCTAAGGAAACCAAAGCATCAGTATCCTCCCCAGAGAATTTAGCAAAATCCCAGAGTGCTTGTTAACTCACCGAAGACTCTGAAATTTCTTTGAGAGTTTGGTCAGATCCAACAGCAAAGATAATTTTGGCATCATAAGTCAGAGAAATGCTGCTGTAGATGCAGGTCTTGAGCACACACTCTGACTCCTTTTTACCTGTCAACAAATTCCACTCATACACAGCACCATGTGTGTCACAGGAGACAAATTTAGTGTCATCTGCACTCCATTTAATGGCATGTACCTGGCAAAAGCAAAACACACCAAGGAGCTTGATGTGTAGGTTATAGACATAGAGCATGGAGTCATTTTACTGGTAAATCTGTGACAACTTCAGAATCATACTTCAAAGTATTACTGAAAAACCTCTACATGTTTCTCAACCAATTCTATTTTAGCATTAAAAAAACCCAAAACCAGTAAGAACTACTTTATGAACACACTATCAGGAAAATGTTCATTTCAATACGGAGTAATAGATTTTATTTTTATAATTTATTAGTGGGATATTTTATTTTGTTCAGCCAGCTGCCAATCATTCACCTTCAATTTAAGGACAGACTTTTCAGATGTATCTAGTGCATGAACATTTTGCCTTCTGACCAATGAAAACTGAGTTTTCTGTTTCTGTTTTTACTTTTGGGGGCCATCTCAAGATC
Source organism: Drymodes brunneopygia (assembly GCA_013400955.1). Classification (NCBI taxonomy): domain Eukaryota; kingdom Metazoa; phylum Chordata; class Aves; order Passeriformes; family Petroicidae; genus Drymodes; species Drymodes brunneopygia. The sequence goes on along the minus strand of VZTZ01045102.1, from coordinate 1,391,815 downwards.
CAAAATTGTACTTTATCTCTTTAAAATGCATCTCATCAACTAATTAATATGTTAATAAGTTGTACTGTACAAGATTTGTTTACTAACCTTCCCAGTATGTCCTTTCAGATTAGCAACATTCTCAAAGGTAATGCTGGAATAAATCTGAATCACATTTCCATTAACTGCAGCAAAAAGATGGCCTCCGTTACTGAATGAGCACTACAAAAAGAACAGAACCACCCATTACTGTAGATGAAATGGATAAAAACATTCATGCATTGAATTTCAATTACATCCTTTAATATTAAATTGTTGCATGAAAAGAAAACTCCATGACATAATTAGCCACTAATAGCTTTCTTATTTAATGCTCTCCCCCTGTAAAATTCAGTTCTTGAGTATTTCTGAGCAAATTATCCCTTCTGCTGCTTCCCAGGTCCACACTTACACATCAGCCTCTGGGCCTGTTCTCCAATAGCCAGAATCCATTTCTCTATGCTTTGATATAGGATATCCTATATTCTACTAGGATGTATTGGAGAAGTTTCTATTTTCTGCCATGTTCTTCACCACTCTGCTCCCCATAACTCGCCAATTTCATTTTTGCACCACTCCTTACCTCTCTACACTTTTTCACAGCAAACTCCTTGAAAACATTCATGTCCTCATACAGCAGACTTATAAATCGCAGTTTGTCAGAAAATCCAACCAAACAGAAAAGGCCCATGGGATGAAGTGAGACTGTGTATGCTTCCTCCTGGTATTCCTTACACAGCTCCAAAGTGCTGAAAGAGTAGACCATTGAGCAGTGTGGAACAGGACAAACTCCCCATTGCACACTTGACAGGACATTATCTGGCCCAGCAAGGACACTTGTAGCTAAAATCTGACTCTGCCTTGTCCTTGAGGAAGTGTGTTGTTATTTGGTTAAGGAATTATCACAGAGATGTTACAGGAAACAGAAGCAAATTTGACTTTCGGGTTCACAGAGAAGGTGTGGAAGGTGCAAGAGCAAATTTGTGTGTACTGTAACATAATGAAGAAGGTAAATGAATTGCTGATTGCAATCCTACATAAGCATCTCTTGAGATTTGTTTTTCCCTCCAGGGAACCTCAAGAGCTGGAGTCATTTTGCTTAAGAACTGTGGCTAAGAAGGAGGATATGGGACAACAGTATCTTAAGACACAGATGAATGAAACTTTCCTCAAGAGTTTTTTTCCAGAAGAAGAAAGAAGTCTGACACAAAAATAACTTAATAGAAAAGGCTTTGTATTCTCTTGGCACCAGTTTTAAGGGCACTGCATATTCACGCTCCCCAAATCATGTCAGTAATACCATTTACATCCCACACCACACCAGAATTTTACCAGAACAACACTCCCATTCATACGAGATTGCTGCTGCTGCCTCCTAAATACAATATACAAAAAAGCAAGAGGTAAAAAGAAATACAAACAACTCTTTACTTCTTCTTGTAATTCCAGACGCGGACAGATCTATCCAGGGAACATGTAGCAAGAATGGGTTTCCAAGAACACATGTCCAGACCAGTGATTGAATTAGTATGCAATGGGAAATTCATATATGTAAAATAAGATATCTTCTCCTGAGAAGGAATAAGAACATTAAGAAATCACAAATATTTCATTGCAGGCAGTAAGTCAGATAAAAAAGAATCTATCATGGCTCTTTGCATACAGTTGTAGAATAGATTTGAGGGAACCACTTAATCCTTTCACTGCACTGGTCTGAACATAACAATCTTAAAAACCTAACAATGTTAGTTTTAAGTTCATAATTAATAATCAAGAAAAGTGATGCAGGGCAGGGCAGTGAGAGCAGAACATAATTGTAAGTATATAAAAAAAGGCAAGTTAGATAAATAAATAAAACTGGACCTGCAAGAATTCAGTTAATACCTTCTGGTCATGCAGATATTTAAAAAAAAGTCAAGCTCTGAGTGATAGAAAACTTCACTAGGATGTCTAGCTACCACATGCTGGAAGTGAAGCACCAATAAAATTTTAGGCTGCATGTGGAAATAAGACCCCTAACTACAACCCCTCTTCCTGTAAAGATCTTTCCATATGCCTGTACACAGGTTAGGTACTCAATTCTATATAAATCTATTTCATGATAATACATTATTCACTTGTCTTTGTATTATTTAATTCCTTCAGAGTAGGAAAGGTTTTTCATTATGTTTGTATTTCACAAAGAGGTTTCACTTACAGCTAAGACCTCACAACTATCATTTTAGAGTCGAATGAGATTCCCATGGCTGTTCCAGCTTTATCTTTGCATTAAAGTTTCTGCATATTACAGTGGAGCACAAACCACTACAGTTACATCAAGGATATCTCAGTTAAAGCCTCATTGAAGTGGTTCAGCAGTAACAGGCAGACCTTAAATGGTCTGAAGTGTCCTCTATCATTCTGCTGAACAGCATCAGGTATTCATACAGAGGGATGCTTGAGCAAGGGCCTCTCAGAGAAGCACACTGAACACTTCATATCTTGAGCTTTAAGGGTTCCTTTGAAGGATTTAATGAGAATGCATCATAGAAAGCAACAGTGAGTAGCCTGTATCATTACAATACTGGACATGAAAGCTGTGGAATGTGACTGAACTGCACTTACCCTTATAAGTTTGGTGGAGAACATAGGAAACATGTAGAGCTGATTTTTATTTGTGCTAACGACCATGGTTTCCTCAGAGGGGCTAAAGCATATACATGTAATGTCCTGTCTGCCTGACTTCATTGGCTCAGTGCTGAACGGGTCCTGAGGAAGCTGCACAAGAAAGGCATCCCGTGGGTTGTGCAGGTTTCCATGTTTAGGCAGTTGGCATGCACACACAAAAACTGTTGTAATGCTCCTCTAATAAGCACATACATAATACCAGCAAGGCAACTTGGATATTTAATAGCACATAACTACTGCAAGGCCGGGAGTAGAGGACAAGAGAACAACCTAATTGTATCTACAACATTACAGAAATAAAGTATCAGAGGATGTTTCAGCAGTAATCTGAAGTACTGCACTAAACAAGAATTAAAATAGTGATAGAAAAATATAAAGAAAAACTGAGCAAGTGTCAGAATGAGAACTGCCTAAAAATTGTGATTTCAGAAAAACAGTTCTTTGTAATCATTAAGGTAGAAAAGCCTTATTGACCTTTTAGAACGAGAGTATGAAGTGTTGACCAGCTCATTAGAGTTAAATGTTCTTATCCAGGGATTTCAGTAGGTCAATGCATACAGTTTGCTATAGAAGAGTTAGAAGGATTATTTAAGAGTGCACAGGTCTCATGACAGCTGTAATAAATACCTGAGGGGAGAAAAGCTTCTCCTTGGAAAAAAACAAGCAGCCAAGTTCCTCAAAACTGATGTAAACTACCTCTTAGTCCCAAGGGTCTCCACAAATAAAAGTTTCTTAAAGGTTTCCTGAAGTTCAGCAGCCTCAAAGCACATTTTACATGTGCAAAGGGAACATACAGAACTACCTTGCAAAAGGTCATCAGTCACTGACTTTCAGTGTGACCTTTGGCAACTCCTTTTGACATCACCAGGACTGTTAGCTAATGCTTACAATGCAATTGAGCAGTGTGCTAAAAATCATTAATAACTGAATCAGAAGCACTCACAGTTCTCTAGACAGGGCTCTGCTGCATAATTGCTTAGAAAAGCTTTTTTCCTCCTTACCCAGACTTCTTGACACTCCTCATAGACCTCCTTTTCCTTGCTCTTCTCAAACAGAAGAACAACTCCTGGGCTAGGTGAACATGCAAAGCCTTTGGCATACGCTGCAACTGCAGATATTTGAGGCAAAGAATGCTGTTGTAAACCATTATCTTCAGAGGCCAGTCCACTAGAAACAGCAGAAATGCAATTAGGAAATGCATAAAGACTTAAAAATAAAGAAGCACAATTCAAAAAATGCCACGCAGCAATCAACATCATAAACAAGTAGGACAAGAAGGAAGTAACTAATCTGCAGGCAAAAGCATGGAACTATTACTAATAATATTTAACAGATTTACCTCTCAGGTTCTTTTTTTGTAGCTTCTTCTCGTTGCCTGGGTGGTTTTTTGTACTCCAAACTTTTCTTCCACTGCAGCTCTCCAGTTTCAAACAGGATAAGTTTGCCTGTGTCAGTGCCACATATAACTTCCTCCTCGGACAGCCAGGCGTGGCACAAGTAGTTTTCTGGCTGTCCCCTTTCTAAATTCATCTGCTTTAAATATCCTTCACTGTACTTGAAAAGTTTAAAAAAGCCACTTCCAGTGATACAAACCCGGGTATTGTCTTGAGGATTAAAGCTCACCTATGAAACAAAAAAGAGAGGAAGTATTTTTTTCAACTATGTTCACAAATAAACAAATATTATACCTGTTCTGAAGATTTTCTATACCAGATACAGAAAAACAAACACGGGAAGATTGTTCACAGAAACATACAGGAATACCACAGAGAGTAAGAATTACCATAATAACTACATATTGCAGTTTTCCCCCTTTCAAAAATGTGTCTATCAAAATTAAATTACAAAAGTAAGGTCAAAATACCTCTTTATTACTGATTAACAAATTTTTCTAATCGCAAGCTTCTAGAAAAGTGGAACCACTTGTTCTTAAAAGGCCAGGAATAAGTTCTGTGTTCCTGTATTTCAGGCAAACAGTATGCACATGAATAAATGTAATGAGGTGTTTATTTGTGAAAATGATGGAATAGCCATCTCAATACTCAACATGAACGATAGGAGGGGTAGTTTGAAGCCATTTTTATGCTTAATGGGACTTTAGACAGCCAGAGCCTTTACACTCCCCTCTCTTTAGGAATTGAGCTCATGAATTCAGGTCACCCAACCTCTGCTTGTAGCTGTACCTCAGAAAAAACGGCAGCTGGAGTCCAACCAACACATGTACTGAAAGTATCTGACCTCCCTACGTGAAAGATTCTAACAAGGGGTGCCCAAAGATGGATGCACAAATCGCTTGTGTGCAATCAGCCTGCTCCTAGCCACTCCTCCAAACTGAGCACAGAAGTCTGCAGGAAGGAAAAGGTGCACTGAGAGCTTCCAAGTGTGTTAGAACTACTGAGTACAGACCATTTATTTAGTGTGCGCTTTTGCGGGGACACAAGGGACACATGGCACACTCCCTGGTCTGTTGTACTGGCCCTGTGACATAGATCTCATGTGATATAAGAGAATCTCGTGATACAACACAAGCAGACAGGAGAATGTCCATTATGGGTCAGTGCAAAACTTTATTTAGCCTAGTATCCTATTGCTGAGGGAGGCCAAAAGCTGATGTCAAGAAAGATCAGATAAATTGTACGAAATCTACAGTGTGGAGCCCTCCCCTCCTCTTGCCACGGATAAAAACCATATGGCCACGGGAAAAAGCACTGTGCACATGTCCTGAGGGATGGACGTATGTACAACCTTGCACCTGCTACTTGTTGAACTTAAGTTAGATCCTTTTATCCACCTTTTTGAAAAGTGAAGGATGCTCCCGAAGAACCAGTGAGTTGTGAACGGGAGTGTTAATAAGGAGCCGCAGAGACGCCGGCACAGCCCGGGTTTGGGAGTGTTGGAAGCAGGCGGAGCTGGAGCCGTTACCTGGCAGGGGCCGTCGCCCGCGGCCTGGACACGGACGGTCGCCGCCAGTTGCTGCTTCTCCCAGAGCCAGCAGGTGAGGTGGCCCTCGGGGGGGCCCGTGGCGGCCGCCAGGAGCCGGCTGTCGGGGGAGAAGGCGAGGGACACGGCCTGCCGCGCCGGCAGCTCCTCGGCGGCCAGCACCTTCCTTCGCCGCGCCCGCTCCGCCGTCAGCTCATAGACCGCCAGCACCGGCTGCTCCCCCGCCGCCTCCGACACCGCCAGGAACTGCCGGTTCGGGCTGACGGCCAGCGCCTGCACGCCCCGGCTCTTCTCCGTGCCTGCGGGGAGCACAGCGGTCAGGGCGGGCTGGGGTCGGGGTCGGGACCAGGTTCAGGGTCGGGATCGGGGTCGGTGCCACCTGGGATGAAGTTGTGCCACTTGTGCTCGAGGTGCAGCCGCAGGCAGCCCGCCCCCGCGGCGTGCAGCACCACCTGCTCCTCCAGGAAGCACACACCGCCGGCCACCCGCGGGCGGCAGCCGAACACGGCCACGGGCNCGGACAGTGAGCCGGGCCAGCCGTGCGGGGCTGTGCTGAGCTGTGCTCCTTTCACAGGACGGCCTGAAGCAGTGCCTGGCCGAATTCAGGCAGCAGCTCGCGTGGGTGGAAAGGCTGGACGTGACTCTGGGCCCGGTGGCAGACCCCGTCACTCAGAGTGCTTCTACGTCTGATGCTGTTGACCCTGAGAATGATTTCCAGAGAGAGATGAGTTTGTGAGTGTCAAAAAGAGATTTCATGTAGTGTCCCAGCATGCTGCTGCGTGTTTGGAGTTACGTTTCACCAGTGTGCTACAGACTGCTACACTGGCTGTCAGTGGCACTCTTGTTATTTTCCATTCTATGGCTCTGAATGTTTTCCAAAATAACTACAAATTCGTGCTAGTATATTTAGCTGCCGTGTAACTGAAAATAGGTAATTTCCCTCTTCATAGCAGACTTCCATCCTTTGCTGAGAAGTTTATTGTAAAAGCTCCTTGATAGCAGGACTAAGATATGGATTTTTCTTTGTGGGTTTGTTTTGGTGCTCCTACAGTTCTCTTGTTTTGATTTGCCTTTTATATTCCAACATATTCCAACTGGAAATAAGAGACATGTATATGTGCAAGATATAAATGTTAATATTGTACTGGCACCTAAACTGCTTTCAGTAGCACTGGGTATGCACAGAATGTTGATATAATTCCAGACCAATGTGTGCTAGATCCCAGTATCAGCCTGCTTGTGTGAGCAGTGTGTCAGCACTGAGAGGTGCCTGACATGCAGTGACAGAGCCGGCGCAGTGACAGAGCCGGTGCAGTGACAGAGTTGGTTCAGTGACTGCTGGTGCTGTGCTCTCTCCCAGCTACCGGCAGGCACAGGCAGCTGTCCTGGAAGCGCTCCCTCGGCTGCGAAAGCTCCAAGTTCCCACGAGGAGGCCGGATGATTACTTTGCAGAGATGGCCAAATCAGACCAACAGATGCAGAAGGTACGTGCCATGAATGTCGTTCTTTCCTGTGTAATTTGTGCGTTTTAGCCTGTGGTAGGGATTAAATTTAAGGTGTGATGTGTGAATACTGACCTTCATCTCTTTTCTGATTCCTGTGACAATGATTCTGTTTGAAACTGTGTGACAGGAGATTTCTTTCTGTTTAGGTATTTCAGTGCAGTGTGTGGATTTTTATAACACGTTGGATGATAAACTAGAAAAGCATGATTTATACTTTGTCCTGAATCTGTTTAATATTAAAAAGGCAGGAATTTTCTTAGTATGTGTAACAGTGGATGTAAAATTGCCTGGGTTTTTGCTCTTTGTCATAAGACTTGCAGTTGCCTGTGGCTTTAATGCAATCCTTATTTTCCTATTTAGGTATCACCTTTTGTTTATTGTCAGTGTGTTCTGGTTTTCTGTGATTTTAAACTGTATATTATTGAATGAATGTGTCTTGGACAGAAAATTAGATTGGTGTAGGACATGACTTTGATGCACTTGCTTCTTGACGGTAGTCTTTGCTCAAAATGGAACTCCATTTTTTGGTTTAGCTTTGGAAAAAAGACTACCTTGTATTAATTACACAAATATGAGCTGGAGTCTACTTTGAAGGTTCATGTATGACTGGGTCAGTGTTTTTCTCTCTGATGGAACCTTTCTGGAGAAGATGAAGAACAGTAATTAGCTTGTGCTAAGGCTTAAGTCAATCCTGCACATTACTGTTCTCTTCTTTTGCTGAAGAAAGCAATTTGAAGAACAGTCTTTATCTCCTAGTAGAGTCACAGACTGAATCCCAAAAATGTGTGTTGAAATCTTCGCAATCCTTTGTAAGGCAGCATCCTTATAAAAATGTTTGTGAATAAGGAGGGAATGGAAAAGATGTTTTCTACAGGATTGTTGACTTTTCTTCAGTGCTTTACTTCTAATAATGACAAGAAAGAAACTATCAAGTCTTCTTTATACACACAACTAGACTGACAAGATACTCTCAGTTCCATTAGAGCCCATTGTAAGATTTTGTCTTCTCTCTTGTGTGCGTTTTGTCTTTTTAGCCAGATTTTGGCTAGAGATCAGTTCAGGAATTTCTGTAATAACTGTTCCTTGAGCTGAAAGGATGTTATGCCTTATAGGCATTATGTGATTGAGAGGTGTTTTCTTCTTTACACTCATAGACAGTTCACAAATACTGACTTCAGGACTGTACAATAATAAAATTCTCTTTTTTTTTTTTTACTGCTAAATTTTGTTTTTTCTATTCTCTAATTAGATTCGACAGAAACTTAAGAGTAAACAGGAAGCAATGGAAAGGTCTGAGAAAGCAAAACAACTCCGTGCAATGAGAAAATATGGCAAGAAGGTGAGGAACTACAGAAGGGATGTGCTAAAGGATCTGTGGCAAGAATTTAGTGCCTGAGTGAGCAGCTGGAAAAGTGGGACCACAGGAGTCTCGCTAAAACACACAGAATCTTTCTAGTCTTCTGTCTAGTTGTTCTGAAGGAAAACAGAACAAAAGATAGGATCCCTTAAAAAATAATATGGGACATTGCAAGGAACAACACTGACATTCTGCTTCTAATCTCAGGTGCAAGTTGAGATTCTGCAGAGGAGACAAAAGGAGAAGAAAAATATGTTGAATGCAGTCAAGAAATACCAGAAAGGTAAAGTCAACTTGTCTATGAGAGCAAATGTGTAATGGCAGTAGTGGTGTGTGAGCAGTGTAGGACAGTGTGGTGTGGTCACTACGTCTGCAGTTCTGGGCCGTGAGGTTGGAAAGCTGCTGCTGTGCAGAATCGTGTGCCAGTGGCAGTGAAAAATATCCAAGTAGCTGTTCTTCAGTGGGGGTGACCTGTTGCTATTACTTGCCTAGATTGAAAATTTGTATTTTCTGAGGTGTAGCTGTGATGTCTTCACTCTTGCAGGTCTCTCTGACAAGCTGGACTTTCTGGATGAAGATCAGACGTCATCTCAAGGGAATAAAAAAGGCAATGCAAGTCAACGAACAAAGAAGGGGTGAGACCAGAAACAAAAAATAGTTACACACAGAGTGTCTGATTTTTTCAGTCTTTTTAGGGGATAATTTTGGGGAATAAGAAAACTGTTCTGCTTAGTGTTAAAAAAAATCTGAGGTGGCTTTCTCTCCCTAAAGAGAAGAAAACTATGGCCAAAATTAAACAGAGACTGAAATGTGCTAATTTCTGCATCTTTATTACAAGGGGAATGGTTTATGATGGTTGATGGGAGACCATGAGTATATATGTGTGTCTTGAGAGCTTCCTGAAACAAGGAATGTAGGCAGTGATGCTGCTTGGTTGTTTTTCAGACCAAATGCCAAAAGACGATACAAAAATCAGAAGTTTGGTTTTGGTGGGAAGAAGAAGGGCTCAAAGTGGAACACAAAGGAGAGTTTTAATGATGTGTCCAGCTTCCAGTCAAAAGTGGCTCACAACAAAGGCCCAGGAAAAGGAGGAAGAGGAGGAAAAGGAGGGAAAAAAGCCCTTAATGTAAGTAAAATGTTGAATAAAATAATCCTGCTTGGCTAGGAAGCCAGGCCATGTCTGGCAGGGAGAGTGAGTACCTGATGGGTGCTTCCAGCATCTGGAAGTGATGCCTGTCTTTGGGAGCTAAGCATAATTCAGTTACTAACAGAGTAGAGGACAGTAGTTTGGAAGCAGCAGGAAAATAAGAAGGGGAGTTAAAAAGTGCTGTTCGCTACCTGTGTGCCAAAACCTCCCTTTCGAGACGTTCTGACAAATACTCTCTCCTTGTTATCTTCCCCAAGCTATAGAGCTAGAACAGAGATGGAGAACATGAAAATAAAGATCCAAATCTGTCCTTTTTTTTTTTTGCAGAAGAGACCTGGAAAGAGAGCAAGGCAGAAAATGAAGAGCCGAGCCCGCTAAAAGCACTGTGCAGCCCAGTGGGGTTCCTGTGTTTCTTTGTGTTGCAAGATGTGTTTCTGCTGTCATCAAGCAGCTCACTGTGGAGCAAGCTGGATGCTTTAAAGTGGCAAGAAAAAAAAGTCAGTGGAAACCAGTGCCTTATTACTAATTTCTTCTTACAGTCTATTTTGTTGAAGGATTGTTTTGTACTTAAACCTTTGGTGTGTGAACACATTAAATGGTTTGCACAGAACTATGTGTAACTCATGTTTAGATGTTCTATGAATGGTGGCTGAAGCCTGCCCTTTGTTTCCTTCATTCTGCACCACTACTGTTATGATGAATTGGTGACCTTGAGTTCTGGGTCATGTTGCTGATATCAAAATAAGAAATCTGATAAAATAAGAGATGCTAGAGTGTTTTTTTAGACTATTTGTGTAGATGGGTATAGAAGCAGCAGTGAGACGAATACAGAGGCTTACAGATAGGTTTATTTGTGTCACTGTTGTCAGGTTGCAAATCTGGACAGAGTGAGGTTTTCTTTTCTCTTTTCTATTGTCTTTCACTAGAAATCTGCCAGACTTGCCAGATAACGAGCAGGGCCTAACACATTAGATGTCATTAACCTTCTAATTCTCGCTCCTTAGGCTCCTTAGGCTCCTTGGGCTCCTTAGGCTCCTTGGGCTTCTTAGGCTTCTGTCCCCGTGGTGCAGGGTAGCCGTTGATGGTAATCTCAGTTATGCGGCGTGGGAAGTAGAATCTGATATCGTTACGGTTGAAAGGAACCTGGGAAACAAAAATGACAGTCATGTGCTTTTACTAAAAGTAGTAGTAGTAGTAGTAATAGTCCCTCCTGGGGACAGTGATACACAGTGTTCTGCTGCTGAGAAATGTCCAAATACAGAAGAGCAGGGTACCACTGTACTGTTCGCTGCTTTGTCATAGTCAAACCTGCTGAATAAGGAAAACTTCACAAATTAAACAACATCACGAATCTTGATTCTAAAAATTGGTCTTGCTTCCCTACACACAGTTTTAGTTGCCTGTACTCTGCCAGACTAATCCTACCAGCAGTTCCTTAATACCATAGAGCCCAGCTGGGATGTCTGTCTCTCGACTTGTCATGAGTAACTAGTTTACTTGATGTGTAATATGAAAAGTCAATGAAGACTGTCTTATTTTCTGAGTTATCTTAGTTTTCTTTATAACAGGCCAAAATCTGTGTTTCTCAAAACACTGATCTACAAAGTTGGTTATCATCACAGCTGTTTGTCAGATATGACTGATGTCTCAGCTTGTTAAACATATTTCTTTTCCTCCTGTTTATTCACACTTCCCCAGATGAATCCTCACTGGTGTATCTGCTTTGGGGATACTTACATGATTATTAATTTTATGGTTCTGCTTGCAAGTTGTTCAAAAGATGCTGTGCAGCAGCACGTTTGTTTTCACAGTACTTCTGTGCATCACTTCACATTGCTCATTACACCATTTCTCATGGCTGAATGCTTTAATAAACAGCCCTGAGTACACCTGTGGCATTTGGCAGTGTGCTGTCACTTTCACTGGAGATGTTTTGCAGTCAGGTTTCTCAGGGGAAATGTACTGCTTCTCTGTTCACAAGTCTATGCCAGTGTGAAGAGTCCTCTTAGGTGTAAATTTTAAAAACTTGTTATTTGTGAATGGCTCTGCTCATTTCTAGTAATTCTTCTTTTCCTTGTTCGTCAGAAATTGTTTTCCTGCATGAGTATTTTTCAGTGTGACAGGCTTAACATCTCTGAATCCTGTAAAGAGCTGAGTCTTAAGGCATCCTACTCACCAAAGGTGTTGAGTTCCAGCCAATTTCTTGGCTTGCAGTTTGTGGTTCTGAATATTTCTGTCTTGGCACCTCTGCTGCACGGTGAAGGATCTTCAGGAATTCATCTTTTGTTTTAAGAGACACAAATACAAATGAAAGTGTGTTTAAAAATCAGGTCACCTGTGGACATGTGTTAGAATGTCCATCTTAACACTGTCCCAGCACTAACAAGAACACCAAGGGTAGAGGCAGCCTCTGTGCTTCTGTGAATGATATTGTCAGAATGCATGGTGATGTTTCTGCTCGAACATTTCCTGAGGAAGTTTCAACATTTGCCTGGCAATACTGTCCTGTTAATTCTGGTATCCCTGTCTGCTGTACTGCAGCATCTTACTTTTCCTACACCACATCTAGCACAAACCAGTGCTCCATGACTGCTCTTGACTTTCTCAGTTGCCTGAGACCTGCAGCTTTTCCAGAATTTTATAGCATGAATATAAGGAATTTTATACATTCTGTAGTTTATATATCTTTTAATTAAAAACAAAAATAAGAGTATAATTGCATAGATGCAAGCTTGTGCTGAAAATGGAAAGTAATGGGAAAGGGCCTTAAAGTGGAAAAAACCCTGCTTTACAAACAAAAATCATAAATGAGGTTAACTTACTTATATGGTCATAGAGGTGTTTCCACATACATTATATTTTAGACTGATTATGATTATTAAATCTTACATGTTAATGATTTTCTTATGTAGTTATCACAAACTTTTCAGAGACTTCTTACCATCTATTGGCTGTTGTATGTTTTCATGCCAAGACATTAGCTTCCTAGCGACCATGTGAACTGGAAAGAAATGAGGCAGGTGAATTACTTTAATGTGAATTCAGTATCACAACCAGGTATAGAATATGTGTTATGGACTGCATTGAATAGAAGAAAATGAGTTAGAAATACTAATTAATGGCAACTTCTAGGAAGGCAAGGCTGTTAAGTGTGCTGAAGGCCCTTCAACAGGATGCTGTCTGTGCTCATCAAATCAGTCCCACCCCACCCAAGGGGTGGCCTGCAGAGTGCCAAGTATCAGGAAATTATTTTCCTTAGTTGTTTTATTGCAAAACCGAGACCCGAAAGAATTTACTCACATCACCTGCCTGTGCTAGCACAGACTGTGAATTGGCACGTAGAAAGCAGATCAGGAGCTGAAGGAACATGATGTAGTGTTGGGGCCCTCTACCCCATCTTGGCTCTGTATTTACACAGAATTTTTAAGTTCCATCTCCTAAATAGTTGCCTCACTTCTACATGGTTACTAAAGGCACCAGCTGGGCAAATGGGTCATATCTCTGTTCTATCTCTGAGTGTGCAGATTGGTTCCTCAGGCGAAAGGAAAGCCACCGGTTGCCGTTTCCAGCTTTACTCCTCTCACTGCCACTGCTGCCAGCCTTGGGTGCAGCTGAGCGCTGCGGGCCTGCCTCCGGCCACCCCCTGCTCCCCTCACGGCTTGTCTTGTCCCCTGGTTGGACGCCAGTTGACCCGAGGCCTCACCGGGGCGGAAGGGGTTCACAGTGTACTGCGTGAAGACCAGCTGGTATTGGCGCTCCTTGTTGATCCGCTCGGTGAAGAAGCGGGCCCGCTTCACCGCGTCCGGCGGCTCCCTCTCGCCGCTGCTGGCCGCCATGGCCGCGCCGGCTCCGCGCGTCCCGCGGCCGTGGCAACGNGCGCCGCTTCCTCCGCCTCCTGCGCCTCAAGGTGGCCGCCGGCTCGCGGGACGCGCCGCGCCGCCCCCGCCTGCTGGAGCGGCCGCCGCCGTCCTTCTCCGTCATCAGCCCGGTGCAGGAGCGGGACCTGTTGGGCGGCTCCGGCCGCTGCCGCGCCGGCGAAGAGAGGGGGCAGCGCCCGGCGGAGGTGAGTGAGTCCCGGGGCGAGGGGGCGGCCCCAGAGAGCGGCCCTCCCCTCACAGCTCACCCCCGCCTGTCCCGCAGGTGCCCCGCGCCGAGAGGCGGCCCCCGGCGAGGCTCTCGGCGGAGCAGGAGGCGGTGTTGAGCGCCGTGCGGAGCGGGAAGAGCATCTTCTTCACCGGCTCTGCAGGTGAGGGGTCCCAGCGACTTTCGTCGACTCCCCGGGGAAAGTCCTAGCCATTGACCTGTTGCTTCTCTCTCGAAGGGACTGGGAAGTCGTTCCTGCTGAAGAGGATCGTGGGCTCCCTCCCTCCGAACATCACCTACGCTACAGCCAGCACGGGAGTGGCGGCTTGTCACATCGGTGGCACCACTCTTCACGCCTTTGCAGGTGATGGTCTGTCCCACAGCGAGGGGCCGGGAGCTCTCACTCCCTTCCCAAAGAATCAGAAGCATCCTAAAGCATTGCTTTTTTCTCCTCTGACAGGGATCGGCTCAGGGAAGGCACCGCTGGAACAGTGCATTCAGCTGGCAGAGAGGCCGGGGGTGCGCCAGCACTGGCTGGCCTGCCAGCACTTAATTATTGATGAAATCTCAATGGTGGATGGCAAGTTCTTTGATAAGCTGGAGGCAGTGGCAAGGTGAGCAATAGCAGAAATGAATTTCCCTCAACTTCCAGGCTGCTTCCTTTCTTTAGTTTTGTGAATGGATACAAGGCAGCTGCTGGTAGAGGACTGTAAGGAAGCATGAAATCATAGCATCTGGGCCGATCTTTACCATGAGATAGGTTTTGGTCATGTCCCCTCCTCAGCTATGGCTGTTTGGGTTGTTCTCTCCATCTCCTGAGCTAAGTGTTGTCTGTAGAGCTGAGTCCAGAACATACAGCTGTACCTAGGTCTCTCTTACAGAGAGAAGTAGCTGTAGTATAACAGTCACTAAAGAGCCATGACTGGTAATGACCTCTGGGGTAGGTAAAGCAAATTTAATGTCTTATACTAGCATTGCCTAATTGTTTGAGCTTTTCTGAAACAGCTGGGGATAAACATCTTTCACTGCAGGTTTGACTATACTGACAGATTAAGAAGTAACTTCTGGGACCTGACTACGTCCAGGTTCTGGAGGACATTCAAAATTTCTCTTCCATCCCTTTCAGGGCAGTCAGAAAACGGGATGAGCCATTTGGAGGAATTCAGCTAATTATCTGTGGGGATTTCTTACAACTACCCCCAGTCGGCAAGGCTAATGAAGAAACCAAGTTCTGCTTCCAGGTACAAAACTGTTCCTAAACTAATTGTCATACTTCAAGTCTGCCTCTTTCTTAACAAGAGAATGATTTTTCCAGGCAAAAAGCTGGAGGAAATGCATCCACATAAACATGGAGCTGACTGAAGTGCGGAGACAGACTGACAAGACCTTTGTCTCGCTCCTGAGTGCAATACGTTTAGGCAGGTGAGGAGAAACTCATCTCTCTTTGTAATCCCTGCTCCCCACTGATGGAGCAGAGGAAAGAGCAGTTTGTCATTTGGTGTGCTCTATCAGCAATGTGTAGCTGTAGGCAAAAGCTATAAATGCTTTAGTTAACGTAGACAGGTTTCATATATGCTGCTCTGGTAAGGAAGGACACTTCCTAGGGTCCCTCTGCAATTTCTGTGAATTAATTCAAAGGATCCTGAGCTGGCAGTGGCCAGGGCAGGGGCACACACTGGCTCTGCTCTCTGACTTTATCCGGGTATCTTTCTCTGTCCTCTCTGGAGGCCTGCAGCTTGCACAGACTGATCCAGCTGTGTGGAGGTTACTGCTGCTCAAACCTGTTCCTGATCACTTGAAAGAATAAATCTCTTTTCCTGGCTACCAGGTGCACAGAGGAGGTTACTAGACAGCTGATGCAGACAGCTGCTCACAGGTCTGAGCGTGATGGGATCCTGGCTACAAGGCTCTGCACCCATAAAGATGATGTAGAAATAACCAATGAGAGACGCTTGCACCAGCTGCCAGGTGAACTCCGTGAAGGAAACCGCTGGCTTTGGGGCCGAGTTCTGCGTGGATGCAATGGGGGTTCTGGGGTGTCAGGTGGAACTAGTGTTCTGTCAGGCACAGCAGCACCAGTCCAAGCTCTGTGTGTTGGAGTTGAGGTGTCTGGGGAAAAACATCACAGTTTTTTTGTTTAAGAACCCACAATGTCATTATTTGGTTTGTAATAGACAGCAAGCTCATTGCTTGCTGTGAGGTAGGGTGGGTAATGTATTGCCTCCACACCCCTGCTTTTTCATTTTATAACATCTTAGAAAGGCCATACTCTATCCAGCCATTACTTGAATTAAGGACTATTTAATTTTTTGCCTCTCTGGCTGGTCCTTGGATTCTTCCTTAGTCTGCTTTGGACATCTGGTGTTGGTAGCGAGTGAAACTGCTCAAAATGCTGTCTGCTCAGTTGTTATTTACTGCTGACTTTTCATTCCTGTGCCTTCTCATGCTCTGGAAGTTATATAGGAGAGAGAGGCAATCTGCTGTTAGATGTGACAAGGTTTGTGTGAGGATGTCCTAGCAGCAGAGCAGAATGGATATTAAAACAGGAATTGCTGTTAGAAATAAATGCTGAACCTCCTGAAATGCTGTGTAGAAGATGTTCAACAGTTGTAAGCTCTACTTTGTTTCCTTAACAGGAGAAGTGCACGTGTTTGAGGCTCTGGAC
The DNA here is from genome assembly GCA_013400955.1 of Drymodes brunneopygia. Taxonomy (NCBI): domain Eukaryota; kingdom Metazoa; phylum Chordata; class Aves; order Passeriformes; family Petroicidae; genus Drymodes; species Drymodes brunneopygia. Next base: position 1,375,433 of record VZTZ01045102.1, on the reverse strand, counting down.
AGTGACCCAATGCTAGTGAAGTTAATGGATGCTCAGTGTCCTGTGGGTGGTAGAGTTGAGCTAAAGCTTGGAGCTCAGGTAGGTGTGTGTACATACATGTGTGATAGACCAGATCAAATGGCATAAGAAAAATAAAGGAATATCAGAGAAATGTATAGAGTAGATTAATATATAGAATGCAGATTCAATCTCAAATGGCTATGGCAGGCCAACAGAAGACTCTATCCCAATCCTTGTATCTTTTCTGCTTAGAATCTTATCGAGATAGAAGATGAGTACAGGTCCATGTCTTGGAGACAGTGGTGATTGCTGTGACTTTAACAGACAAGTCCAATCAAATTTAGAAACTTTCCAGTAGCAGAGAGTACAAGCAGTCCTTGCCTGCAGTCTCAGCTCCAGGTACAGCAGCCCTCCCCACCTGTAAAGGCATGGCACAGCTTGCCATATTTGCTGGACTGGGCACCTTGCTCTGAGCTAGGGTTGTCAGAGTGGAAAGGATGTAGGATTGTACGTAGTAGTACTATTTGCTTTGGAAACTTGCTCCTTATTTGCTTCCAGAATCTATATATGCATAGGCTGGTTGGTGCCTGGGGAAAGGGAAATTGCTCCCTGGATCTGATCTCACAGCTGGGGACAGAAATAGCTCAAGTAAAGTGTTCAGTGCTGTAAAATGATATAGTTAGGAATCCTAGGAAGGAAAGACTGTGAAGTAATTCCAATCAAATTGGAGATGGTGCTGCAATAGTCAGGATAGGATGATTTGGCCAAATCAGCCTCATGTGTTAGTGCTTCCTGGCAAGAAGTTTAGCTGCAGGTGGCTGAACAGGCTGTAGAACCAGTGCATTAAAGGTTTTCTTTTTCTCTCTAGGTGATGTTAGCAAAGAACCTGGATGTGTCTCAAGGGCTGGTGAATGGGGCACGAGGTGTTGTTGTAGGGTTTGAAAGTGAACAGAAGGGTAAGTAAGCCTTTTGATCTTTTGTTGAAGGAAGTGGGAAAATAACAAAACAGTTTGTCATTGGTGGCTGATGACTTCTTAATTTTGTTTACAGCTTGGTAACTGTTGGAGGGAAAGCAGGGAGATCTCTGCAAGCTTGGGGCTCTCACAAGCTGTGATGTCATGCACTGCATCAGCTGTAGCTATCTGTAGGCCTCTTGTGTTCTCTTTTCTGTATTCTGTATGTAAATGTGTAGGCTCATTTGAATTTCCTGTTTGTTCTGTTGAAGCAAGTTTTGATGGATTTTTGTTTGTTTTTCTCAAAGAATAATGTTCTGCTACCTGCAAAATGTATTTTTCTCTGCATGTCATTTGATAAAATACCTGCCTTTAATTCTCCTGCTTAACTAGGTGTCAAACATCATTTCAGGACGTGCTATTTACTGTCTGTGGATTTAGGTTTGGTTTAGGCAGAAAAAAGGCGTTCTCAAGCTGCTGACATCCTGGCTGTTGAGTGTCTGGAATATATCCCTGTTTCTTTCCTGCTCCCATTCCTACAGGGCTGCCTAAGGTGAGGTTTCTCTGTGGGGTCACACAGCCCATAAAAATGGAGAAATGGATATTCAAAGGACCGTCAGGAGTTCATCTGAGTCGTCAGCAATTACCTTTAAAATTAGCATGGGCCATTTCCATTCACAAGAGTCAGGTGGGTGTTCTTGTACAGCTGTCTATAGACTTCTACACCATTATATACCTTATTTCCTGGGTGAGCTTGCATTGCTGATGAAACAGGAGGTAAAGCTGAAAGGCCCTTGCTGGGGGGGTGGAACTCCAGAATTTGTGTCTAGCTGCAGAGAGATAGCATCTCTTCTGCTTGTGATGCTTGCCTGTAGGGTCACAGAGGGGCTGTCAGTACTACTGGGGTTTCCTTAAGGGCACTGCCATCTGCAGAGTTGGTGTTGGACTATAAAGCAGCATTATTTACCACTGTGGGCTGATGAGGTTAGTGTTTCCCTGAGAGTCATCAGCATTAGGGACCCTGAGCTCTGCAGTGTAACTGAGGAAGCTGCTGCAGCCACAGCTATGCTCTTTGGGCTGGACTTGCCCTTTGGTGGTGTGCTGTGGGGTTTTTCTTCAATATAACTTTCAATGTAACAGTGTAATGTTTTCAAAGTTCCTTCCTTTCCAGAAGACTTCATACTTGATCAGTACTGGTCTTGGAGACCTGTGAGTTTGTTCCCATGCCACAGTTTAAACCAGGCCATACTGTAAATTCTGCTGCACCAGGGACAACCCATGAGACAGGGCTGGCCAGGCCTTACCCAAACACTCCCTCAGGTCTGCCTGAGGACTGCTTGAGAATGGTGCCTGCTCCAGTTAACTACTAAGAGTGAAACCAGCAGGATTTCTTTCCCTGCTGTGTTGACTAGATGGGATTTATAGAGTTTCATGCAACAAGAGGCTTGCTGGAGTTAGTGGATCCTACTTTTTGCTAGGAATTTCCTTTCTACTGATTTCCATATTTAAATTAGTTACATAGTCAAACAAGGTTTCCTTTTTTTTAATCAAGACTGAGGATGGTACCTTGGACAGCCTCACAGAACAGTTTTGTGTTGATACATCACAATGCCCTTGTTTGTTTGCTCTGTAACAAAGTTCTCTGTGCCTTTGATAGGGCATGTCTTTAGACTGTGTGGAGATCTCCCTGTCTCGTGTCTTTGAAAGTGGGCAGGCTTATGTAGCCCTCTCCCGAGCCCGAAGCCTTGCAGGTCTCCGTGTTCTGGACTTTGATCCAAAAGTAGTGAGAGCTGATCCTGCTGTGCTGCAGTTCTACAGACAGATGAGACGTCATCAGCTTCTAACCCAGGTAAAGAAAAACCTCACACTAACTAAGCCTGCCTTGTGCAACCAGGATGAGAGTTGTGGGCACCAAGATGATTCGGTTTCTTCCTAAGCAAGATCAAAACTTGTAGTGGCAGCAGAGAGGAAACTGCAGAGAGGGCATGTGGCAGGGCAACTCTTGGTGACAAAATAGCTACTGTAGTGTTGGGGTAGTATAACACTTGCTGGCCCTCTGGGTGAAAAGACGGGTTGGGATTCTCTGATCCTCTCTTGCAGCAAGGAATGAAGGAGAAGTGGGCACACAAGAAATTTCTGATTTTTTTTTTTGTTCTTTCTCCTCAAAGGATTCACTACACACCCATTCAGATACTGATGAGAAGGAGAACTGGAAATGCAACTGAGAATGCACTTCTGTATTCTGTGAGGTGTCAGCAGAGACTGCTGAGATGCAGTGATCTTCTTGTTGCATATGTTTCATAACACAGACAAAGTCAAAGGAGATTTTTTAGATGTTTGTTTCATTCAGCTGACTCTGGATATGTAGAACTATCCCCATCTCATGCCTCTGGAATTTGGAAGGCTTCTGCAGACCCTTTCTGAGCCCCCAGCCTTGAGTACTCCTGTGTCACAAATGCAACTCTAGCAAACAAAATGACTGAACAAGGATGTGCCTCAGGGATCTTCCTACCATTCTCTCCTGCCTGATAATTGTATTTTATTCTCTGCACATACAGACTGAAACCTGTGTGCCTTTCTTCAAGTATACCACTGTTGAGAGACAGAAAATGTGTGTCCCTTTTGCTTGGATGGATTGTTCGCAGGAGCTGCTGACACAAGGGAAAACAGTGCTAAATATCTGGAATATCTGATTCTCCTGCAAGAGAAGAGCTGTTCTTGCTGCCTGACACCAGGAGGCTTTGCATAACTTCTTCCACAAGCAGAACTGCCAGAGTTGCACATTGCCTGTTATGCTGATACATAGCATTTTTATTAGTCTGTTGCATACAATGAGGTGATTTTTTGTTTAACCTTTTGAGATGAGTTTGCACTATTTAAAAACAGGAAGAAGTCCTACATCTTATACCCATAATTATGGAACTATAAGCACTGTTAAGAGTCATTACCCCATGAGCAAGAAAGGGAGTGAAAGGAGATGGGTGCTGGTGGGACCCCCTCTTGTTTAAACACATGAGGTCCCATGCAGATTGGAGTTTCTTCTGGAAAAAAATATGTCTGACTAATAAGGTGGAACTTGAGCATGCAATAGAGAATAATGCCTAAGGACATCTGAAGTGAGCTGTAACTTCACTTGTTTCTGCAAAAGCAGAAATGAGCAGAACTTATATACTGTCTTCTTAATAAAGGAGAACCTTTGGTCTTTGTATTTTAGCACTTTGCTTAAAGCTAAAGTAACTTGTATATTTTAAAATGTTTTACATATAGGAATAACATAATGAAATAACATCCAGCTGGAACTTGTCTCTTGCAGGGGAATTCTCTAAAAAAGCCTCTGCAGTGTAAGCAAGTTGAAGGCCATTTCTTGGCAGCTGCTCTCCTTAAAGTCAGGAAAGGATGTTGACTAGCCAGTGGTTAACAGAACAGAAAACAGATTTTGATAGGATTTCAAAACGTATTTTTAAGTGTATTTTTAGTGGTTTTGTTTTGGAGTTTTTTGTTTGTTGGTTATTGTTTCTTTGTTTGTTTTGTTTTGGTTTTCTGGGTTTGAGAAGGCAGAGTCTTGGAGGAAGCAATAGTATAAGACAGAAGTGTGACTATTAGTCAGAGAGGTTCTTAATGTATCAGCACATTGTTTCTCCAAAGAAGTTTGGTGGAGAGTGGATGAAAGTACTTGGAGATGGAGCTAGAGCCCATGGAAGGCAAATCCCAAACCCTGTGCTTGGTTAGGGGGCTGGTTTCAGTTAGCACTCTTGTGGGTTTTTAAATATGGGCTGCTGAAGGATGATGAGAGCTTTGTGTTGCATTGGAGGTTAAAGTGTGGGATCTGAAATGCCCAAAATGTTAAAGTGAGTTTTACTGTTGGGGTAGAGAGCTATGAAGAATATGCCAGGCCAGTCCAGTCATACACAATACAGTGATTTATTGACTGATTATGTAAGAGTGATGAGATAATGCTGGTTCAAATAATTTAATACCTCTTAAAAAGTCCCTGTACCCCTGTAATTGCAATATAATTTAGAGTGTAAGAATGGTGATTATGTACACTGCAAATAAACTTTTAGTTGTGATCTTGTGAAGTAACTCTCTTAACTGCAGCTTCCATGGACTTAGGGACTGAAACCTTACCAGTTTAGGGGGAGGGGTTTGTGTCAATTTGAGATAAAATGCTAAACAAACTTAAAGATGAAAAGGTTAATCAATATTTCATTTAGTATTAAATCTATGTGAAATATTGTAGATGCATTCTCAGTGGTGGAACTGTGAAAGCAGAATAGCTGTGGCTTTTGAAGGGCTGGCAGTTGTTCTGAGGCCAAAAGGTGTCCATCTGTGTAAATTCTGGCTGTTCTCACTTCCAGCTAAAGCAGATGTAAGGATGGGTGCTGAGTTTGAAGGCTGCTATTTAAATCCTTAAAGAAGTAGTCAGGACAAATCTGAGCTGTCAGGCTCTGTCATGGCTCCCCTTTGGTTGGCATTATGATGAGGCCTTTGTTTAATGGAATAATGCTTCCCTACACATGAGCTAAAAAATCTTGTACTACAATAAATATCCCTTCCACATTCTCCATAACATGTTAATTTTTCTTGCAGAGGTGCTGTCTAGTGCTAGAACTCAGTATATCACCATGCGATTAAAAAAAACAACCCACAACTTTTTATTATGGTGACTGTATTGAAAGAACAAAGATGCTCCTCTTCTCTTCATTAGTCAAATGAAGAAGAATCTGAAGACTGAGCAGGTTTTTGCAGGAGGCTGCCCCAGGCCATCCTCAGTCTGTGTGGTGCTGCTTGTGTTCAGCTGCTGAGGTAAGGTGGGCTCAGGGGGCTGGGTTTTTGCAGGGACAATTCAGGTGGCTCATGACAGAGCAAGCACCTCTGCCATCCTCTCCACAAGCTCTGCTCCTTCAGGGAAAAGTCTGCTCTGCCACAGTCTCTCCGGGGGCTGCAGAGGGACCAGGAGCATCTCCTGCCGGGGCTCCTTTGTCCCACGCTTTCCTCACACCCGGAGTTTCCCCCTCAGTCTGTTGCTGGCACTGTCCGGAACGGGCCGGGTCGGGCACGGGGCAGCCGTGACCGCTCCTCACAGAGATTCCCACCGGGAATCAGCACCGGGGCTCGGGCAGCTGAACACCGAGAGTGTGAGAGGTGCCCCGCTCCCCGCGGCCGCAGCAGCGCCGGGCTGGGTGTCCGGGGATGAGAGGAAAGGCTGGAGGCGCTCTGGTAAGGGTACAGGGGACAGCCAGGAGGCAGAGGCAGGAGCCGGCCCCGGTGGCAGGACAGGCTCCATGAGGGCACTCGGCTGTGCAGCCACGGCTGGCTCCTATCCCTGTGGAAAAAGAGGCTTCCATGACTGCACGCCCATAAATTTGGGGAACGAATATTGCCTCTTCACAAACTGAAGAGAAAGCATTTAAGCATTTAAACATCTGCCTTAACTGCAGCCATCATTAAGTGAATTAAACTAAGAGTTTGATTCATAATTGGTATTTCTGTTACCACAAAGTACAGCCATTCTCTTTTCAAATACATTAAGCCATAAGCAACTGCCTCATATCAGCTAAAGCTCCATAATACATTTATGTGTTATTGGAAGCATAATTCACAAACAGAGTGTTATTAAAACCTTACCAGCTTCCAGTTTAAATCTTTGTATGGTGATTTAACTCCCTTCTTGTTCTTTATGTGACATTTTCATTATAATTAAACATGAATGTGTCCTCACAGTCTGTGAGGACAGGAAAGGCAGCAATGGTCCTGTTGATCTCGGATGCTGTAATAAGATTGTGTCCAGGAATTAGACCTTCCTATCCAGAATTTCTCTGAATAGATCAAAAAATTGCTACTCTTAAGTAATGGAAATACAGTACATTATTGGTTGTGCTATGAATGCTAATAATGTAATTTTTCTTGCAGCTATTACAAGTTTCTCATTTTATATTAGGCCACTCTGTGACATGTAATTGTCTTCTGCTGTTAAATCTAAGCAGTTCTATTATTAGCTTGAGGAAAGACCTGAATTGCTAGAAACTGCATTTAGATGTGTAAAATTTCTATTTTGCTGTTTCCTATATGATTATTTTATGCTTGTTTCTATTACAAATCATAAGATGCTGTATGGAATATTTTAGCTGAGCTACTGACTAGTATATAATTTATGAAATCTGGTTAGAGAGGCAAAATAAGTTGTAATAAGCCTAAGAGGAGTTTTTCACTTATAATTATTGAATACTGCACTATCTGAATTTTTTTCTTGTAAATTTGTTGTGCTGTTGATACAGGGGGCTGCCAGATGTGACAAAGAACATATGAGAGCCCTTCTGGGGTGGCAGCTGGGTAGGCACCAACAGCTTCCTAACTGGTACCACATGTGGGGATCTGGATACCAAGCTAACAAGTTTTTACAAAATTGTTTATTACAATATTTCTGCAGTGAGAGCTTATGATAAAGATGTGTTTAAGATTTTTAATTAAGATTTTTTTTTTTTTGGTGTGGAGTTTGTAGTTTTTTTCCCTCCTGTTTCTCAAAATCTGTGGTTTTTGTCAACAGTTAGGTGAATGTGTACATGAACCACACCTTCCATCTACTCTTCTTAAGCCACTGGGCTATGTATCAGTTTTCTGTAGGACACATAATTTTTTTTTTTTTCAAATTACTATAAACACTCTGAGAATTACAGGGGGGTTTGCACAGACTTTCAGTTAGAGGGTAGAAGTTGGTCCAGGTCTTTAGATTTTGGATTCTGTTTTGTTTATTGAAAGAGCTGTGATTTCCTCTAATCAAATATCAGGTTAGAGAGAGGGTATTACATATTTGAAGACAATGCTAGACATTAAAGTAAAAACACAAGTAAAACTTCTTAAGATTATTCCAGTAGCTAATAATTCACAAAAATGAGGCATCACATATCTTTTAGGATTTCCAAGTGAAGGCTGGACAAATTTACTGAATGTAACACATCAAATATGAAAAACATTTATGTGAATCACTGAGAATAACTTGGATTAAAAAACAACTTTTAAAGGTTGTGACTTATCTGGCAAGAGAGTATGTAGTGATCAGCCTGTTTGTAAGTTGTTCCATAAAAACATTCCAGGTAAGTTACCTTTGTGTTTGTGTTAGACACCTTGTAATAAAATATCTGGCCATAATAACACCAGGTACTTTCAACTGACACTTGGCAATACAGAGTAAATTTTAAAAACAGATCTTGAATCTTGAGCAATGAGCTAGTAATTAATTGCTAGAGTGTCAATGCATAATGCAGAGGGATGTTACCACATCTAATTTAATCATAAAGAAGGAAGCTTTGAAAGTGTTTGGGTTTTACCTGCTTCTTCTCCAGATGAGAGAGACATTACAATAACCTTAACTCTTTTAGTTGTGATGGTAGCAAGCTATAGCTATTTTAACATAAAATCCCCACTGAAAATAGAACACATCAGATGATTCAGTCACGTCAAAATGACAAACCTTCATAAAATGTTGTCCCTTTGTCTTCATTGGTCATAATTATTGCTGTCAGCTAAACTTTGGGACAAATACTACACATCTTCCTTTTGTTTTAAAAATAAAGGCTAAAAATGGCTCTGTAGTAACAATTTTAAGTTCATATTAGAGATACAGTAATATTTTTGACAGATTGCTGTGAAGTCTTGTGCACTCAGATCTCAAAAAAGTACAAGGTCAAAAATATTGTTTGTGATGCCCTATATATTTTAACGGAAATATTGTCAGAAGAAATTATAATCAGGTTTTGACACTTGTCCTGAAAGTGTCAAGGCCTCCATAAAATATAATACCTCAGAAATATCAGGCAAAATGTTATAAGTGTAATATTTATTCAATAACTCTGTAAGGTATAGATCATCTTGCAGTGCTCAGTTTTGGGATCAGGACCCTAATATGAGAAAGAAATATCAGCCCCTTAACAAACTTTTCTATGGATTTCATGAGTTGTTCTTAAAAAAATAAAGGGGGGGAAGCCCCCAACCAAAAAGAAAAAGCACAACATCCCCCAAAAACACTTCTGGCCATCAGTGTGACTCAAGAAGAGTTTCACTGTCAGTAGAAATTAGGACTAGAGGGAACCTGAAGCACAAAGTCTGCACTTGATATTGCTTTTCCTACAGTAGAAGGAGGCGTCAGTGAAGAAAGTGTTCATCACTGTACCAAGCTATACCAGCTCCAAGCAGGGCACTGGGAATGGGATATCAGGCTAAGGGGAAAGCTATGTCAAAAACTGAAGATGAAGAGGGCACATGGCATCTGAAGAATTCTGTTTAGAGCCAGAGAAATAGTCATTAGGAACATGTCCAGCGCAAGGCATGCAGGTGAAGTAAATTTAGAAGAGTTACCAAGTATTTTTCCAGATTCAATAATGCCTATGGGTCTTTGGGATAGTTAAGAGATCCAGTATGGTCCAAAAGTGTCTAGAAGAGCAAGGGGAGGTACAAGATCATCCTTTAGCACATTTGATGTCATTGTGGGATGGCCAGAAGCACAAAAATAGAGGTGATGATGCTGAGGAAGGAGGGATAGGAGCAGCACCCAGGCAAAGGCAGTTCAGTAGCACTTGCAGTGCTGTGCACAGAAGGGAGATCAGCTCAAATTCCAAAGGAGCTGCTGGCTGTGTTCTCTGCTGCAGAGGAGTTTCAGTTCACCTCAGGGCACCAGATGGGCAGCCTGCTCAGAAGCCATTAGGAAGCATTATGGTGAAGTTGGTGCTGGGGGCACACAAGTGACTACAGCCCTTGTCAGGTGCATCCCAGCCCAACGAGGAGATGGTAAAGTGTTCTGAAAAGAACTCATGGCTAGGGGCAGATATATTTCACATATAGATGAGTTTTTGGAACAGAAGAAAACCTAGCAATGTGTTTCAGTATATCTTTTTTGACACTCATGAAGTGTGTTTTGCTATGATGGACTCTTTGAAGAGGGGGAGGTGGGTGGAGAAGGCATTTCTAAGACATCTAAGAGATTACAAAAAATATGTGCTACATGTAAATATAAAAATAGATGATATGANCCCCCCCCACGCCCCTCTCCCCCTTAAAACTTAGCAAAAGGGAAGATATTTTACTTCCAGAGCTCAGTTAGTGGAGCATATTTTGTCTTTACTTCTCAGTTCATAGACCTCATCTTGCTCTCACTGAAAATATTTGCTAGAAATCAAGCATGAATTTTCTGCTTAGCATGCTCACAGGGGAGAAAACTGCTTTATATCTCCCTTTTTCCCCCCTTCATCTACAGTTTGGCTGGGTGTTCCTTACTTCAAAGACAATTTACTTGTGTTAAACCCCTAAATGTGTATGCTTTCTATAGTGAAACGAAAACAACATTTTTTCTAGTATTTGTTTTGCATGCTTTCTAATAACTGAGGGGAAAAATGCTACCTATATTTGAACAGAAAATGCTGCTCAGGGAATAGACTAAAACTCAGCTCTTTGTTTGAAGGGAAGAGAAGTTGGTCTGATGTTACTAAACATTCCAAAGTAAACAGCTCCTGTTCAGTTCACTTTTTTAGTGATATGGGATTGTTTTCTGCCTCTAAAACATGCAGTTTCATTAAAGAGAAGATAATTGACAATAAAAGCAGGGGAAGAATGTGCATTCTTATCTTAAATGCTATCTAAGTGACATAATGTCAGAAGAGAACTGCATTGCCTACTTAGCAGGCTGGAAGCTGCTCTTATTTTCTATCAAACAAGATTTTCAAAAATCACTTTACAGCTTATAGGCAGTATGCAGGCTTAATTGTTTCCTTATGCTCCATTCTGCAAATATACCAAACGATAACAATCAATTAGCTATCCGTGTGCCAGATTATTTCTTAATGTGGAACGCCTGCTGTGTCTCAATTTTTGCCTTGAACAGGTATTTTCACAGAGCTAATTCACAATATCTTACAGTCTCAGTATAATCCCAACTAAACATTCTCATACTTAGTCCCATGATGGCCTCTTGGAGTTCTTTTGCCAAGGGGTCCCTTCATAACCTGTCAGGGATTATGATATGCACCTGGACATGTGCAGATGCCAGTGTGAGACAAGTCATGTGGAATGCCTGAAGGATGTAATAAATATTGCATGTGATGCAAATTCTGTTGACAGAGATATCCAAGGGAGGGTGGAATTCTTATCTTGCTGTTTGAAGGACTTTGTATGGAAATGAACCACTGGTAGTGCTCTAGGAATTGCCATATTGCATCAGAACATTGAGCTTGATTTCTTGCCCTCAGCAATGCCTACTGTTTTATAATCTGGTTATTCAGAGAATGAAGGACTACCCTTCTACGAGTATGCCAATCTAAGTCACTCAGAAAGCAGCTCTACTTGTTCAGGGATGAGGGGTAGATTCCTTGCTGATTTTTCTTTTGCAAGCCCTGACCTTCTTCCCTGAAAGATGAGAGTACAGTATCCTCAAAACACATGCACATTGACATGGCTTCAGCAGGTCTAATTACTGCACTTTAAAACAAACAAACAAATCCTGCAAATATTTTGTGTCCAGTTTCTTTAACTGCAATTGGTAGAACTTTTTACCTGATCCCTCTTATCTGGTATTTTCCCCAGCTGAGGAAAAGCATAAATTTCTTTTCAAGTGCATCAGTTAAAACCCTTTTTAAAAAGTTGCTTATGTGACTGGTGTTTAGAAAGACATGCATTTTCTTGAGTTTCAGCTGCAGTCTGAGGTACTGGGCAAGGTGGATCAGGCTTATAGGGACTGGAGCCAGGAGCCTGGATGCACAGAGTAAACTGTTGTCTTCATTCTGGTCAGACATAACCAGCATTTAGACATTTACTTCTGATATTTCAAACTAAGCAAGTGTAGTCTCAATGTAATTTATCAATTTGCTGATGAGGTCCTCTGCAAAGTGTGATTGTTATGACTAAATGACATTAAACATCTCCTGCAGGCCTCAATGGCACCTTTGCACAGGATTTATGATCCACTGTAAACACTAACCACATGCAAACTTTCATGGCACTACTATGAAGTTCTCCTTTATCCTAGAGAAACCTGTTAATTCTAAGTATCTTTACTTATATTTATTTTCTAATTATTCCTCTTCCTTCAATTTCTTACAAGGAACATTGAGGACATGTAGGATCTATAGTCCATTTTATCCAAATTTGTGTCAAAGCATATGAGAAGCTATATACAGATTTGTGGATATATTTTTAGGAGACTATCAGAATATAGTTCTTTTTCTTGCAGTTTTCACTAACAGCTGTCGGAAAACAGCCATATCCAGAGAAAATATGGAAAGATGTGAAACTTAGGGCACACTAAACGCAACACTGACTAAATTCAGAGCCAGATCATTTCCTGTTCAGCAAAGCTTGCTCAGCCAGCCACAGAAAAAACAAGAAGACAGATACCCAACCTGCCTTTATTTTCAGTGCTCAAATATCGTGCATTTCATCCTCAAGGTTCAACAGTGTGTTTACACTAAAGCTTTATTTGGATCTGTATTATTGAAAGCCTGTCCTGGAGAGGAGCTCACAACACATTACCACAGAAATCACCCCTGGCAGTGGAAACCTAAATGCTGCTTAATTGCATAAATATAGGCAAAACTCAAGGCATCTACAGGCTGCAGCAGAAGTGGCTTAAAATAACATATTCACAAATTGCTCAGCTCTGGTAACAACTGATAACAAGCATTAATGCGTAACACAGCAAAGAAATTATATATATTTATATCCATCTCCTCTCTACAAAGAATCATAAATGTTGTTCTTTCAAAATGTGTTACTGCAATGTGTGAGACTTGACATTGGTGTGACAAGATAAACTATTTAATTGGGGTTTTAGCGTACTAGCAATGTACTTATCTCAGTATTTGGCATTCAGTGGCTAGGGAGCCATGAAAGATTATCTTTCCTGAAGAACTAGAAAATGGCACCTCCTTTCCACTTTCTGTCCTCTAAACCTCTTCTGAATATCCTATTTACCTTTTGGAATCGTCTTGTTTTCTCTGTGTCCAGACTCCAAGGGGAAGCTTATCTTGGAGTTGTTCTCCCAGGTTAAATACATTGCCTCCATCTATTTCTCTAGCCAGATGAAAGCCACTACTTATCTAAAGGTGTTTGAGGCTGTATTAACTTGTCCTTTTTCTCCCTCTGCAGTACATTGCAGTTGCCTTCTGAATGCAGGCAATCAGGGTGGCTTTGCGAGTTTACTGCTTGAAAGATTTATGGTGTGGATCACACTGAAAGAAAAGAAAAAAAAAAAAGAAGAGTAAAGAGAAGTGAAAAGCTTTATAAGGATGTCCAGTCATTCTCACAGATTCTGGGAGCATCCTACTTTCCAGACATGTCTATTTCAACTTCTGTTATTAAGTGATAGGACAGGTGGAGACACTTTTATATTAAAAATATTGGATGAGCTAGAAAGTGGTTCTCTCTCCTAGTTTTATGTTTTACATCCAATAGAGTGAGGCTTTTTTTTGCTGCCTCAAACTGGTGTGGTCCAGTTCACTCTGGCTCTCTCTGCATTTCCAGAAGCAGAAAAAATTGATCACAACAGAGAAACAGCAGCAGGGCACAGGTGAAGGCATTACCTACTGTTACATAGTCTTGAGGATGAGGAAGGATAAAGAAAGTTGAAAAGAAGGTCAGCCTTGAATCTTTGTAGCCTGACAAAACTGTCTGAAATACTCTGCTTCATTTTCACATTTGTGGAGATCATAGATCCAACCCAGAGCTTGCAGTTTGACTCAAGTGGGAATGGGCTAATTTACAAACTCAAAGCACTTGTAACATTTTGCTGGTGTTTAATATACACAATTCCTCCTCAATTCCTCCTCTGTGGTTACCAAAAATACAAAGTTTTAGTCACATTTCCTTTCTGGTTGGAAAGGGGAAAGCGGTGACATAGTCTTAGTATTTAACTATATAATGAATGTCACTAGGATCATCTTGATAGAGCTGTAGCTGTCAGTGGGTGAGGCAATTACTAAATGAGGGCATAGAAATACCCTTGAATCAAGATTCTGCAATAAACTGTCATATTTATGGGTACTAGAGGGGATATATTTTGTAGTAAAATATGATTTATTATATTTATGCAGATTTGGAAATTGCTGAACAGCTGGGCAGACAACAGCTGTGTATGTGGGTATCTGCTTGGGCTTTACCTTCTGCAGGACTACAAGAATTCCTACACCAACCATTTGCAGAGATGGGTTCTGCCAGCTGGAGAACCTAACAGCCTTCCCTTGGGTACACCCATCAAGCATCTGTCCAGCAGTCACCTTAAGAACCCAGCTCTGAAATGCTACTGCAACATTTACTGCCTTTTTCCTCTCCACAGATACTTCTCAGCCCCAGATTCTTAAGAGTGCTGAGTTTTATGCCTTTCTGAGGAGTGGGACATAGATGAGATTATTTTGTTGGCTCCAACTTGTTTCCCCAAAATGCTTCACTCTTACTGACAGCCATTGTCTTCCATACTTTCATCCCACTGGTAGGCTTTCTGTGCCTCAGGATAATCTTTAAATCAAAGAGCCTGATCTTCTGATGTGCTGATCTCCTGCCATTCCACTTGGCTGCAGCTGGCATTGGGAGCACTCAGCACTACTGTAAATTAGTCTCCAAGTGTGTAACTGGTAGCATGTGTTCTTTGTAAGCACTGGCTCACTCGAGCTGAGCTGCTGCTTTAGTAGCTTTGAACTTTCTTAAGTCACTGAAGCACAATTCATTTCCTATTGGAGTTTGTGATTGTATGGGAAAATCTTTATCTAGTGAGAGACAAAGGGGAAGGATGTACTGGGTTCGTATTCCTGTATGTTGCACCCTTCCCTTCCTGTTTTCCTCCTGTTAACCCCTAAGTTAGTGACCTGGAGGGTAAAACACAAACGAGGTAACTGCTATACAGAAGAAGAAAAATATTTTGTTTTAAACTCTGTTTGCACGATGTCATCCACTGCTCACTAGTATCTGTACAGGTTTATTGAATTTTAATTCACAGGACTAGCTGGAATTGTAATCTTCTTCATCTTGTATTTTCCTAACATAATTCTCCTAACATGTCCTATTAGGCAGAACACCACTTCATATGACCTGCAACCTAAGGCTGACAAAGACACTTTCTAAATCATATTGGCTTGAGTGTGTAACTGCTTGTATGAACAAAAATCAATGACTTTCTGCAGTGGACAGACCTAACACGTCAAGACTGTCTCTGCAGTTCTGTGGTCACACAGTTTTCAACTTATTTAACCTCACCATCTCTAGAGTTCAGCTTCCTGAGCCAGACACGCAAGATTCCCAGGAAAGCTCCCATCTTGCTTTGAGAAATCTCTTTGTTATTTAAGACACCTGAACTTTTGCCTCTACTCAGGCTGGTAACTGGAGATAGTCACGAGTGCTGGCTGCAGCTTTTGGTGCTTGTTCCCAGAACACAGCAATGCATTACCAGCCTGCCTAACGTTCTCATCAGCAAAGGCTGCTCATGAGCTCTGCCAGCTAAGCCTGTTTGTCTCACCTATATTTCATTGCAATCCAGCTCCATTGTTTCTGCAGGAGTCAGTTGTTTTGGCATGCTACATAACTGCAGTATTTCAATCACATCACAGAGGATGTCAGCTACGGGGATTTCACATTCTCTTACTAAGGTGTTACTGAAACTGGATGACCACAGCAGAATGACTGTGGGGCAACTGTTTGTAGCTCTATAAAAGTGATGCTGAGATGCACAATAGCTTCAATGATTGCCTGCTTAGCATACACCAACATAACTCATCCTGACAACAACTTTGTCCCATGGCCAAGGCAGGTGAAATGATGTTGCAAACACTGCTCAGAGAGAGAGATGGCACTGTAGTCCTCCAGCTGGGACTGCTAGTAAGGACAAACTCCGTGTAGAAGCTGGAGGAAGAAAAGCAATGTTTAATTGCCAACTCATCCTTTGCATTTATCTATTTCACCTGGGAGCAGTGCCTTCCAATGGAAGCAAGGTATTTTCAGAACAGAATCAAAGCAGCGTGGACATGAATAGCTAAAAGGTGGGCTGAAGTTCCAATACCATAGAAGCATATTAGAGGGGGCAGAAATTGAGCATTTTTTTTTCTTAGTTCCCCCAAACATCCTTTATTTGCACTAGAAGAGCTTTCCGCTATAGTATTGTGGGATCTGTGATTATCTGTTGAAAGAAAAAGCTACAGAACACTGGTCACAATCTAAAATCAATGCACCAAGTACAGTGGTCATGCTATTTCTTGTTCTCCATGACTGTTTGTGGTAGTAAATGATATAAAAACTTGGCACTTCCAAAGCATTTAACATCATTAATGTGTTATAAAAACAATTAATTGAGCTTCCTCAGGAAAAACTTCTGTGCCTTTTGCCTCCCACATCCTGCCCTTTTGCAGTCAAGTTTCCAACTCTGCAGATCTGGGAAACAGTTTGTATGAAAGAATTTGGGAGGGATTCTCTGACACAGCAGATACAACTGGCAGGAAGGGCAAAAAAAAAAGATATTGTTGCTTTTCCCATTTACACTTTGGCTATTCAATTGATCAAAAACAGGGCTGTTAGGGACTACTTGGTTGCGTGACTGACTCTACAGTGATTTAATCTGGGTGGTTTTGTGGTTAAGAACAGCATTCATCACTGCAAATGCAGCTCCAGATGTGCCAGCCCTGAGTAGTACCTGACCCTTTCTCTCTGCAGGAGGAATTAAGGAGCTTTGCTTAATCAGTCCTAAACAACTTTATAGAGGATGTTTTCCTCCTATGGGGTTGAAGAATCTTTCCAGAGAGACATGTGAGGGAGGGAGGTGGTGGCCTTGCCAGGTGCAGCAAAATTGTCTTTACTAAACTTGGGCAGTTTATGAATTGGAAGAGTTTCTCATGGTCTCTGTAAGTGGTCAGCTGATGGCAATATCAGCATAGTTTGATTACCTAAATTAGATCCCAACTGTCCACCTTGGTTTTATAGCATCTACTTTAAAAATAAATTAAATGTGAAATGAGATATCAAGAGGAGTCCCAGCAGTAAGCTACAATTGGGGATCAATTTGAACTACGTAATCTAACCTGAAGGAAAGAAGAAGCCAACATACAGAGAGAGCCAGGGAAAGGAAGCAAAAAGAACCTGACTGGAGAAAGTGACACAAATGAGTTGTTTGTGCCAAATAATCCGATTAACTCTAACTGGAGTTGGGAGAGGATGGTTTGCACAGAATTAAGGCCTAGAGCTGCAGAGAGTTAGTTGTCTGACTTTGGTTGTAGTAAATGAGTTATATGTCTAAATACCTTTGAAAACCTGGTCATTAAAATGCTTAAATGTACACAGCTGCTACAGAATTTGTAAACCTCCCATAGTTACTAAAGAAGAGAGCAGGTAGGACAAGACAAACACATTGGCTTTGCCAAACAGCTGCAGAGCAGTCAGAGCAGTCAGACACCCACGATTACCCAGGAAGGGTGGGGTGGTTTATTTGCTGATAAATGCTTCTTGAGCAGGTTAATCTCCATGGCTGATGTAGCTGTGATCCAGGGGAGGGAGCTGCTTTCTGCTCCAAAAGATTTTCACTCAGGGTTTGCACTCAAGAGGCCAAGCTGAGTATTACGCTGCGTAAGTGTGGAAGGAGTAGGATGTGCTGATTAAAGCTGGTTTGCAAATGAAACTGGGTTGGTGAGGTGTTATTAGGAGTGGTTTTTTTCTTGAAACATTATGTGTGCAGTGCTGACTTTCTACTACTAACACATTTCAGAATATCTTCACTTGTGTGGGCTGTGCTATCTCTCAAGCAGGCCTAGAGTTTCATATGCATGTTCAGGATAGCGAATGTATATTGTATTTATTTCCCTTTTTTGGAATTATTTTTTCTTTGTATTAGAAATCCTTTCACTTTGTTTTAAATAATTTAACTAACGTGGATCTTGAAATGTCTTGAGGATTAGGTTCAATATTTTTACTGTGCTTGCTTTGAAGATATAGAACACTATTCAAGTGCTAAGATTTAAATATGGGCTGTGAAGAAAGTGCTGCTGATTGAATTTTAAAAGGCAGCATGTTAGATAACGCTGAGTTTGTTACTTAAAGGTAAACTGAAAGCCATAGAGAACTGCAAAGTATGAATAGTAGAGAAAACTTCTTAATGACTTTGTAGAAAACAAAATGTCTCTCTTTTATGAATGCTTGAAAACCTTTAAGGTTTGATATGGATTAGAATACTTCAAGGACTATGACTGGAATGGCAGTCAAAGACCATCTTTTGGCCTGGGGCCATCTTGTGTTATTATGGATGACAGATATAATTGGTGCTTTATAGATTTTGTTGTTTTAAATTTTGATCCATATATGCAAGACCAATAGAATAAAGACACAAGTGCTTTATTATGTGAACTACACCCCCAGAGGACAAGGAAATACAGATGAACATGCCTTAGATGGAAGGGTCATAATTTTTCCTTTAATCAAATACTATTCTGCAGAACAATATGGCACAGTTATGAATGGGTTAAAGTAATCTGCTAAATATGCTGTCAAAGCTCCAGGAAAAAAAAAAATCACAGTTTAATTCTAGTTTTCTTCAGGGGGTACAATATTTGGATTGTGATATTGTATTCTATGCAGCACATATAAAACCCACGTGGCAAATTTTCTTTCATTAATAAAAATTATAATGAAAATTTAATAATATATGTGCATAAGGATTGATGTGTTCCTAGTCTTTCTCTTCAAACAGAGAACAATTTAAAGTCTGCCTGAAAAATAGTATCAATGACTCTTTCGCAGGATATACAATAAACATTAAAAGTGTTTCCTCTGTTAGCCTCTTCTGCAGCCACATTTCACAAGGTTAAAAACTTCAAGTATGAAATGCTGCCTTCTGCTTTGTGCAGGGGTTTTTTTTTCATTTCCTCCCCCAAGAACTGAGAATATTTTTGATTAATGGGAAATGAGTTTTTGTGTTGCCCAAGCAAACTGCAGTATCAATTATTTGCATAGCCTTAGTCTTACTGTGTATCATCTGCTATTGTGTGTTCTCAGGAAGACAGAACTCCTTGGATGTGCTGGAACATTTCCAAACAGCCTAAGTGGTAGCTTATATGATTCTGTGATTTTCTAAATCAGCATAAAGATGGAAGCAAATCTATTTTCTATTTGTTTCAGCAAGCAGATTTGTTCCACATAACAGTATTTTACCACACTTCATCTGACATAGAATAATCCTTGTAACACATTCTGAGCAGGATGCTGGAAGGATGTTCTAGAAGTAAGGGAAAAATATGTGCTCAAAGGGACCAGCACTTCTACAGAGAATGAAAGGCCAATGAATACTTATTTAGTATTTCTGCTGCCTTTTCTTTCACCTTTCTCCAGAGATTTTGCAAATATATTTTTGCAGAATACAGCTGTCAGCACTGTAAAACATAGAATACTTGTACCTTGCCAAAAATGTGATGTCATAGTGCAGAAACTATCAATGATAAGATGTATTTTCTATTTTAGAGGGCTTCCTAAATCATGATTTGGAGTGAAAATCTAAATTCTTGACTCCCTGCAGGCCTAGGCAGAATTTAAGCACTATTTTTGCTGATTAGGTAAAGAAATGGATGTATTATGTGAAAATGTGCTGGATTTGGGGAACTTGTAACTGAGGTAAGAGGGTTGCAGCATGAAAACATCCAGGGATGGCAGAAGTGGGTAAAGAGCCTTGTATTGGCCAGGAAAGATGGGTAGCAAAATCAGGAGAACTATACACAGCATGTATGTGTTGTGTATTTGCTAAGCTAGCCTTGGATCTTTATGCTGTGTTGTATTTTTCCTACAGACAGGGGGCTCAGACTCCCCTCTGGTTTCACTGAAAGGTTTCAGGTTGAAGTCAATATTGATGCTCTAACTTGGTGTGCCTGGCATCTGGTGGGTAGGTGCATCCTTTATGAGACTTTGGCAATGGAAAACTTCAGGAAAAGGTGGTCAGTGTGGGAAGGCCCTTTTATGCTGTGCCAAAAAGCTTATTCAGCTGCTGCAGCAGTGACAGGGGGGTACCATCATGGCAGATGGGCAGCAGTGAAACTGTGTTGAGGTTTTTTTCCCTGTGTCTTGCCTGGCATTTATTATCTCAGTATCTGAGTGCTTTTCAGACATTAAGTGGCATATATGCAACATCCAGTGCTTTGCCAGCAGCAGCAAACAATAAAAGCTCCTATTGGAAGCAACTGGAGGCAGAGGCAAACACTGCTCAAGCCTCACTGGTGCATGTGGGTGACTTTTACACCCATTGTGGTTTAGCTTTCCAGGGTAAAGCAGGTAAGCTTCAAACTCGCTTGATGATTCAAAACCCCTCACCTGCAGATGGATACCTTCACTGGTGTCCACTGGTAACCCTGCCATGGCCAAGTTCAGTATCTTCATGTGAGATGGAGATGCCCCCATGGAAGAACACCCAAAGGTTGTTACTATGCTCTCTTTGAAGGTTTGCAGAGGTCTCCTTTTCCCTGGCAGATGTTCTGCAGCTGTCGGTTACAAAGGAAGGAGGCAGCAATAACTCTCTCCCTTGTTTTTAACTAAACAGATTTTTACCAATAGAGTTGTAAGTATCTTCCCTTGGCAGACTGTGACCACAGAAAGTGCTTGTATGAGATCTTCAGAGAAATGGCTTATGAAGTTTTGTATCAAGCTAAAGGCACCATTTTAGCTAAGGGTGGGGGGAGTCATTGAGAAAGTACAGTGGAAGCACATTGACTTCTGCAATAATCACTGTCCCCATCCACCTTCCTTCTGGAGACTAATATCACTCAATTCAAGGCTGCTTAACCCCTCAAAACAACAGAAACACAATTAATTGATATAAAATATGATAATGAAATTCAGTAGTAGAAGAAGAAAAAGTGTTAGGATTGTGTCTGAGGCTTTGCTTTCAGGTAACAGTAATTTCACTCAATTACTGAGAAGCATAAGAGCTGTAATAGGTGAAGGCTGTAATCTTTCCAAAGAAATAAATTCTGTCTAAAGTTTCCCTATGAGGTTCTGAGTGTTAAGCTTGGGGAAAGAAAATCTGGAATTAACTCAATTAGTTATATAAGCATATGTGACTATTCTTTTCCTACGGGAGTATGCTATAAATGGAGTCAATCCAGAATGGCTCAAGTGCTTTTTGGTTTGTTTTGCTTTAATCAGCTTGTAAGGGGCACTTGTGAACTCATAGCTTCAGAGAACAATCACATGGAGGGTCTCTGGCAAACATTGGGAAGACACAAATCTGAAAATGCTCATCAATGACAGTCTATTTCCCATCTGTTCCTCAGAAGGACAGGAATTTTCAACTGATTTGAAATTTCCCTCATCAGGGTGTGTGAGGATCAGCTGTGGGGCAAACAAAGCGACAGTACTTTTCTCAGAAAACCTTCCCAGGGAGGATCACAGAAAGACCATTCCAAAGAACAACAATTCCAGTGAGATAACTCACTTTTCTCGTATGAATGATATGAACTGCTGCCACAGCAGGACTGAGTGATATTGGGTATAAAGTCCAGATGACACAACAACTTACGGGAATTTTGAAAAATGAAATGGAAAACATATGGACATAATGAATGTCTCCTTAGTGTGAAGATCCAGCCTAGATCATTACCAAGGGGTGGTACCTCCTTCCTGTGATCTTGCATCATGTTTGGCAAGTCACAGACCGAGCATTGCCACGATTTGTATCCCCCAATTCTGCAGAAAAGGCAGTCATTCTTCAGAAACTGAAAGATCATCTGAATCATGACTCTGACTATTGAAAGTTTATTTATTTTAATCACATGCATTTTTCTAATTTTTTTTCTAATTTTTCTGATTTCTAACAATTCCTAATAACTGTGAATATTTTAGTGGAAAACATCAGTTGTTTCCAACAGTTAATTGAAGTGGGAAATTCAGATAGACAAGCTCATTCTATTATTTCATTCCAACAAGAAACAGTACACTGGTTCCAGGTCTATATTCAACATACTGTGGTATTTGCTCTAGGGTGCCCAAGGTCTATTATTCCTTCATTACTCTTGAGACTGATGTCAAAGCAAGACAAGAGAGGCCCAGGTGATCCTGCTCACCTCAGTGTGTCCCTGACAGTTTTTGCTTTATAATCTAACTATACAACATGATGTGGTCCATTCCATTGAATGCCAATATTTTAAAAATTATTTTTATGTCTGGATTTTTTTTAAAAATAAAAATAATTTGGTTGGGCCACAAGTAACATAGGAATATGAATGCAATATCTGATTCAATTTGTTATCTAGATTTATGGAGCGATTTGAAAATGTAAAAATTCATAATGTCTGGCTAAATCAGGCTGAGCTCAGATATTCTGTGCTATCAGAATGCTGCACTTGAGACTAGTGAAAAGGAAAGGAGAGCAGCAAGGTTAGAAAGGGCAAGTTAGAAAGCTCTGACTCGGAAAAGTAATTCAATCTTCTCACCTGGAGAGTCACTGTTAAGTACAAGCCATGAATTGCACTGTTGTAGTTCTGAATGGCATTTAAGAACTGCAGTGAGCTGTTGTACCCAACCAAATACCATGAAGGGGAATGGAGGTCAGTGTATGTGCTTGGGTGCCTTTTGAATTTGTCACTTCAAAGTGTACATTCTCTGAATGCTGCTGCATGCACGCTCCCAAGCAGAAGCATTCAGTGAGAATTGGAAGGCTCAATGCTAACATGTTTATTCTCCTGTGTTATGTTTCAGTGCCCTTTGCTGAGATCTTGACCAAAATGTACTAACTTTTCTCCCATGGCTGTGGTTTGCCTTTGAATCCCCAGGGGGAAGGCCATGGCTGTAGAAATTTGAGCCTGCTGTCTAACAGCATAACCCTATCACAAATAGTCTGTCTTGGAGGTTGTTAGTGCCAGGCCCTATCATTGTTCTTGTGTTCTGTTATTGCTAAAGTGCTGTTTGACTACAAATTCTGTTTATTATCCTTTGGGGAAGGTTTCTTCTCTCTTACTTTCCAAAACAAATCTAAGCAAGTGTTCACTATTTGAATTCTTACTTCATTAGGTAACTAAGCCATTAAAGTCTGTGAGACAAATACCATGAAACAATTTTGAGGGCTAGTGTGAAGAAACTGAAATGTGTTCACAGTCACAGAAAGGAAGCTAATTACATGAGGATTTTATATACATACACCCACAGACATACATGTGTGCACAAAACCAGGCATATAAATGTACCCACGCTGGTGGCTAATTATGTTGTAGATCATTTAATAATCTCAGCTCTTCTGGATCCTTCTCTTCTTCTGGGTTAGTGTCCATATAAGAGTATCTGATGTGAAATTTCCTAATCCAAGGTGAAGAGAGAAACCCTTCTAGTTTGTCATGATGAGCATCTAGGAATATTCCTGTTATATGATTCTCATCAGTATTTCAAATACCAAGATATTTTTAATTAAAAAAAAAGGTTTATAGCATCTTTTCTCCCATAGTTCTCTTACTGCCTGCAGAACAACACTGGTTGCAGTGGAAAATACCCTTGTTTTTCTTTAAAATTAATAGTTCTATTTATAACTGATTATTGGTAGTACTATGTGCAAGAAAAAGGAAGCAAGGATTCTGTTAGGTGTGGGTATCATGGATAATCCCAAAGAATAACACTGCATGAAAACGAGAGTACCCTTGAGGCTAAAGCAGAATAATCTCCTAATGGGGTATTTGCTGCTGAAGACAAGTGGCTCTCCTGATGATAATATAATTAAGAGCTTTTTGTAATAATCAAACCTGCCAACTATACACTTAGTGAAACTACTGTCCCTTTCACAAAAGGTATTTTGATGTCTGTGTAGGTAGTTGTCCCCATTACTTGAATTGCTTTATGGTGCTGTGCAGGTAACCAGTTTGCAGCTCAGTCAGTGCTGCTTTTCAGCCATGTCTTGAGCACTGTCACAAGTAACAGGCACAGGTTTGGCATAGATAACTTTTTCTTAGGAGAGAATTCTGTTCCAGCAGAGCAAACTGCTAGATTCATTTGCATTTACCTCACTAAAAATGCATGTTCTTACTGTGAAAAGGGTGGGTGACGTGACCTCTTAGTGGGGCTTGTTTTTCCAATGTGTAAATAATTTGCTTTTGGAATAAGATGTTCCAATACTGACACTGCAGCCTGAAGTGAGAACTGAAAGAGCCAATATAAACCTGGGCTCAAAGAGGTGTGGGTTGTTTTGGCGTATTTTTGTAATTTCATCACATGCAGTATAATCAGCCACTATATTTAGTGTCCTGTGTTCTTGAACTGTTTAAGAGCAGATCCTGACTTCTGTGAATTACTTTATAGCATGTTTAGGAACTTCCAGAGCAGTCCTTGGTGTTTTTTGTCTCAGTGGGCTAAATCCTAATACTGTTTACTTGTATTTCAGCCACAATGAGGAAACTTTCTGACTAATCTTGGAATAGATGAATTTAGACTGTTCCTGTAAAGAGATTCATGTTTTGTTTGAGAATAACTTCCAGTGATTTTCACACATCATTAAAAATTCTTTTGTAGTTTTAGAAAGGAACTGCAAATGTGTGCTAAACACTTGAGCAAATGCCTCCTTGAAACAGTAAATAAATTAATACATAAAATAAATTAAAATACTTAAAAATTTCAATTTCCATCTGTGTCATGGTGAGATCTGTGTGTTAACAGCCTTATCTCGTGTTCTTCTGTCTCTCAGGTTCTTCCACACAGACTTGCAGAGTCCTGACCTAGTTTCATTTTGCCTCATGAAAGTTTAGTCACTAATTTTGTCAACTGTAGCAAGCAAACAGTTAAACAGAAAGGTTGGCTTTTTGTAGATTGTTCCTTGCTCCCCAGCTGGTATCATTTCCTCTAACAACCCATCTCCCCTTGCTGTATCAAATTTACTTTTTTCCAGCACTTACCTATTTACCTGGTGTCCTGGGTCTCAAACCACTACACCTGGGTATACAAATATGGTGCTGTGTGTGCAATCTCAAATACTCTCCTAGTTTGGCCATGGTCAGCATCCTTGCCACTGCTTTGAGCCGGCTTGGAGAGAGGGGAGTAAGGATGAAGAAGAGCAGGAGGGGGCTGGTGGTAGGTTGGGGAGAAGCCCATCTATTTCTCAGCTAGTCTCAAGGAGAGACAGGATACCAAGATAAAACTCCAAAAGCTTTGTTCAAAGTACAGCAGAGCTCCTGTTTGAAATATATTCAAAGCTAAATTTTCCTGCCCCTCCAGTGAACTTACTTTTTGTAGCAGTGTGTGTTTTGACTGTGTAAAAGAAAAGCTCCAAGCGATGCAAATAATGGCCTTCTGAAACCTGGATAGAAATAAACTGGGCACGCTCTAGAAATGTAAATGTCAGTAAAATCTCAAGTGGGTTTAAGGAACTGCTTTGAAAATTCACAGATTTGCTCCCACTTAGCCAGGCTTTCTGTTGGGGAAGCTGTGTTAAAGGAAGAGATTTTCACTTTAGCTAAACAGTCTCCATTTCTGTTTGTGGAAACAGAATTAAAGCCAAATCTGTCAGCCCTTTACCCAGCCTTGATGCTGGCCTGTTGAGCTATGCCAGTCAGTGCCCAGGTGCCTTCACCCTGCTATGACAGAGCTGCTGCCATCTTGGAGGAATTCCTGATGCTTCACTTTGTGGGATTTAAAAATAGTAACCAGGGAAGGAAGGAAATGCTCTTGAAGTGGCAATAGGGTAATTTTCTGATTGTCATTTTTCTCTATCACCCCAGCATCTGTCAATTATTCCAGGACCTTTAGTCCCAACTGAAACCTTACTGGTAGGCAACAGGGTTGCCAGTAATGGCAAGAGATGGATTTTGTGCCTCTGAATTCTGGGATACAAAAATAAAAATAGTATTAAATAATAGACCTAAGCATTCAAAATTTAAAATGTCAATGGGATTACCGCTGCAGTCCTAGTTATTTTTAATTATTTATTATCTAGTATCTTAATTATTGGTCACATTATCTTCTAAACGCAGTTTTAAATTCCATGATTAATAACATGTTTTTATTCTAGTGCTTCTGGCTTGTTTATGGGCTGGCCAGATGCAAATGGAGAGCAACTATTTAATGTTCTGTTTGCTCCACCATGCCCCAGTGTGGCTTTGAGCCACATGTTACTTCATGACAGTGAAGGCACTTCCTGAAGATAGGTTGCCTAATTTCCTAATGGACACACTTATGCCATTCACTGTAATATGACACCTCCACATTAAAAATTATGACTGTTTTATAAGAAAGAAAGTGAGTCACAGGGAAAAGAATTAAAGTGCCCTTTTATGCTGCTGTTCAATATGGGATGTCTAAGATTTTTTTTTTGTTCAGAGCACTTGGCATTATGTATGGATTAATATCATGAAATTGTAACTCCTGTTACCTTCAATTGCAGCTGCAAGTACCAATGCATTGGTAAACAAACCCTTATAGTTTCAGCTTCTGAGTCCAGAAAATGAGGGAAAATAATACCAGTAGCTATTAAATCAGAGACCATTGCAGTGGATTTCTGTTAGAGACAAGTTCAGAATCCACTTCTTCACAGCTGCTTTCAATGATTTAAATCATCAGACTTCTGCAGCTTTTCCTTAAAACTACTTCTCATGCACTGTATCATTTTTTCCAGTAAATGAAGCAGTGATCCTGTAGGAAACAGCACATTCATGTAATGCTGATTCAAACTCATATTTTACAAGTTTCATCTTTTGAACTAGAAAAGGCAAGACAAATAGAAAAAAAAACCCCAAACCTTGCTCCTCACTCCAACTAAAAAAAAAAAAAAACCAAACAAACCTAAAACCAAACAACAACCCACAACCCCAAAACTTCCTTCGGGGAAAGAATGGTGTGATCATGTAATTAAACACCTCTGAGGTCTGTATACTCAGGCTGAATTCTTGTATTTCTTGTGTTCAGTGCTGCAACTTTGATTTCAAGGTTGCTGATTGTTCCAACAAGGCAATATTCACAAGTTCTTTAATTTATTAAACACCTTAAGATCCCCTTACAACTGCATCTTTTTATCTTCTAGTTCACTATTACACAGCAGTGCAGACAACTGTCAAAGGCAGGACTGTTGTCAGCTGTAAACTTGAAGAATTGTTGATTAAAAGCATTGCAGGGGACAGATTTTGTTAAAAATTTGTGTGAGAGCTGTCAGATGTTTCAGAAGTGTAAAGGTGTTTTTCCTGAGTATATATGTTAATAGTTTGAGATGGACTCTTCACAGTGCAGCAATGCTTTACTACTGGCAACTTACAAGGGTGCAAATAACTTCAATAACAAGGTATTTTCTTCCCTTTATATCCAGTGGTGCAAAGTCTGTTGGCATTAGGGCACAGCATGATGGCTGGTTAGAGCCTCTGAAGGCTCCAAGGAGAGCATGGATTTAACAGGGCAGTAGGGTAGCAGTTTATTTGGATTCAGAGGAGTAAAGCTCATGATTCCAGAGCCATAAGCAGCTTTTGCCTTTCTCATGCTGTGGCTAGGCAAAGCATCAAATTTGCCAAGAACAGAATTTCACGGAGAGAATCTTAATGGAAGGAGTAGAGTTGGATTTCAGTATAGTTCAATTGGTTTCATAACTCAGGAATCAAGTAGAGAATGAGGTTTAAAAACAGGAATAAGTGTTTTTTCTGACTTTCTGACCATCTTCTGTAAAACTCTCCACATGACACCTCTGCTACCAAGAAAATGTTGCTTACTTTTTTGGTTGCACAAATCAAATTTTTTTCTACATGTCTAAACATTGTGGCCATAACTGAACAAAATATATACAAGACAGGAAAAAAAACAACTTGCAAAAATCTTTTATTATTCCTAAAATTATGGTAATCATGTTAAAGATTCATTTATAGCATGCTAAAATAATGCTAATTCATATCTTTTCATGAAACAAGACCAGCAGTTATGCTCAGTGCTGGTTTGTATCCTGTTTTGTGAGGGTGTGAGCAGGATATTGCTGAACAAGGTGGCTCAGATTTGACACTGCAGGGGTTGAGACCCTCTAGATGTTACTTGAGAGTGGCATAAAAAAATCCACCCTCCTCTGCCCTACACCAAAATTAATTCTCTCCTGAATTAAATACATTTGTCTTTTCTGCTGTGCTTTTAAGGTTTCCCTTTCAAGTGTGAAGAAACATTAGATAAAGCCTTGGGAAGGGAGAGGGAGAGGTTTGGTTGTTTCTTTTTTTTAAAAGATAAACTGTTTGGATAACAAGAGAGCTTAGCCCACAGAAACAGTAGCTGGCTGGATCTTTGGAGGATGGAGGCAGGGTATGTCTGCTTCTTTAGCTCAGGACAAGGCATTCTCCTAAGCTGAAATGCTGCTTTTAAATTTGTTCCAATTTAGGGCCTTCCATGCAATGATTGAAGTTGCTGCTGGTTCCTTTTCCTAAGCTCCTTTTATGTGCACAGCTGTATTCTCCAGGATAAAATCTCATTAGAGGATAAACTGACATGGCCGTATCTCAGTGTGAAACAGTGTCAGTGTTTTTGTGATGTTAGTTATATCTCATAAAAATAGTGGGAGTGTAAAGCATTGATAATAGAGCAAACAATGTAAAAACTTCATAGTGGAGCAACCAAATGCAACCCTGACTGCAGAATGTACAATAAATACCTATCAACCATCCATATTCTCTATTCAGCAGTTACCTGCAAATGACAGTGCATTTTCAAACACATATCATTTAGGTTTTGAACACCCTTCAGAATATTACTGATGAGTTTTCTTCTCCTGGAGACTGCAGCAAGTTATAAATTTGTTTATTGTGCTATTTTTATACAGGCAAAACATCTGGTGGAATAAGCAGACACAGCACTCTTCAGAGTTGCTTAGTCTGTTTTAATTAGAGGAAAGCTGTCTGGGATAGACACTGTTCTTCTCTAAGCATGTGGGTTTTTTGGGTTTTGGTTTGGTTTTTTTCCCCCTGCATTAAAAAAAAATCCATTGTTTCTGTTAAAACACATTTAATTTAAAAAATTGCAAATAATGGATGACACACAATTTTTCACCAATATAAAACCACCCCAACAATCTGTAGTTCAGTGTAAAATGATCATTGGTTAATAACCATTTTTGAAAACACAAACTTGTAGCTCTCAGATGAGTATGCATTGAAAATAAAATGTCAGCAGCCTGAAAAGTTTACTGATTTGTAGGGTTTGCTTTTTTCTGCTTCCAGGAACTTCTACAGACTTCTACAGACTTTTGTGTTTTAATCTCTGAATATTCATGTATTTTGAGGCGTGGCCAACACTTGATTTTTTTTTTTTTTTTTAAGAATGTTTAGTTGAAAGAAAGTTGGGAGGCCTTAATTTGAGTGTTTGTGTGTGTGATCAGAAAGGGGCTGGGGGAGCACCAGAACATGCAAGGTCTGCAAGTGCTGTGTGGCTGTGCTAAATTGTTACCATGACACTGAATAATAGTGAGGTGATGAGCTGAATTTTGAATAGCAGGAATGGTGCCGAGCAGAAGTATTCCATGACTAAACCTTTTTTTTTTTTTTTAATGGATCTTGGTTGTCCTGCAGCTGAGTAAGGTGGAGATGAATTGTGCTGAGAAGGAAGCTGGGCAGGGCAATATATACTGGCTCTTTCAGTAATGTGCACATGTCAAGCTTGCTTTAAGCTGTAAGCATATTCCGAAAAGTAACAGTAGAATTCAGTCTGTTGTGTACTGTTCTACTCAGCTTCTGCACCTGCTCTACTCAGCTTCTGCACTCCAGAATGTAGCAGAGGTTCACCTCTAAAATTAGGCTTGATTAAGCCTTATCCAAAAAATGAGCATCATTAAGAGTTTTAAATTAAAATTCCATGTAGCATTTGGATAACCTGGTAAGATTTCCTGTTCAAATCATAACCTGCTGGTTTTTTTATCATTTCATCCTCTACCTCTGCCATGGTATTGGGCTGCTGGGTACCTTAAATTGCTTACTGAGAGTGGTGAGTTACATGAGGTAAGGAAAACTTGATACAGAAGGTTGGGAAGATGAGATCTCTGGATAACAGCAGAGTGGATCTGTTACTCTGCCACGGACTCAGGTTGCACCTGAAGGGTGAAAAATGCCACCTTCGGTCATTCTTGTCTGATAAAACTTTGTAGTGGTAGCAAGTGTAAGAACAGGTTCTTCCTTTCTGGCACATTTTCCCTATGAGAACCAGTGTCTGATTTCAGTGATCAGTGAGATGATAGCTGTCAGACTTTCTCTAAGCGAGCGCTTTTAAAATACAGATGTGGGACTAACAAATTAACTTACTATTTAAGTCTGTCACCTATCAGTGATATTTTGGCTTTCAAGTTCTTACCACAGGTGAAAGTGCAGCTTGTCAGTGGCACAGTGTCCAGCCACCAAACAAACCCACGGCTCATGGCACTGCCTGCCCAGCAGAACCACCCACGCTGGCACTACAAACCCCTGCTTGGATGCTGGGATTGCATAGCTGTGTTAATCTCTGCAAATTAAGGCTTAATCAGTCTTCTCCACAAAGGATTGATTTCTTATGACAGAATTCGTTTTTAAGACATAGAATTGAAAAGGGCTGCTGCCCACACAACCACATTTTCCCCAAGGTTATGTGGCCATAGGAATGTATCGGAAGAGTTTGGACTAGATGGAAAACATGCAAGGTCTTTGTCCTCAGAACTGAAGGCCTTTGTCCTCAGAACTAGAAGCAGTGACTTTGTGTGGCCTGTCACAATGACTCACACTTGAAAGGCGGATTCATAGTGCCTTTGACATCACAGCCAGGCAACAACAACCATGTTAATTTTGGATGGGAAGTTGCAGGCACAACTGAAATTTATGTGAGCTGTGTTTGGCCTAAAGCTGATTTCAAGAGTATCATAAGTTCAGGTAAAGCACTTCATGTGACTCATGGAATGATGGGTTTACAATGGCTCTTTGATTTTGTTATTTGGTGGATGTCTTTCCTTGTGTAGTTTCTCTGAGGTGAAATTAGCTCAGCCTAAGGCTCAACTTTCTGTTGCTCTTTGTGGTGACCTCAGCTCATGCCACACCTTCAGTTTCATCTCTAGGCGAAAATAAAATTAAATCTCCTATTCCTCCTGAAAGAAAGAGGGAAGGATGGCTGTTGCTGATGTCTAGTAATGATGAAGTATTTTAAAGATAAATATCCACTTACAAATGTCTAAAAGTTAAAAGTTCACCACATTTTGTCTGATGTGATGTTTAGAATCAAAGCATGGGAGAGGTGCTTAAAACAACACAACTACCCATGCCTCTGCCTTTTCTTAAGGAATAAAATTCACTGGAAATCCCTCAATGCTTTGGACATGTTGAAGAGGTTGACCTTTTCAGGACAGTTTCTCTCCAGTCTCATTCCTTTTATTCTTTACAGAGCTGGTAAGGTGGAGGGTGGGAAGGGGGTGCAATGTTTTCCATTTGCCTCAGATGAAAATGTCTTCCATCCCTATCACACAGGTGAAAAGAATAGTTTCACTTCGAGGAGAACTAGATTCTTGACTGCTGGAGAGAAAAATAGACAATTATTTTTTATTCAGGAAAAAATGAATTATTTGTTTATTTTATTCACTAAGAAACAGAGCTTTGTAACAGAACTCCTTATGAATAACTAGTACTTTAAGAGACATAAACTGCTATCCAGAATAATCTAACACTGGTTGGTGGTAGCCTCTAATAAAAAAAGGTTGTAAGTCCCTCCTTTACCGCCCTCTTCCACTGACTTGTAATTTAGATATTTCCTTATGTTAGTCAACACAGTTAGAAACCTCACTAAGTTCTTTTTCATTAGTCTTCCCAGCAATACTATAGTTTTCAGCTCAAGAGCCTTGGTTTGTGGTTGTAATTGAAGAAGAAAATGGACTTCCAGTGGTGAGAGGTGCTGAGAAGTTTGCAGGACCTGTGTAAGACTACAGCACTCTGGATGCTGATGCAAAGGCCAAACACACATTGGCATCTTCTCTGGAAATGCACAGGAAGGCAGCCAAGGAGTGTGGGCAGGAGAAAACCCCCCAGGCCCTTTCTGTTCTGCTCTCAGGGAGGATTTGCCCCTGCATACAAATGAGGACATACAGTTCCTTTAGTCTCAACCTGCTTACTGTCTTGAGGGATTGCACCTGGGTAGGAGAGGCTTGCCAGGCAAGGAACAGGACTGGTTGTTAAATGTGCAGCACAGCCCTAATCCTTTCTGGCTCCCCCACATTGAGGAGCTCTGTGATAAATGGTTGCACAACATGAACTGGAGGGTACTGCCTGCATGGAAACAGATACCCCGAGTTGCTACTCAGAATTTATTAAGGGAGCCAGAGAGCTTTTGGTACTAAAGCAACAGGAGTGAAGCAATGTGGCACAAAAGGAACACAGGGAAGGTGCCAAGTACAGAAAATGGAAAGGGTTCCAAAATGAAGTAATGAGAACTACTGAGAAAGTGTAAAAAGGGGAGAAGGAAACTGCAGGAGAAGTGACAAATATGAAGTAAAACCTTTATGATATATAGAGTATGTTATGAAAGGGAAGAATTTGATGAGATTATGTAAAGTGAAAGATTTCTTCAACAGCTGAACTTATTCATCTGCACTTTACCCTTTACCCCACTTTCTTATCTTAAGAAAGTCCAAAGAAAGTTGCACAAGCAAAAAACCTCACAAACAAACCCAAGCTTTCCATTCCCTGTGATGGATGCCAGCTCTTTACTCAAAAAGGCATGCACAGCACAATGCAAACACCTCTGGTGGGATATTTGGGCTGGTTGCTGATAATGATTATTTCTCATAGGGCAGCAATTTAGACAAAGGGAAGCCTGCTGTACGGTGAAAAGGCCTGAACATAAAACAATACTGTACTCTAACAAGCAGCGTAAGGATTTTTACAGCCCCAACAATAGAGAGAGTTTGGACTTTTCTGCCCTGCTGTCAGCAGCCGTCTCCTGAGAACACCGAGAGAGCTGCACAGGGATTAATTATAAACAAGCAGCTCCATTTGTAACTTTTGCAGAGCCCCTGCAAGGTACGGATTGCTGATTGTACGTATAGTACAGCGAGACAGCGTCCTGGAGCCCACAAAAATACACTGGAGCCATGAATCAAAGGCAGTCATGTGACGGAGGGGAGGTGCTGCGCTGGCTCCCAGCCAGTGGCAGGAGCTGATGGGTGGAACGAACGGGGCATAAAAAGACTAATATGACTAACGGGTCCGGGATGCGTGGTACCTCTGTTTGGATCTACAGGAATGTGGGCTCCAGCAGTTCTGCAGCCCTGCCAGCCTCTTGCCTGACACTGGAACTGCTGCTCACAAAGTAGAACCCCGCTGCTCTTTGGTAGGAAGGATAGAGAAAGAACATGGCCTGCATTTTGAAGGTAAATCTCTATCTGTTGCTTGAATGCATTGTTAGAGAGCCCCTCGCTGCTCAGAGGCATGGATCTGGTATAGTCCTATTGCATCTTCGCTGTCTTTTCGAGTACTGGCTTTGTTTGGCAAATGAACATGGAGAGATTCTGCAATGTACAGCTGTGCTCTGCTTCCCTCTGCCATTCTTTCTGTCTTTCCCTGCATTGTCAGAACTGCGAGCTAGCGGGAAGAGAAGTGTGCGCCGAATAATGGGAGGGGGGAGAGGGGCTCTGGTTTGTCTCAGCTGACTTTGCGCTGAATTCCTTCAGGAGCAGCAGCATTTGGGCAACAGACTTCCAGTGCAAAGGACAAAACGGGCAACTTATTTTCTTTTTCTAACCATGCAGCATTTACTGCTCTTAAAGCTGCGACTGCAGATGTCCACAGCTGTCCCAGTTGCTCCTTAAGCACACACTCCCCTGCTGAATGTGCTCCAGGTCCACATGCTCCACACAATTATACTTAGTATGGAACCGCATTTTCTAATTGAGCAGCCTGTTTGATAGCGGGCTTTCCCCCTTCAGGCCAGCAAATACAAGCATAAACTTACCGTGTGATCACATGCTTTCTCCAGCCTGCTTCCCTCAGCGAGGTGAAAGTGTTTGGAAGCCGCATGCCATGGAGATGGAGGGAGCATCCTCAGCGCTGGGATTGAATGGGAGGGGAGGAGGCGGAAGTGCGGTCAGGGAGAACAGGCAGCGTTTGTTCCCTTGCAGCGCTGTCACTCGCAGGGAGCCACTGTCCTGTGCCTGCCTGCGGAGTGCTCTGTGCCACATCCATTTTCTGTCTGCTCCGCTTCAGATCCATCTGTTAGCTGCCTTGCTGCTTTCTGTGCATACTTTCAGTATATTTGCACTTTGCTTCTTTTAGCAAGTAAAACTGATCTGTGGATTCTTTGTTATTTGCAATCTGATCTTCTAGCGTGGAGTTGGTTATCCCAAACTTTGGGATGGCCTGTCATAGCAGGTGCTTTCAGCGTATTAATCAAGTGGATAAATCGCGAAACTTCCGGGTAATAAACATTTAGCAATCCTTAGCACTACTTTTGGGCATTCAACTTTGAAAACAACTTGTTATTTTGCTGCACTCTTTTATTCATTCATTCATTCATTCATTCATTCATTCTCACCTAGTGGGTCTGTGGTTCATGGATGTTTTATGAGTTGTCTCTCTCATAGGTTGTGATAGCTTATATTAATAAATATGGCAAAGTCTGCTGCGAGTGCAGAAACTTCCCTGAACTTGCAGGTTCTGCTTGGAGCTAGATGGTAACAGACTCCTTTAATCAAACAGCAGTAATGCAACTGAGAGTTGACTTGAGATGAGAAGATGTGAACTCTGTGAATGGAGCCTGGTTTTACAAAGATAAACATGTGCACGCCTGTTTAAACACTCCCCAAATGACTGAGGTTGGATCTGCCAGTGATCCTGATGACAGAATTTCCTTTTTTTTTTTGTTTTTTTAAATCTGTGGTGAGATCACATGCAAAATCTTCCTTTTGGCCATAAGAGTTAAGTAAGAATCCTTTTACAAGAAAACTCCAGTGTCTCTTTTGCCCTCCTAATTGTTTCCTCTGCAGTCTGGTGACACAGCCTGCCACAAGCGTGACTTAGAGTTTGAATTACAATACAGTAAAAACCTTCAGTTTGCCTGGGCCAGAAACTCCATTTGGTTGTTATTCAGATGGTTAAATCAGTAGATTAACTGGTATTCCTTGACGGACAGCCTTCTTCCAGCTTAATTCTTAATCTTGTTAATACGGGCAGGTGCAAGGATAAAAAGTGAAACAGATATGAGAAGATTAGCATTGCCATAAGGCCAGCTGGATTTTCTCAGACAAACATCCTACAGGAGTAATTTAAATGTCTAGCTCAAGATACTTACTTGTATATAAGTTTTCAATGTAATGTCTGTAGCTACTCTTCAATTTTTTTCCCTAACAAAGAAATTCAGAATAATATGTGTATTTTGACGTGACAGTAGGCTAATTCCTTCCTGAAAATATAAACCTGTTAGCTACACTCTTCTCCTTTCCCTAGGGTTTGCCCTGAGCTTGTATGGAAACAGAAAAAAAAAATAGAGATCTGTAGGTATAGATTTGGAGCAGGTGGTGGCAGAGTGGATGGGAAGCCAGAACAACTGTGCATCCTTTCCACTTCAGCCCTGAGTGCCTTTGTCACTCTGCCCTGTGGCTTGCCCTCCTCTCTTCCTAGATTTTTACCCCCCGTCAAAGATACTGAGTCTTACTGACTGTTGGAGTTTTGTGGGAGAGTTTAATATAAATGAGATTGGATGGAGGTGTCTGTAAAGTGCAAAGAACAGAGGTGACTGTTAATAATTAACTGGAGTTACTTAGGGTGGTTCAGAGTGCATTAGAAGAGGGGGTATCACCTTTGGATTTGAACATCTCCTTATACTATGACTACTGCATGAAATAATCTGTGTGCAGCCTGTGCAAAGATGCTTGGGAAGGGGATTCTCCCTAAGGCTGCCTGCTGTCTCTCTGGTGTTTGTTGTGCACTCTTCCTAGGTAAGAGTGATGGGGCTGTTACTGATCGTGGCTCCAGAAACTTTGTCTTCTAGTCAGTAGTGGGGCATTCTCAGTAAAACCAGTGAAATTATTATTTTGAGGCACTCTCTCCTCTGTTAAAGAGACAAGTTCTAAAGTGCACGATGTGTTTTTATTTTCTCTGTCATGACTTTAAAAATCATGGCCAATAGCTGAGTGAAGTGTAGGCATTTTTTGGAAGCAAACAGTTGATCTTATGCTTGTTACTATGGTAGCTGCATGCCACCTTGCCAGCTACTAGATTGACAGTAATTACTAGTTATGTAGTCACTCTTGTCCCTAATGATTTTGAAGTCCCTAAGTGCCACTGTATCAGCCAGTGACTCTTGAAAATGAGGACAGATTTTACTCACTAAATGACTTCCAACTCCACTTCCTGCATAATTGAAAAATAATACTTCAAAGTATGTGGTATTTTATGCTAAACACAACATGAATGATAATGACACTCCATAAAACCATGATATCCCCCAGTGAAGACTGGACTGTGATATTTTAAAGCAGATAGGACAGGTGACTCAGTTTGAACATGCTGCACTTTGCAGGAAATTGTGTCTTACCCTGTTTCCAAACTCTTCTTTTTGAATGGAAGCTTTGAAGAAGATGATGGAGATGTATTATGTTGTCATCCCAGTGCAATTTTAACTGTGTAGGCTTAATTTGGCAGAGCTTAAAAAACAAAATCCATGTGTGATGGGCGTGTACATGGAGGACTAAGCATGAAATCTAGAAAGACACTTCCTTCTGGTTTGTGTGCTGTGTATTTGCTGTGCAGTGACAACAGAGGTTTCATGTGCCCAGGGGCTGGATGTGACCTTCTATCAACAGGGATCACAAACCTTCAGTGAAACTCTGTGGTCTGAATATTATTTGCATAAAGTGAGGCAACATTCTTATTACCACAGCTGATTGAGGGCCCTCTCAAAGTAAGCAGATGGCCAACTAAAATTCATAGCCTCTTTAATATTTTTAAAATCTAATATAAAGATTGAATGAACTGTTTTGCGAAGCGTAACTTATAGGTTTCAAATGAATAAAACCCTTCAGCACAGGCTTGTAACTCTTCTGCAAGATGCTGTCAAAGTTGGCAGTACCTGTGTGTTCACCTGCAATTCTTTTACATCCTTCCTCTCCATGGTGATCTCCACTCCATGGTTTAATTGAACTCACAGGTTGCATTTTTCCCTTAGTGCACATGGTGAGCTGTTTTTGGCAGGAGTTTTCTTTGAGATGTTTGATGGCCTGTGTCTGATTGGGGTCTTCAGACACTGCAGTAATACAGATAACATTACTATCTACAGGCATATGCTCCATCTGCACTTTTGAGACTAAAATAGCAAACTGATCTCATTGCATTAAATTTTCCAGCATGGCAAGTAGCTGTTCAGAGGGGAGAAGCAGAAGGTCTGAAAGGATCTGATCCCAGTGTTTGGATGCTTTTAATCTTGGATATTTAGTTATTAATTTGGTATTTTTTTACCTCTATGTACATGGCAAAGAGTGTAGATATTTCCTCCCAAGTTTCTATATCATCAAAAGCACATTCTCTGTTTCAGTCTGCTCTGTTGTGCAGGGTAGGCTATGAGTCTCACCATCATTCCATTTTCTACTAGAGATTTGTAGAATGCAAGCATTTCCATAGAGTTGACCTCTATATCCTGCTTTTGAATCAGGTCCAAGATAATTCACATTCTGCCTTGACTGTTAAATTGACTGCAGCAATGTTTATGCATGGCATCCATCCGTTTTCCTGTGCTGAGAATTGTACTTGGATCCTGTTTGAGTCTCATGCTGTGCTCTTTCTTCTGACATGACAAGAGATGGAGAGATCCTTGGAAATGGAACAAGGGTGACCTCCCCTCCATATGGGAGGATGCTGCACTGATGGGTCATTTCCCAGCATTTGCTGCAGGTTTGCTGTAATGTGAGCTCTGTCCTCAGCCTGGCTTAACCTGACCAACAGTTCTGTGGGCTGCAGCATTTCCCTTGGAACTGGAATCATTCCTGGGATTATATAGTTGTATCTCTAGGGAGGGTGTAAATATACAAAGGTGCCCCTTATGAGGTGTGCATAAATGAGCTGGAAAGTAGCAGGTGGATGCAAGAAGGAGTTAGAGAGAAGAATCA
Source organism: Drymodes brunneopygia (assembly GCA_013400955.1). Classification (NCBI taxonomy): domain Eukaryota; kingdom Metazoa; phylum Chordata; class Aves; order Passeriformes; family Petroicidae; genus Drymodes; species Drymodes brunneopygia. The sequence goes on along the minus strand of VZTZ01045102.1, from coordinate 1,337,459 downwards.
GAATTTCTGAGGAAGTAACCAGTGTTTTTGTGGATCACTCCATCCTTATTTGTTATGGGTTAATGTTCCCATCCTTTTTCACCCCACCCAACAAAATTGGCAAAACTTCATTCTTAATTCTTTCTAATGCTCCTTCTACATTGGATTTTTCTATTTTAAATAAATTTCTTACAATTACTCTGTTTCTAAATAAAATACTTTCTTTTTGTGGTTCTTCATTGTTTACCTCTAAATTGCTCCAATGTAAATGAAGCTGCATTAATGAGCCTGCCAATGTGCAGGGCTAGGATTTGCTTTGTCATGGTCCAGTGGTGCTTAATTACCATGTAAGATTTTATGAAGTGCAGTACATGGAATTTCCTAATGTGTTTTTTATTATCTTCACTTCTTGAAAATTTAAGGAAAATTAAATTCTAAGAAGTACAAAACCACTTCTCACTCTGGCTTGCAATGACCTTAAACTAATCATACTGTAAGGATAATATATTAGCCCCTTCCCAAAAAGAGACAGCATTCTAGTCAGTCTAGTCCTACAAGAGGACTTTTCGTTGGTTGAATAAGTTTGATTTTGATGCCCACGTAGCTGAACCAAGAAAATCTCCAGCTTTCAGCACAGTTCAGTTGGTTTAAAACTGGTGCTTTGTGTCTGACTCGGAGGTGTGAATGCTAAAACCACAAAACATGAAATGATGAAGTGTCTTATACGTTTTAACAGTTATTTGACAAAGCAGTAATGGGGAAAGGTTTTTGTCTTGCAGTTCATCTTCAAACAATGAAACATGTGTCACCCAGATGTTTTAGGCTTCCCCCTACCAGGGATACACTGTCTTTGTGTGCTGTTTGAGCAGCCTGGTCAAAGGAAAGGTGTCCCTGCCCTAATTGCCCAATGGATTCTGTGATTCTAGGATTATCATGAGTATGGAATCACATATTAAAGGGAACTGTCTCAAAATTCAGCCTCTTTGTAGACTTGTGCGTGAGCTTTGGTGGTTTATATCCTGTTCATTTTTTTCAATTTCCATTTTGAAGTCCTGAATGCCAGACTTGGCATGTCAGTGTATGACATAAACCATCACAGAAAACAGCAAATTCCTATACTTTGACATAAAATATTGAAATTCCTTGAGATACAGGACAGATGTGCTCTTACCTATTTCTAGTGACATGGCAGCCGAAAGAAAAGTACACCTTGTTTTCTTGCCAAACATGCATTATTAATTTAAGGGAGTGTGAAATGCAGCTAAAAGACCCCATATTCTAGGTTTTAATCACAGCTATCACAACATCTGTGTGGTTAATTTAAAAAGGCAGAGCTTTTAGCATTTTGTCTGTTCCTTTGCCATGTTTCATTCCAGCAGTATCTGTGTGCCTTCCAGAAGTGTAATACTGGACGTGGTGATCTTTCCAGGATTTGTTCTCTCATCTTTTCCCAGGAAAGCAGTATCTATGCAGCAGATTGACCTTTTTTTAAGAGGATTTTTTTTCTGTGTCTGTGGCTTAAAGAAGAAAAAAAGTTTTCTGTGTATTTTTTAGTAAAGGAAAGGTCAAATGCTTACACATGAAGTGAAAAGTGAATTTCTTTATCTTCCTGGTGGCTAATGGATAAATAGGATTTTTGGACCAATCTTTTCCCCAGAGCAGCTTCTACCATAATATAAAGAGCTATTTTATGCAAGCAAATTATTGATTATACATTTATTTTGGATTTTTAGTTTTACTCTCAGATATTAAACAGATAATTTATTTTATGGTTCTTATCTCTGGCACTTTCCCAATACTTTCTTCTGTCTCTCAGCTGCTCTCCATCCATATTCAGATTCATAGCACAGAGGGTTGGAAGTGTGCACATACATAACAACGAGAGGTGGAGGTGTGTTTTATCTTTCTGGTGATTGAGACTTGAGACTTCAGCCCAGGAGCTGGGAGGAATTGATCTTTGTGGAGATCTGTAAACAACGTGGGTAAAGGCAGCTCCATTTATTGGATTTATTCTCAATAAATAAGACAAAACTCTGCCTTAGGCCCGTCGTCTCTTAAAGCTGAGGGAGCAGTTGCCTTGCTGTTGTCAGCATCAAATACTCATATGGAATGAATTTGCTGTTGCTTTGGAGGAAAAGCTGCATCTGCTGCAATTTTTTGTGATGGTTCTTGTAAATAACCTGCGGAATGCTGAGATAAGAACAGACACTGCTTTTCCAGTGACTTCACTGGTTTCTGTGAATGGGAACTATAAAAGGACAATGTGTGACTGTAATGTGTGTTGTGTTCCTGAATCTGTGGACAGAATAAATTATGGCTGGATGAGGTGACAATTGCTTTGTGTGATCTCAGAAAATGTTAAATATTGAGCTGACTGTTCTCTGTACTCCCCCCTGCTTCTTCAGGAACATCCTGTGTTTATGCAAATATTTCCTTTACACGGTTACATACCTGCTTTTGATAGTAGTGTCCCAAGTTATATGGAGTAAGAGATCCTTATGCTGGTGCATTCATATGCTTTCTGGGATGTATACTAGTTTTCTTTTTAAGTCAGTCAGCTAGCTGAAATTATGAGTACAAAATTGGGATTTGTATTTAAAGTAATGACAATTATTTTAGTTCCGATTATTTTAGCAGGAGCACCTGAAAGACATGACAGTTTTTGGTTTATATATTTGAAAGTGGATAAAATACCATGCTGGATATTCTTTTTCATATTTACTATTGAGAAGAACAAAGGTGAGGCAGGAACTGAACTGAAAGGGTGTAGGAGATGAGATCTTGTAAGTGATGCTGCTCTTGTTTACCTGCATTGCATGTGTGACATTTGAAATTAACATGGGAGCATTACACTTGCTAATAATTAAATGAAGCAGTAGCTCCTTACGAAAGATATGTTTTCAGCAATTTGCATTAACAGTAGGCAGAGGAATGCTGGCCTAGGCAGGTAGGACAGCAGGTGTGGAGCGGTTGGAAGTAATCAGAAAAAACATGTTTATTTCATGGGAACAGCAATTTGTACAGAAGATATGTGAATGAATTATTTATAGTTCCTGTCTCTTCTAACGATATGTTCCTTGCAGTGTTGATTTGGTGTAGAATTAGGTATCTTATGTCTCTTTCTTAAATTCTTTCCCTTAAAATAATAAATAATCTCAATACTAGGAAAAGTTTGCCAGGGCTTTGGCAAAGAGAATGTCCCCCTGAGCATGTAACTACACAAGACTTTGTTCCATGAGGTTTGGTGATTTAATTCTAAATAGGAAAAGCCAGAAACCAAATACCAATTAATTTTTTAATTCTAAGTTTCACAACCTTTTGTTAGCCATCAGCTTTTAGTTTCCTCCAAATCTATTGTTTAGCCAGTTTTTAACATAATTATTTTCTTGGCATGATGGGCTGCCATTACATTTAAGAAATAACAATGTGTATCTCTTAACCCTTTAGTATACACAGTGGTATTATTACTAACCTGTTGAGGCCTGTAGAGTGCAGCCTGGTGTACTTTCAATAATTATTATTACATTATTTTACATTAGATTGTAAAATGACGTGCTTGTGGTTTATGTATGTACTCCTCAAAATTCCTATGATCCAACCCTTCTCCATAAATGGAAATCACTTTATCCTGTAGATTAATTGAAAAGGATTAGAAGGCTTTTGTGTTTTAATGTGTTGTGTTCTGCTGTGGAATGCAGTTACACCAGAATAAAGTTCCTGTAAAATTTTGTTTGGTTTGATTTGTCAGGGGACTTAATATTTTAATTCCAGGGGAGTGTCCACAGGGGAGCTTATGTGATTACTGAAATTCCTTATAGTTTTACTAAACTTTTCTACCTCAGTCCTCTGAGTGATGTGGATAAATTATTTACAAGTTACTTCATGTCAGCTGCTCTGTTGTAGTTGTCCTGTGTTTGCATCAATTCTGACAAGTTAGGTTAAAATCAGCTGTTAACAGAAGAAAGCTTTCTATTAGTGCTTCTCATGTGGAAACAAAATAAAATAATTTTAAAAAATGGAATGGAGAATGAGTCTGACTCATTCTGTGGGATTCTTGGGAGCTGTGTAATGTGGGGAAAAAACTAGTGGAAGACACATCTTTAGTAACTGGGGAATGGGAAGTTTTGCCAAAAGAAAAATTTTTGTAACCTTTTTCCATGCGATTACGGAGAGAATTTCAGACAGCTGTCTGCATGTGTCTCTATTCCTTTTCTGTCTTTTGTTCATTTTCTTCCGAAGGGTATAAAAATATTTTTACAGAAAAATTAGTTTTACCCTACTAAATGTTTTTCTTGAGAAGGGCAGTGGGAAGAGAAAAGAGTACTCCAAACGAGAGAGAAGAAATGGCACCTTTTGGGGACACTTCTTGAGCAGCATCCTTCCTTTATTGTGCATGTTCTCTCAGCCAGCCGTAAGTTCTCTGTACCTGTTACAGGGACCTGGAAGTCTCTCTGCAGTTCACAACTCTTATTATGAAATGAAGTTTATACTGTGTTTTTACTTCGTGTTTGCTGCTATTTGCCCATTCATATTTCATTAAACCAATTAAGGTAGTAGTTTTACCAGGTCACTTTCGGTGAAAACAGAGAACTCAGGACTGGAAATGCAATTGAAGCTTCCCCCATTCTAACCATGCTTCCTCGTGGGAATCCTAAATATGGAGACTCAGTCTCCTTGTCTGTAACTGCTGCCTTAACCACGAGAACAGACTGGGATGGCAGAGCCAAGTGTGTAACCCAAGAGTCAGACAATCAATGTGTGGGCTCTGTCCCAGGGACAGCTCTGGTTCACAGACTGGCACCGCTCTGAGCCACCTACAGCTGCTCACCTCCCCCTCTGTGGTACAGCATAGCTGTTACACAAACCTAAAATGCAGCCGGATTACAAGAACTCTTTTTGCTTTCTTGAGTGTTAATTTTAAGATGAATTAGTTTCCTGGGTATTGCAGGGTTGCGTTTGGCCCAGCTGAGAAGGTGGTGCAAGTGTGAGAGGGTAGCCTAGAAGGGTCAGGAAATCTTTATGTGGTTCCTACTACCAAAGTACTCCTGCAAGAGTAGGAGCTCCTACTGTTAATAGGGATTGCTTGCCACTGTATAGGCAATAAGCCCAGGCTGGATCTAGCCACTGTTTAAATGGGAAGTTCTGTAGCAGAAATTCACCTTCATTCTGTGTAGGCCCTGCTGCCCTGAGATACACTGGAGGCAAGGCCCCTTGCACAGTTTGATGAATTGAGTGCTGGAATACGGCTTTACTGTGCCTAGAATGGAAAAATGGCAGTGTTCCCTACTTCATCTGATCCTGATGGAGATTGTAGTTTGTCCTGGGCTTTTAGTACCTGTAACCTTTCCCAGCTGAGCTGGCTGCACACTGCCCAGCTTTGCTGCCTTGGGACAATACCCAGAACCATCTCCCATGTCTGTAGGTGCCACCACCTCCTCACCTGCAGCCCTGCACAAACTGCAGGTACCACCAAGTATTTGCAGTCTTAGCTTCTCTGCCTGACTGAATGTAAACCTAATTTATTTAGGAAGCAATAATGTGTTGTAATAGCACTAATGTTGTAGTTTTAGATACTAATGGTACTCAAGAAGCTTAATAGACAGTTAGTGACTGTGTCTGTCGAATCTATGCTTTTAGACCCTTTATTTCTTCAGATACAGTCTCTTATTCAGCAGATGAGTATGTATGTATGTCTGTATCCTTAAAATGTTTGTGGTTCTTTTATGCTTCCTATTTCAGCAGATCATAGATTTTATTTCTATCACTGTGTCCTCCAGCCAAATTTTTTTTTAATTAAGACAATGATTACCCGTTATTGTGTCAGTCAGAGATCTTGGAGCAGCTGTTTGAAGTCCACTCTACTTCAATATCTTGCATAATGTGGCCAAACAAGACTAGACAAAATTTTCCCTTGTTGGATCCTACAAGAGCAAGAGACAACAGTTACTGCACTGTAGGTAGTCTTTATTGTAAGAGTGATGCTTGTCTGACTGATGAAAAATACTAAAATTGCTTGTGATCTTGTATCATGCTGGATTCTGAAGACATCTTGTTTCCCTTGTTGTTTTACTAAATTCCATTGGTATTCCAAGTTTGACCACTTGTCTATAAGGCCATGTGTTAGTTCCTCTGCAGTCTCCCACGGGTGCTTGTCCTTTTGAGGCACATGAGATGAAGCTCAGCTGGCATTTTGTTAAAGCTTTACTTGCCTCTTGGTGAGGCTTGTAAAATGAATGTTTCTGAAAATTCAGCTTTCAGTATTTGCTGAAACTAATGTTACACTTGGTGGCACTTACGAATTAAGAAGAAGATTGACTGTGCCTTTTTCCCCGCTGAAATCTTGCATGAGACCTTATTACCACTCCCCATTCATTGATTCCAGTGGGAAAAGCTGACTTTGGTGTACTTGCTCTGAATGCAAACTGCAAGAGCTGTTAGAACTCCTCTATTTTGCCTTTTACTTCAGATCCTCAGTTTCAAATCTGCCTGAGGCCACTGCAGCGAGGAACAATTGTATGGTGAAAAGCGCATCCCCCAAAAGGCAGATATCATGCAGGTCATAGATGCTGTGGAAATGGATTAAAACTTGTTTTTACCTTTAAAATCTGCAGGAAAACATTATCAGTGACACTGAAAAGAGAATGGGATTTGACAGTGTTGCTGCTTTTCAGTTTTTTTCTTTCTGCCACATCTTTCTCTCAATGGGAAGTCCTAAGCCCCTCATGAATAAGGGCAGAGTGTTGAATTTCCTTCTGGGTCTCAAGGCAAGGTACCGTGGCATGTCAGGATTTTGCTAATGGGACCATTAAGCAACTGTTGTGTTTGTAAAGTGTCTCGTGAAGCATTGCATGAAAGATCTCTAAAGCAAGCTATGGAAAAATGTAATCCATTTATGGAAATAAACGTTCTTGAAAGAAGGAAAATGGAAAACTCATCAGTATGTTAGATAGAACTGTGGGAAGTCTACATGGGGGGTGTCTGTGTGGAGCTAAAATAAAACAAAACTTGAACATCCAACTAATTTAAAAAATACTGACTGGGAGGAAACATATTCATTTTCTTGTGCCAAATGAAAATGGGTTTTGAAATTGTGGTTCAGTCTCCAAGGTCTATGTCTCTAGCAGCCTGAGATGTGTGATGACTAGTCATATGTTTTTTCAATCAGTAAAGTGTTCTGTAAACAGCTGTGCAGTTTATTAGCTGTTAGTTTTATTGTTTATCAGTGTTTTATTACTAATTACAAAAAAGATTTGCTATTTGCATAGGATCATAGAATGGTTATCTCATTGCTTGGACCAGAAATGTTATGGTAACATTAGATCAGTGTTTCCCTTTAGTGGGCATAGGAGTGTTTTGGTTCAAAATAGTGATTAATAATTTTATATGAAGGAGTTATGCTTTGTTTTTCAAGTCAACACTTGTGACCTTTCATCGAAATAAAATGGGAAAAATTGGTTTACTTACATAGCACTAGCACTGCTTTACTTCATCTTTCCTACCACCTGTAGTTGGAAAAAAAGTGATATTATGGGATCTGCATTGAATCATGGGTATGGTATTCCAGGCAACTGGAAAGACTAAAGCTATTTTGCATACTTCTGTGACTACTAGACAAGCAGAGTACAGAGGAATGTAATTGGTAACCAATTCACTGTCTAGATGATGTTGTTTAATATGCCCTGGAGTAAAAAGCATACATTATTTTTGTGCTTTAATAGGCATGTTTCCTTTCAGGAATTTAAAAGTACTTATAAATTCAGTAAGAAAGGTATTAAACACTTCAGAGAATGAATCAGGTTTTGCTGATCTTCTGTGAAAAGTTCCTTCCTAATATTCCATTTATATGATTGCAGGCTGTGATAATAACTTAGTGTGATACATGTACAGTATAGTTATATATATGTAATATATTTGCTTAATAATTTTGTTGGGTTTGTACTTTTATTAGGCATCTATTTTCCATGTAGTCCATGAGGAAAGGTAATGAAATACAATAATGGCTCTATCCAAAGCTGTGGAAGGAAGTAATTAAACTTAATTGAAGTAATTTCTTTGAACTATAATAGCAGATGCAAAGGATTAATTCAAAGCAGATTAAGGCCAATGCATGCTTTGAATGCCAGTCTGCAAATAGATAAGTATTAGTGTTATTTAAATGAAGTTAAATGGAAGTATCTTCTGAAACCTGAGTCTGGGAATCAAGTCTGAAAATAGACAGCTGGGTTAGGTTTTGATAAGGGATGTCACTTCTTTGCTAATTTATTGCACTCTACCAGTCAGAAATGAAATATTAGAAATGCTGGGTGCATCTTATCAAACAACTGCCATAGAACTGGGAATTAGCCTGGGCTATCCCTGAAGGTATTCCCTGAATGGCAACTTAATCATCAGCTGTGACAAGCCCTCGGTTGGAAATTACAGGAAAAACTACTTTAATGATTTGGAAGTAAAACTACATTGTATTTAGAAATGTTACCTGAGCAGTTATAGATTTTCTTCTATTTTTGTACTGTAATATTCTAATGGATTTCACAGTTGGTTTTACATTAGAAGCTTAAATCAGGCTTATTTGTACAATAAACAGGAAAACACGTGGGTTGCTATTGCATAGGGGACTGAATATGAAAGTTTAGTTAAAAAAGAGGTAAGATAAAGTTAGTTTTTACAGCGTGTTTCATTTCTTTGCAGAACTGATGCAAACAAGAGAAACATAAATCTGAAGTTTTGGTTTCTAACTCTTTAGAGCTTTAGAATTGGTAATTTCTTTCCACCTTCGCAATGATTCTAAATAAAATAGGATGTCAGATATCTCAGCTGACTAACTGATCTGTCAAACTCCTAAGTAGCTAGGTGTGAGTGCATCCTTTTCTCCCTCGACCCACAATGTGGGAAAAATAGAGGAGTGAGAGCTGTGAAAGACAATCATCCTTCTCTGAATTTGGCTGATGGGCTGAGCGTGGTGGTAGGAGCTGAGGCAAAATCAGGGTCAGTCCCTGGCTGCATACGGATGGGGAGATAAGTTTTTCCAGCACTGAAGTGGGGAAAATAAGATTATCCATACACAGACTGGTAGATGTCAACCATTAGGAAGAAATAACAGAATTGTAGTCTGGGTTTTTTTTTTTCCTGTTTAAATCTTATTGTTGCTATTGAAGCACTAAATAAATGTGGGCAACTACCATAAGATTTAATGCAGAACTGTGAGAGGGTCTGCACTTGGGATGTTTTCTTGGTGTTAATTTGTAGCTTAGACTGTTGGTAATTCATGACACAGGTGGGACTGCATGACACTGTGTGCATAATACCATAGACAGCATCACCAGGGATTCCCAAACTTTCATTGTGAGAGGAAAGAATAGTTGGCTTCTCCTTTCTGTGTTACAACAGTGTTTATTTTGTGTGTGTTGGTTGACAAAATACAGATCCGAATGTTTTGTTTTGCTTTGTTTTGCCTCTTGTTTTGCAGAGGCAAGCCTTGTTCCATGAACATCAGCTGTGTGGTGTGAAGTGAGTGCCCCCCAGGCTGAGGCTGTGCCCACGGGAGCCCTCCTGTGCCAGGGCAGTGGGGCTGTGCTGGGCTTGCTGCCTCTCTGAAAGCCAGCAGTGGGTGGCACCTGGGAAGGCTCAATAAGTGAGGTGCCCAAAGGCATTTCTTGTAATGACAGCCTGGCATCTGGCTTAATTAAGTCCTCTCTTCAAAAGAGAGGCCTTTAGCTATGGATTTTTAGAGCTTTCTTCCCTGGTAAATGTGGGCACCCAGTGGAGATACAGGCTTGACCCTGTTCTTTTCCTGCCACAGGCCAAGCATAATTCTGAAGTATGACAAAAGAAATGGAACAGACTTGTTGGATCCAGTCTGTGTCCAGTTCTGAGCCCTCAGTTTAGCAAGGATATTGTGTCTGGAGGAGGGCAGCAAGGCTGCTGAAGGGCTTGGAACACAAGCCCCATGAAGAACGGCTGAGTGAACTGGAGTTGTTTAGCCTGGAAAAAAGGAGGCGTACCTGAAAGATGTTTGTAGCCAGGTGGGGGTCAGTCCCTTCTCCCAGGAAATGACTGAGAGAACAAGAGGACACAGTCTTAAGCTGCACCAGGGGAAGTTTAGGTTAGATGTCAGGAAAAAATTCTTCAAGGAAAGAGTGATTGGGCACTGGAATCATCTGCCCAGGGAGATGGTAGAGTCGCTGTCCCTGGACGTGTTTAAAAAAAGACTGGACATGGCACTCAGTGCCATGGTTGATGAGGAGGTGTTTGGTTAGGTAATAGGTTGGACTTGATGATCTCAAAGGTCTTTTCCAACCTCGTTCATTCTGTATTTCTGTGATCAGCTGCTATGGAAGTCTGTCCACTGCCCCCATTCCCTAGAACAAATAGGAGGCGTGTTTGTGTGTATGGGAAGTTGGGATTTGTGTGCCTTCTTTTAATAGGAACTAAAATTAAAAGTGAGAAATCCCCAAAATCTGAGGTTTCTCCTTTGCAAAGGATAGTGGGAGGCAGATAACCACCCACTAATGTCCTAGTTGTTAGAAAAGAAAAATCTTGTGAGTCTGAGGCAACTGGGTTTGCCTAGCCTGGAAAAGCAGAGACCTGGGGAGTAGCTTTTGGCAGAGTGCTACCTCTGGAAGGGTTAGAGGGGATGGAAGCAGGTTTTTCTCACAGGAGCATAGTGGGAAGAGTTATGAGCTGCAACAAGGAAAATTCCAACTGAATATAAGGAGAAAAAATACACAGCAAGACTGTAATATTACTGGCATAGGGGCCTGGCAAAAACAGCCTCAGAAATACTCTAAACTCAACACAACAAGGCCCTGAGCAATCTGATGAGACTTTGAAATTAGGCCTGCTTTAGGCAGGAGGTTTGACAAGGTGATATTCAGAGGTCTCCCAGTCTTAATTATTCCTCAATTTTATGATTTCTTCAATGCTGCTGCCATTCATAATGTTAATTGTGGTGTACCATATGCAATGGGTTTATTGAAGCATGTCTAATAGCTGTGTTAACAGAATCATCCTCACCTGTGGTCAGGCCAGGAATTTTTGGTTTTTCATTAGTCTTGCTGAGGTGATACAGTGTTACCTCCAGAAGGTAAAACTGTTAGAAGTTTAATTTACATGTAGAGGGATAGACTGAAGAGCTGGAAACAGTGGCCCCTCAGTTATGGGTAGATAAACCATTTACCAATTGGCTTAGGACACGAATAAATTGCTGACTGGCTATTGTGAGTGTGGCATCCTTGACAGTTTTTAAAAGTCTCTACAATTAAGTACAAGTTTCTCCTGAAAGGAATTACAATTTGCAGTACTCTTGAGAATGCTTGAAGGGCTGTATTTGGCAGAAAATTTTAATGTGACAGGGATTTTTGTCCTAGAGCCTAAATTTAATTTGTTCATGCATAATGCACTCATTTGAGAATTTTCTGAAGTGGTGGAGTGTAACTCTTCTTTTTCTGCCTGTGTTCAATGAGATAGGAAAATCTAGCTAAACTGATGAGCCTCTAGTAATTTGATGGTTTGTGAAAGACTGAGAGCAAACTCAGTTCTTCTCTTTTCAACTTTTCTTTCTGTAGTTCACAGTCTTATCCTGCCCCATTTTTCCCAAAGGACCCTATTTAAAACCTATATTCAGGGTTATTAACGTTTTCACCAAGAAAGTTAAGCTTTATGTAATTATACAAGAGAGGCTAACTAAAATGAGGTTTATAGCTTATTACTGGTATGAGAATTCTGTAGAGATTTTTTTAATATTAAGGATAGGCGTGGGAATGCTTGATATGTATGCCTTTAATAGATATTAGTATGATAAGCAGGAGTGATTTATTCCAGCTGTCTGTTTCTGCTGAAATCCACACCTTTCCTTGTTTCTCAAGGGTTGTAGTGCAGGCACAGGAAACTTTGAGTTTGCTTAAGCCAAGCTGTGCATGACAAGACTGTTATTTGAATTTCACAACATTATATTTACTGGAATGGTGGAATGTACAATATTGTTCATGAATAATGACTGCTAGATGTGCCCAAACAAAGTCTTGTGGGTTTCAGAGGAGTTAGAGAAATGCTTTGCTTTGTTCTCATCTTATGTTTTTCTGGAGGATTGTGATGCAAATATATTGTCAACCTTTTTTTTTCTTTTTTTTTCTTTTTTTTTTTTTTCTGTTTTCCATTTGCTCACCATAGCTTAAAATCAATTGTCTGCTAAAGTGCTTACTGGTAAAGCTGTAGAATGTTTGTTGGAATGAAAGGCCAATCTACTGGTGTCTGAAAAATGAATTCGTTCTAACATGACGGTCACAATTCTTTGCTTCAGTGCGGTTTTGGCTCTCCTGTAAGCAGCTCTCATTTGTCATCTGGAAAGGTTCAAATGACTATCCTCTGGCTAATATGCTGCCATGTTTCATCTTTTTGGATTGAAGGCTAAACTTACTCCAGGTTCTCAGTCAAACTGTGTAAATGGTGGGAGTTTTATGCTTTGCATCCTCTGATTCTGGGAGTAAATGACTTATTATTGCTTTTGCACAAAGACAGAAATCAAAACACACAAATTCTAGAATTTCTTACAAGCATCCCACAGCCACAGAATTGATTTTATTACAGTATTTTTGCAGACCCACTATCAGTGGCAAATATGCATCATTTTAAGTAGATTTGTTTGTAAGACTGGCCTATAATGTGTGCTTGCATGCATGTCCACATTCTGGTGGACAGAAAATAAGGGCAAATGTCACTACAGACTTTGTCTCTCATATCCCCTGTTTTTCTGGATGTAGTTTCTGTCTTCTCAGTGCTCTTTTCAGTTCCTAATTTTTTTTTCTTGAAGGTTGTCTGATACAGATACAATATTTTTGATATTTTCTGAGTTAGACTGGAGGCCATAAGTGGATTATTACACTTGACTTGAATAAAGCTTCGTTTTTAGCACTTCAGGCCTTCATATTCAAGAGCAACAAAACACTCCAGATTTTTCAACTGAAAGGTTAGCATGCCACCTTAGAGAAGCTGTAAATAAACACAACTTTCTGTCAGTTTGTTGGTTTAGTTGCTGTTCTGTGCTTAATGGATCAGAATTTTTTATTCTGTGGCTTAAGGCGCAAAACTCCTTGTTAGGTTTGCTCCTCTGGAGCAATAGTCAGAGATTTTTCTAGTCTTTTTCCTCACTCCAAAACCTTTCAAAATCTTTTAATAGAGGATATAAACTAAAGGACAAGGGAAACTGTTGTCTTTACTGTTACCTAGACTGAACAATACTGTTGTCTCCTGCATCTCTCTCTGGTATTTTAAGGAATAATTACTTTAAAAAAATCTGACAAAATAATAAGCAGAGACTGGACATAAGTCAGAATAATGTTCTGTCTTAAATCCAGTTTATTGTCTTATTTGGTTTTCATCTAAGCAAACAAGGGTTTGATTCAATTTGCCAGTGGTTGTATTATGTGCAAGTCTAACTTGACTGTCAAGGACAGTATCTCAAAAGGGTCTTTTAAAATAATCTGCTCCTTTCTGAGCCATCTACTTAAATTTAGAATCTAGGAAAATAGGAGACTGCAGATAATTCATTTACGTTTTTATTTTCTAATGGGACAAGGTATTTTTTCACTGCAAATGGTTGAACAACAAGAGAAATTCCTGATCAGCTGCAAGAATTTGAAGTTTTAGTCTCTTAGTTTGAATTCTTCTTGTCTAGGCTTTTGCATATTTCTGGGAAACTTGTGCAAGGTCAGCTCTGACTGTACTCAAATGGGATTAATTAGTCTGCTTTCTGTGAGGCTTGACCTATACTGCCCAGAAGAAAGGATCTCACTTCTTTCTTAACATCTGCTTTTTAAAGGAGTTTCGTAACAGAACAGTTATAGTAAGTTAAAAAAAAAAGATTAAAAATTTGTACTTTGATGATTTATTCACAATTTTTGCTTCATCAGGATTGTCTTACTATGACTTTCCAGGGCGGATTCATGAAGGATTCTTCAGTTTGAGTAATGAGACTACTGGTTGTCCTGACATGGGGAATTGGGTTTGCCTGAAGAATTTTTTTAGCCATTCAAGAATTTGAAGGCATTTTATGTTATTTTGTTGCTTTTGTTGCAAACTGTGTGCTCCAGAGGACAGGGTGAATTTTTTTTAATAGGGAACGAATAGGGAGGGAATAGTGCTGGGACAGAGAAATAAATACAGCAAGTATTTTGAGCAGTACTAAGTCACCCTACAGAGGTGTTGACAACAGGCTTGCATGCTTCTGTAAGTCAGAACACATTTCCATGGTATAAAAGATGCAGCAGAGCTCCTTAAAAAGAAATATTATTGCTTTGCATATTTTATTTGCTACCAATAACCAGATTTCTGGGTAAAGCGGCACAACTTCTTTAACAACAGCGAGGGTTCAGTGGAGTAAGAATGAACAGAATTGAATTCCGCAGAGCTTCTGCTCTTATTGAAGCTTCAAGGTAACAGCTAATGCTCTGCACAGCATTTCCAAGAGAAAAAGCACAGCTTAATTGAAATTAGATATAGTGACAAAGCTGTGTCCCAAGGTCAAGGTGGGTGGTGGTCATTTGCCAGGAAATGTGGCAGTGGTTGCACCTGCATCTTTTATCTGGGAGCATGACTGATGTTTGAATAATGAAGAATTAAATTATTACATGCAAATCACAGTTTAACAAGACAAACAAACAAAAAAAGGTGTTTAATACCACCTTGCCTGATGGATAATTTTTTTTTCTGGTTAACTTTTTAAGCAGCTTGAAAGTGCTGGGATCTTGACCTATTAACTGTGTCATATTAAAGGTCTGCACCAACTTGCTTTCTCAAACTGAGTCCAAAGCACTGCTCACTCCTAAGGCATAAATACACTGCAAAAACAGAAGGTAAGCTTTGAAAATCTGCAAGTGGAAGTAGCAAGTCTTCAGGCAGTTGCAGGAGTTCAAAGATAAATAAGAACCAGCCCCCCTGTTTTAGAGGATCCTTCCAGGACCAGAGAAAGCAGGGATTTTACTCTAGAAGTCCCTCAGGGCATGGTGTTCATGTGGTGTTTCTCTGCCCTGCAGTACAATTCTGCTGGATATCCAAAGGAATGTCTTCTATATGAAGTCAGGATAGCCTATAAATTGTTAATACATTCATCATAAGCTATGAAGTAGTTACTGCAGAGAGGACTGATGCTATTGCTGCTGGGAAAATGTGTTTGTTTTGAGGGCTGCATAACTTGGAATAAATGTTTCATTAAATGTGTTATGAGTGATGTATTTAACAACTACAGCAGGTCAATAATCTTCAGAATTAAATTTTGTGGGTTTTTATTAAAGGTTGCCTGTTTCAGTGGTGAATAGTTTAGTAAGCATGTGGTGCTATAAACAAATGCTTCATATGGTCTGTTATGAGTGCTTTATTAAATAGCTAGTCAATAGTTGCATTTACCAAATGAACTTAATTTATTGTATTTATTTTTTCCTAAGGGTTTCACAGTTCATTATAAATGATTTATTGAACATATGTAAAGCAGTTTAGTAAGCTGTGTTCTGCCTCTTAAAATGTATGCATTGCTAGTAGGGCTTGGTATTGCTAACACATTGTAATTGTTTGAACAGTGTTTATAAGTTACTAAAATATCATCAGAAAACACAGGTTTGTTTGGTTTTTTGGGTTTTTTTGCAGTTCCTTGGAAGTCATTATAGATGATGTTCAAAACATTTAGTCAGTCTGTAGCATGGTGCTTTCTGTAGTTCACACTTGCTGGTAAAAGCAGTTGTGGGAACTCATCCCATATCCTTTGGTATTGTTTTCTTAGGCAGCAACAATGAATCTGACATTGCATGTGGAAAAGATGACACTAAAACCTACTTTATAGGAACCACCATCCAGGAAAACAATGCTTGTGGCACTGACATTCTGAAAGTTATCCTGCCTTATATTCCAGCCAAAAATGGGTGCTTGATATATTTAAGACTGGTATTTGGAGATGGATTGTTACCTTTCTCTGAGAATCATTTCCTTTCCTTTTTTTTTTTTTTTTAAATAACATACCTGTCAGCAAAGAAAACAGTTTTTCTGCTTTAGAGGCCAGAGTCTTCAGTTAAAGAATAAATAGGATGTATTCTCATATTCAAGCTGATCTTCATGGTTGTGGCTAATATTACTGCTATCTGGGCTGTGACTATCCAAAAGGGCTGGTTTGTCTGGCAGAGTAACATTGGTGAAGGAAGCAAGAACCTGGAGCAGAAACACAGTCAGAAACCCAAGGAGAAGGTGGGGCTGGGAGCTGCACGGTCTCTGCTTTGAGGCAAAGTCCTCATCCATTCTAGCAGTTGTGTCTTTTTGTTTCCTTTTCCAGCAGTGTCATGAATTAATGGGTTTAATTATTACATTATAAACTATTTTGAGCCTCAGCCAGTTGGTCTCATTACCCTGCCAGGGTGCCCTTGTCTTGAGGAGGCTGAAGGAGTCTGATTAGAGCTCCGTGAATGGGATTTGTGTGTGGGGGTGGCATCTGAAATAGAGCTTTTAAGCATACTGTGGATGCAAAAAGTATTTTTGTTGACATCATAAAACCCACTAAAGGCCTTGTCTGAGGCAAGGATATGGGACTACGGAGCTGAGTATGGATATTTATAAGCAGCCTACAAAATAGAAAAAAACCCACACTTTATTTTGATTGCTGTTCTGTGAAATGGTGTATATCACACATGAATAATTCATAACTTAAAAGCTTAGCTGAAAGTACCTTCAAAATGTGCAGCTGCATGTGGATTGTGCCCCTGGTTTAGTTGTTGGGTTTTTTTTTCTTTTTTCCTTTTTTTTTTTAACAATATATGATGAAAATGAATTTGGAGTTGTAGTATGGAAGCAGAAACAAATGTAAAAATATTTTTTCAAGGACTGTATCTGGAAAGAGCATACAAAATTGTAAATATAAGATGCTCTACCCATGTGCATGACAGAAGAAATAAGAGTAAACATGAGAAATGTTTTCTCTTTAACTCTGCCCTGGAAACAGAGGCAGCAGATAGTGATAGTGTTGGAAGCATCATGTATTGCACTGTTATCATTACTGAGAAAGAGCATGGAAGTGTAGGAGGTTGTTCACTTCTTCAGATGAAAGTGAAGATGCCTGTATTGGCAGGATATGATTGAATGCAAAGCATAGGTGGGCAGGATTAATCCATTTCTGCCCACCATTCCATGTTCAAAAAGTGGTCTACAGCCCATAAATTTAAGCGGCACGATGAGATATTGGAGATTTTTGCCTCTTTCTTGTGATTTCTTAAAAAGCTCCAAACCCAAACAAATAACTGTGTTTGTAGAACATTATTCTGTAACTTTTCCTCTCCTTTCAGATTTCTTTCATTTTTGCATTTCCCAGAAGTGGTTGCTGTACAATGTTGCTAGTACAACTTTTCTGCGCCCTTTGTTAAACGAATGACTTGAATGTGTTGTCCTGAAACCATCACATAGAAAAGTGCTTTAAGTAAAGGGACATTGTAAAAGTTCTTATTAGCTCTAATAAGCGAATGAGTTCACAGAATCACAGAATCAATTGGAAGGGACCCACGAGGATCATTGACTCCTGGCCCTGTACAGGACCATCCCCAAAATTCACATGCCCGAGAGTGTTGTCCAAACACTTCTTGAGCTCTGTCAGGTTGGTGCTGGGGCCACTGCCTTGGGGAGCTGTTCCAAGGTCCAACCACCCTTTGGGTGAAGAACCTTTTTCTAATATCTGACCTAAATCTCCCCTGACAGACTCATTCCCTTGGGTCCCCTCACTGGCCACCACGGTGAAAAGATCAGGTAGCTCAAGCATGGAGGAGAAATACTCTCTCCTGTTCAGGCCTCTGAATTCAAGTTTAACTATGCTGTGGTGTTATCTTATGGGCATTGTGAAGACACAGGAAATTATTAAACCTGTTGTCATTTCTATTAGTCATAATTTGAATTAATCAATGACATCCTGTTCAGTTCTTTGTACACTAAAACAGTTTGATACTGGGTCTGATTGTACGTGTGCAAGTCTGGCTTGTTCTGGCCTGACTCCTTCCCCCTTCTCCTGGAATGTAAAGGCTGTTTAGGTGACTTTGGTGAATTCAGTCTTTAGGACTCATTATATTTTAGTGTGTCAATTACTGACTGAATAGCTCAGTAATTTGGCTTTTTAAGGTCCAGAAGTCTCCTCTCCTCCCAAATATTTTCTACTGCTGTTAGCAAAATCTGCTTTCTTTCTGATTCAGCAAATGGATATGCAAAATACCGAACTAATTTTCTCTTTGGATGGTGACAAGACAAACACTGCACAACATGTGTTGGCCATGACATGTAAGGGCTTGAGCCCAGAGCTCATAAAAGTCAGTGAGAAGAAGCTGGATTGGATCTTAACTCAATCCCCCTGCTAGCAGAAAAGGAAGCTTGATGGGGTAAGAAGTCCTGCATGTCTGATACTGTATGAGGAAATATTTGTGCCTGATACATTAGGAGATTTGTCTTCTCAGCAGTGTCAACACAACTGTGTGCACCATTCTTCTCAAGACATTGACATTATTTGGGTTAGATTTCACCTTGTGCCTTTTATTCATTTCTCCTATGGATATTCTGTTTACCCATCTCAGAAGCCTCAGATCCTTGTTTTACGCTCCTGCCTTACTTTCTCCCATTTTTAAGACTCTGTGATATTGGTGGATGTTACAATGAGACTCCTATTTGCTACAGATTCATCTGTCTTGGAGCTATTCTCACTCTCCATTTGACTTTTCAGCCACCCTGCTCTTTTCCTTGGATCTGGTTTGTCTATTTCTCTCCATGTTTCTACCACAAACAGAATCCTGCTTTTTTACAGTATAGGAATTAACAAGGTTGGCGATGACCTGGAGAAAAGGGTCTTTGATTCCTGGTGGCAGAGACCACACAGAAGCATGGTGATACGTGTGAAAGGTGCACACAGCACAGTGGTACAATATGCATTGTCCATGTCTCTCCAGTCTCTGGTAGAATGTGTGTCTGTGCCACAGGAGCTTCCCATCTGCCATGGAATGTCCCAGAAGATGGCTGGGAGTGACGTCAATCTTTCTGGATTATGTAGGACACATTTCATAGCAACTGCAGTCTCTGGGTTTTGTTTGGCTTTTTTTTTTTCTCCAGTAATCTGTTGGGTGTTTTTGTCAGACAGTCTTGATATCATAGCGTGGATGGAAGGAGTTGTGGGGAGAGTGGTGGGAACAGGTCTAGGTTTTTTTTCCTTTTTTTGTGAACCTCCTTCTGCCAGTCACACATCTACTGCTACTAGAAGAACTGAAATCCAGGCCCTGAATCTTAAAAATTAGGACTATTGGCTGAAAATACTAATCAGTTCCAGAGACTGGTCTGTGAATATGAGGGGTTTTTTTGTGGTTGTTGCTGTCCTTCCCCAGGGAGCCTGATGAGAGGTGTAAGGAGGTGTCTGAGATAGTGGGTACCCAAGCCCAGCGTGCACCATTAATCAGACAGCTGAAGAGGAGCCACATTCAGATTGCTGCCAAATGTTTTTCTCTGCACAGAATTTCAAACTGTGAAGCCAGGGCCCTGCCAGAACTGATAAGGCTAGGCATAAAATATTGGAGATGGCATCATGTTGGCCCAAAGGGTAACAATACAAAAGCCTGTCACACTTGGGGCTTAAAAAAAATTTGCAGGATTGCTGGGACTCAGTCTCATTTTTGAAAAGCAGTTTTAAGCATTTAGGCACACAATAAGAAATATCCTTGATACCTGATTTCTGTTTCTCTGATATGAGTGAGAATTTAGGTTGTAGGAGCCTGTGTGTTGTTTATAGGGGTCCCAAGGCCTCAGAGTTGCTTTTCAAGTATCTTACCTAAAGTGGTGTTTATTTTTGAAGGAGATAGTTTAAACAGGTACTTGTAGATACGACTGAGCATTTCACAGCTGCTGTGTGGGGTGCTCTGAGCAGTGAGATGTGGAGATCTGAGCCCTCCTGTTCCCATTTCTGTGCAGGTGCTTTAGGGCTACCAGGAAAGCATTGATGCCTTTCATGTCATAAGCAGCTCTAGCCCTGTGCTCATCCAGTTTGATGCTCCAATCCTCACGAGGACTTTATAATATCATTGTAATAATAAGGAGGGAAATTACACTAATGCACATAATAGCCTGGCTGTGAAAGGTGAGACCAAAGGCCTAGTTGGCAGAAATAAAAGACCAAACCTACCATCACACAGTCCTTCCCCTGCTCACATCCAGCTCTCAACAATCTGAGAAGGCAGATCTCCTGAGTCAGCAGTGGTTTCTGTTCATTCCATGTCCCTTAATGAGCTTACTTCGTGAACTTGCACAGTCTACTCATGAACCCACAGAGTTGTATTGTATCCTGTGTCAAGGACTGCCACATGAACAGGAAACCCCTCTAAATTCACTTGGTGCACCCTATTTCTGTTCTTGAAATAGGCACTGAAAAACTGTCCCTCCTTGGCCTCTTCATAGTACTCCAAATACTTTTTCCCCAGTTGCTTGGGGAAGGAAGATACTCAGCACAGTTTCTCTGTGCAGTCTAGAGAAGTCTAACATTACCTGAAGAGCAGCTTCTCTTTCAGTAAAAGTTGTTTGCAAACTTTGAGTGTGGAAAATAGTACTGTAGCATTCCATCTGATTAAATGTGACACTCATCTGGATAACATATCTAGATATTCTGTAACCCTTTTGTATTTAGAGAGATTGTTGCTCTTTAAAGCCCAAAACGTGGCCCCTGGGGACAGGAAGCTTGTTGTTCTGTTAGTAACCCATGTTCTGATTACCTGACCATTAGGCTGGGAGATGGGAAGTCCTGCATTTTAATCCTTATTCGGGTTGTTTTCTTAATGTGAGACAGTCTGCTTGTATTCACTCCTCTCAGTTACCGCCCTCTCCAAATTGTTTAGAGAATAGTATTTTCTTTTATTGTAAGAATCAATCAGCCAGCTTTTTATAAACACAGAAGAGCATTCTTTAAGTAATTTTGATATTGCTGATTTTTGATTTATTTTTAAAAGTTAATATTTTTGATTATGCTGATCTGCATGTGAATCTGCATTAAGGAGACCTTGTAGTAAATAGTAAAGCACTGCAAAGGCCATATATTGCATTTAAATATTAGAGAATTTTTTAAAAGTTATTCTCTTGAAAACTTGCAAATGGTGTCTGTAACCTTCAAGCTGTCTTTTCAAGTCACATTTTGGTTAGGAAGATGAAATTGTGGCATGTAATGGAGATAAATGCTTCAATGCTGGGTGTATTGAATAAAGAGATAAATATCAATATCTGTTGCTTGTGTGCAGTGGTTTACAGTGTCCCATTGTCTAGAATATTTATTTTCTTAACCCTTAAAATCTGACTTTCTGATATTTTTCTATGTATTCCAAAAGCTTAAGCTTTCCAGATAGCAACTTAGACATTGTTGAGCATATAAGGAAAATTTAAACTCTGCTGTGAAATCACTTTTTATTACTGTACCCACTGGCACTAGATCATGTCCCTGGTAGAAGAGTTTTGTTGATGAAAAATACAGTCCAGAAACAAGTATGATAGGAGTGTCTTTGAAGTAATGAAGAATGGTTGTAGTTAGCAGATCCATCTATATATATTTTGAAGCTCCCTTGTCCACAAAAAATATTCTCCATTCCAATTCAATAACACTATATAGCTGTGCATTTATTTTAATGCCATGGCAAGTCTAGATTTTTTAAAATAAAACTCTGGACCAAAGAGAGGCATCCTCCATTCCCATCTCTGTGGGTGGGGTCAAGTGACTTGACCTTTCTTTTTCTCAAAATTTTTCTGTTCTGTCCTTATTCGAGGACAATGCTGAGCTGAAAAAAACCCCCGCACAAAAGCCAAAAAATACTAACCCAAAACACTACCACCAACATAAAATCCCCCAAAACCCACCCCCCAAACAAATCTCTGAGAAGCTTTGAGAGAACAGTGGGAGATCAGTGTAAAGTAATTGCTTTTCTACATCTTGCTTGTGAGCAAGTTGAAGATCTTTTTCATGGGAGTCCATACAGAATGGCATGGTTTGAAATAGTATGGAACATGTCAAAGTCTTTCTATCCCTTAAATGTCTACGTTTTTCGTTGCAAGGTGTGACCTAGATTCCTCACTTCTTGCCTACAGCAAAGCTTTTCTCTGTGCCCTATAAAATGAGGGTTTAGGAAATCTGCCCTGTAACCTGTGCTTGCAATGCAGATCCCTTTTGGAGGAATTCTGGAAGCATCACAAACTTTCTAATGAGGAATGGTCAGGAGGATTCTGTTTTGTACTGTAAAGAAACACAAGGAGCACAACAGGCTGCATTGTTTTGCTTTCAGGTGGTAAGCAGAACAAACTCCACGCTGATGAGAGGGAAGCTCGGGTCTTTACAAACAGTTTCATGGGTGGAAGTTTGGGTGTTAACGTCTTTGAAATGGATCATAATGCCTCTACTGACTTTGGGCAGCAGGTTTGTTACAGAGCCCAGGCAAACAAGGATGCAGAAACAGACAAGGATCTGCACAAGTCTGTGTTTCTGAACTTCGGGGTAAAATGAGGTTCAAGGGGGGGATATGGGATAAGCAGTTTGGGAAGGCTGCACCTTCCCAGTACCTCATCAATGGGGAAAGGAAGAGACCAACATGCGGCCAGGAGCTCAGGATAAGAGGAGACTGAGCCCTCCAAAACCTCGAGAGAGAAAACCCCGCGGGCTGTGCCCCGGTAGACTCTCCCTTTATTCGAATACAGTTACAGGATTCCTCTGTCTCCTTTTTGGACATAAACCTCTGGTGTTTGTGGATTCTCCTGACGCTGACATGTCAGGACCCTTTGTACATGTTGTTCTTGGAGCTCTGAGCTTTGTTCCTTTTGCAGGGAGTGGGTTTCGAGAAGAACTTAGGTAGCTGTAGGTGGGTGCCCTCCTCCCCACCCCCAGGCTCGCGTAAGCAATTAGCTCTAACTTGTAGGTTTAATTGGGAGCTGAGGGAATAGTGGGCATGGCATTGTTTCCATATTGTGCATAAGGATCATTAAAGGGCTGTAGGGACCAGTGAGGACACTTCTGACTAATTGGGATTTTCAATTACTTGGTCCCGTACGCCTTCCTGGACAGGTACTCAGAGCACCAACAAAATTCAAGTAGCTGGTGTTCTGTCAGCAGTCCTACACAGCAGCTCTGATTTCTGAAGGTGTGATCAGTATGGGATATGTAATATCCATGTGGATTTGTAGGTCAGCTGGAGCTTTGTGTTCAGAGAAATTGAGCAGAGCCTGCTCAGAGCACTTTCACAGAGTAGTCTTGATGTGGAACAGAATTGGGAGGTTTTACATTCCTGCTTCAGCAGGAAGGGAAATGAAATAGTACATATTACCTTAATTTACTATATTGTGTCTTAACTTCAAAGTCTCACATTGCTTTCAGACATTTGTAAGGCCAAGGGAGACCTGTCTGTTAACAGCAGCTATTTTCTGTCCTTGTAGAAAGCTCCTAACTAAGTTAGATACTGGATCTAATTCTATTAATCTTGAGATAATGTCAGAGATGGCCTTGGTGAAGCCTGTGATCACTGCAATAAATATTTACTTACAGCTCCAAGATGGCAGTGCATGTTTATTTATTTATTTATTTACCCTGCAAAGTCTCCTTTTTGTTGTTTCATGACAAATTCTCAAAGGCATTTGCTGCATGTAGGATTTGGAAGGAGGTTGTTTTCCAGATAACTCTTGTATTTCCACTTGGCAGCTTTAATATGACCTTTGTCCTAACCAGGTCTTAAGCTTTTTCCATAATTCTTAACAATTGAATATTTCATTCTTTGAAGCCCTCTGACTTCCATTCCATTTCACTGACCTAGATTTTGCTGGTTTGGATTGATTGCTGGGATGATCTAAGCTGCTGTCTACTAAAGCCTTAAATGCTCTCTTTTGAATAAAGAGAAAATAATTTCTTAGCTTCTTTTTTAGAGTGTTGTCAGGAGAAACAAATTCAGATGCTTTTTAAACTTCAATTTTCATTCCTGGGGAAGTGACCCAGCTTGGGTTTTGCTTAGAAAAGAAACAAATAAAACTGTAAACTGGATTTGGTGAGGCAACAGACCTACGAGAGATGAGACATCTCTGTGCTTTGTGCTGTGGGACAGGCAAGGCCAGGGGAATTGTTCTTCAGGCAGCTGGGATGTTAATGGGTGACAGTGACGCTGCTGGGCTTTAAAAATCTTCAAGGAGAAAGTCGTGGGTGCTACTCCTAATGTGCTGTCTGTCAATCTCTGAAGTCCTGAAGGAATGTTACTGTGGGTTTGGAGACAGTCCAGGAGTGCTGTGTGTTGAAATATTTCCTTTACTTTTTTAAAATTCCACCGTAATTTTTTTTCTTCTTGTTGTGTGGGGTTTGTTTTTCATAGTTCTTTTTCTTGTCCTTGTCTTTTGTCCCAGCCTGTAAGCAAAACCAGGAAACCATTATAGAGGTATATTAAAATATTGCTGTGCCTCTCAGGTAACTAAATACCTCTGCAAATAAAATCTGAAAGTTTGGAGGACACAATTTACAGTTTGGTAAATGGATTGGAAAAAAGCAGGATGATAAACCTGCTAATAAAAAATGAAGCTTCTCTGTTTTTGACAGAAGTAATTTACATATACTATTACCTGCCTCTGTGTTCACACAGGGAACACTAAATGTAGATATTGTCATGGTCTGGAAGAGAACATGTAATAATGAAGGAAGGATGTGTGTATGAGAGAAAGGGAGGTGAATATTTGGGCTGATCCCAGCCCACTTCTGGCTTTCTTACAACACTGAGGATATGGGCAGAAAGACTTTTAATGAGTAACAACTGTGCACATGTTCCATTAGGATTCATTCCTTTGTGGGATGAGAGGAATGTCTTAGTGTCGTGGCTTATGGCCAGCAGTTACCTGAAGCTTTAATGGAATTTCATGTTATTAAAGTAGGACTCTGGAAAGGCAGTAAGTGGGTCTGGAATATGGAGGCACTTGTAAAATAGATAACACCTTTTTTTATACACAGCTCTTAACACACCTTGGTGCTTATATGTAGTATTTTCTCTCTGGGAATCCCCCTGGTGACAGACATGCCCATATCACAACACATTGTGGGGAAGTTGTGCATTATTTTTCATTAGATCCAGCCTGTGGTCACTGGTGGCTGTAGCTGATCATTATCGAGCATGTTCGTTCTATGAGTTGCAGTTGTCTTTCTTCTGATTTTCATGGTTGGCCTCTTGCATGAAAGGGTGTCTGCAGCAATTTTGTTTCTAGGTCTGGTTTCATTGCCTTTTTACAAAAGTGAATGTCAAGGGTGACAGAACTTGTATTTTCTGTTAGCCTTTCTTAGCCCTTTGCCAGCGCTCTGCAGCATGACATCGCATTTAACTCTGTTGAGGATAATTAACACAGACTTAGGAATAATGATGCATCATATTTGTTTTTATGAACAGTTTTGACTTAAAAGCTTTGTCCTGTAAAAGCCCCTTGAAGTACAAGGTAGAAATAAATGTGGTTGTCATTCAGTAAGACAGCACAGCATTTGAGCTTGTGTATCTTAAGATTGTTCTTTAAGATATGAGGAATGAATGATTGTCACTTTTCTTTCACTTGTAATGGATGGTAATGTTTCTAATAACTGTAGTTTTGTAGTTTTGTCAACATAAATGCAGGTCTAATTACATGAGGATTCACTTTTTGGTGCCTGAGAGGAGATAAACACAAGACAAAAAGCATTTATTTTTATGAATAATAATTTAATAAGGATGCTGGAGGCATACTAATGGAACTTTAGGTTCCCTTATTAAGTGTCTGCAAAGGGAAAGGTTGTCAGCACTATGAAGTCTCTTCAAACAAACCTGAAGTCTTGTGGTGCAATTTAGAGCCTGCTGTTAGTGGTATTTAATGTAATGGTATGGCAGGAAGTGTATTTCTGAATGACATCTGTTGCTAAAGATTCTGTAATTTTGAAGACTTAAATGTTTGCTGGGTCCTAATTCAGTTGCATTTTCAGTTGTTTCGCCATTCATATGATAATCAGGCTGCTCAAGAGTTGCTAATTATTACCACTGTTGTTTAAAGAATACAGTAAGCAAAAGCATGTCTGTGACCAGATGCTTTTAGAGATGTGAGCATTAAGATGATAAAGCTCTCATAATTCACAGCCCATCATGTGCAGGGAAATGATTAGAAAGCAGCTAAGCCTGTCTTGTCAACCTCCTAGCTAAAAGGAGAAAGAGTCTGTATTTGTAAGCAACATGTTAACATTTTAACCGAGAGATGAATGTTGGCATTCCTATAAATCTCCAGTTTAGAAAATTAAAATACTATGGGGGACCATAAAGGGCTGAAGCTGACGTCTAGTTTCACGTCTGTGCTGCTACAGAAGACAGGCTGTCAAGGACATTCAGTTTAATTGCTAGGGGAAGGCAAGCACAAAATTAAAAGAATGAGTAACTCTAGTGATGAGGATTTCATGTTCTGTGTGCATTCAACTTGTAAACTCCTTTCCTCTCCCTGTCTTCTTTTGTCTTTCTACCTTCACTTCAGGTCCTTCCATCTGCCTCCCTCCCTATTTGTTTTTACCACTCTTCCTCAGTAGCTCTGAATCTGCTCTACTTTAGGTGCTGAGAGCAGCTTTAACAGGCAGCATGTGCGCTTTCCCTGGTAAATCTGCCTTTGCTCTGGCTGCTCGCATTTGGGGCTTTTAATGAGCACCTGCCAGTTTGCAATCTGTGGCATTTGTCAGTGTGTTACCTTCGGGCAAGTGTCTGAGATGCCTTTCAGTCTTCATCTTCCTCTGTGACAAAAGATGCTTTGCTACTGACATTCCAGTGTAAATAGACCATTATTTTCTGGAAATTTCCAGTTGCTGATGGTCTGATTTTGAAGATGGACAATGAAAAGCAAGCTGAGTCCCCTGCTCACTCACCTCTCAATTCTAATTCCGTTTTTCAGTGTTCTCTTCTCAGCTTCAAAGTGTTGGCTGATATTTTCTTTTCATTTTTATTAGGGTCTGGTCTGTGCCAGTGCTGCAGCCTGGAGGAAGTATCACTCCTGCAGAGCTGAGCAGGGAAACACTGGAGGAAACTATTTAGGAGACAAGATAAGGAATAGATTATTTTCACTGATTTGGCTTTGACTTTGCCTTCTCATGTGTCCGTGAGAATAGAAATCCAGTGAAACAGGTTGGGAAAAAAAAATTGCCTGTCAGAAACAGGCAAAGTTACGGGGTGATAAGAGGGAATGTAATTACGTTGTTGCACTTTCGAAACACCATCGTGTTTCACCATGGCACAGTGTCTGACTGTTCTCACACAAGAGGGCGCTCCGGGAATTTTAAAAGAAATATTAGGATATGCTAGGACTCCTTTTACAAGCCATGAGTATTTTAATGTGCTATTTTCAAAGCCCTCATGCTTTAACTAAGGTTCAGTCTCTGAGCTTCAGAAAGCAGTGTCTCCCTTCTATATTTACCTGCACAGTAATTAATAGAAATAACTGTTCTTATTATGACTTTTAACCACTAAATCCACTCGGTGAGAAGGAACGATTGGCAATGAATCTGAACAGCATAATCATGCAGATTTTCAGAACAGCTATGTAAGTAGTGGGTGATTACTCTTGTGTAAGATGTAGTATTTGAGTAATGTCAGTCAGAAACAGGACCTAGTTTTCATTTTCTGACAAAGCAAATCCTTCTTTTGGGAAAGTACTGTTACATTTCTAGTACCTGGAGAGAAACACCTGCTTTTAGGCTGATGTAGAAAAAAACCATTGAGAAACCAGAGTCTCCACAGAAAATCACAGTAGGAAGGTGGTTCTGTAAGGATTTTAGTTTGTTATTGTGGGGGGGGGGGGTGGTTGGGTCTTTTTGTTGTTATATTTTGGTTTGCACATTAAAGAAGCATTTGTAGCAGAGATCACTGTTTTGGGTACAGTCAGAACAGGGTAGGACATCTGACCTGTAGCTGAACTTAGAAGGCAATAACAAAGTGTGATCATGCACTTGTGAAAGGTGCAAATTCAGTTTCTTATTGAGCTTGTCTCATCTGTTGTCACTTAGGTCTGATGCCATTTGAATGCTCACTAGCCTGGTTAGAACTTGAACTGGATGATGTGGAGCTGAAAGACAGTGTAGGTCAATTAGCATCACCCAGTTCTTACCAGTTCCCATGGTAAGAAATGTTAAATGTTGGTGAGAAAACACTGACTTTCTGGAAAGACAAATGTATTAAATCTGGTTCTGATTTTTTTGGAGCTCGGGGGGCAGGCTCTTCCACATCTCCAGAAATGCACACCCTTTTGCATGAATTTTTTTCCTCCTACCTACACTGTTTTCAAAGGGAGAACACTTTCTTAGCAGAGCACAAGCCATAGTTAAGCACAGATGCTTAATGCATTAGTTTTGCACTGCAGTGTTGTTCTAGGCCTTTTCTGAGTATTGAGACAGGCAGTATTTTTCTCCTAATGTCTGGGCATGCAGATTAGTTCTCTGTTTTTCAGGACAGGAAACGATGGAGGGAATCAGTCTCACCCTCACCTTCCCAGTGAACTATTCTTTGTTTTGCAAAATTAACATGTAAACAACCACAAATAATCCCATTACTGGTGTTACAGCTGTACAGTCCTGGTAAGTTTGAGGATATTTTTCAGTGTCTGCAAATGTGGGTGATTGCTTTTAGGAAGGTATTTAACATTCAACCTCTATTTGTCCCTGGTAATGAGTTCTGTGGCCTACTAAGCTAATGTGTTAAAGAGTATTTGTTGTTAATTCACTTTTTGCTTCTTATCTTCTGTCTTTCAGGTTCAGTGAGTGGCCTTCACCTGTTGATAGGCTTACAGGCTGGACAGGACCTCTGTGCTCACCCCTGTGATCTTGCCCGAAGGCAGGATCAGCTCTGTTTGGTCCTTTGGCCTGGTGATTGTCTAACTAGTTCCTAACACCTTCAATAAGCCAGACCTTGCAGGTTAAACTGCTGTATTTCATTACAGTCTGAAAATGTTGTCCTTATCGGTCTTGCTGAAACTTAATCCCTTTACTGCTTGTACTTTTATGTATCTGAAGCATATCACATTGTCATCTCTCCTTCGAATTAATGGAAGCATCTGCCCTAGCCTTTCCCAATATTTTTTTAGAATCTCTGGTCTGATCTTCCTCATCACTTATTCTCTGGATTCCCCATTTCATTTCCCTTTTTTGGATGTGTGATGCTCAGAAGTGAGAATGATATTTTAACTGATATTTTAGAGTCTTGCAGTAGAACGAAAGTATTTGCAGATGGTTCTGTATGGATATCCTATGTGATGCTTAATCAGTTTTTTTTTCAAGGCACACAGAGGCATTTCAAGTTGCAAATTGCTCATTGGGTCTTTAACAAAAGTATATTTCAGTTTTGCTATTTTCATGCTCTTAATCAAACTTCCATTCTGATGAGTCCAGTCTTATGTTTCCTTCATAAGCAGGCTAATGCCAGATTTTTCAATCGGTTACATGTGCTACTGTCATAGGAATCCAATTCTTCTGTTTTTTCTAAAATGAGGATATCAGAACTGACTTTGTATCATTTGCTGTCAGTTTGATAATACCTTAGTACTTTCAGTAGTTGCCACTCCTTCACGATGTAAATCAATCACTTTATTTATCTTCAATCATTAATCCACCGTGAACAGAAACTGTAAAATCCAGGATTTTTGTTTTGTTTTTTCTCTGTGCTTGTAGTTAGCCTAGAATTTAGCAATAACAGTTCGAATTACACTCCTCAAAGTTTCAGTTTGTCTTGATTGGGAAGAATTGAGTTCATGATTGAAATTTCTGTAGTACCTGGCCCTCTTCTTCCTTTAACCTAAGTAATTAGATGTTATGTTCACATGTTGCTGTTCTTAGACTAGTGTTTTCCCTTTTAAATGGAATTTTGAACATAGCAGTAAGCACAAAGCATAGAATTTTTTTTTGAGGAGAAGGAGGAATAGATTGAAGGCTTTCCAGCTTCTTGATCTGTCAGATCGAAGTGAGTCTTGTTAAAAAGCAGTTTGCCTTTTCCTATCTGTTTTACATTATGTGCTTTTCACCATGAATTGCACCAGTTCTTTTTTGATTCGTATTTCCTAAATCTCTATTTCATATTTTCTGATCTGAGGCCCAGGCAGGCACAACACACGAGAAACAATCAAAATGTTAATGTAATTTTCAATTACTTTAAGCCCAGCCCTAGTGCTCTCTTGCTAGAGAATGACCTTCATTTTTGTCCCTGCAGGGAAGAAATCTTCCTTAGGCAACTATAGGCCATAATATGCTACTGTTTTTTAAGCAGAATTCCCCATTGATTTCTTCAGGGAGTTCCACTTAAAATGCGACATCACGGCAGAGCTCAGTCTAGTTACATATATCAAATGAAAGGATGCAGTTCACATCCAGTTTTGAATCCTGTGTCTAAGCTGCAGTGGCCACTTGAGGGAATGAGAGATCTCAGATGTTTCCATTTCAAAAGAAACATTTTTTTCCTCTGGTTGGTTTTAGATTAATCTCTTAGAAATAACTGCTGATCTATATGAGCTCACTTTTTTTTAATTATAAGAAAATTATTCATGTGCATAAATGTTTGTGATTCTTATCTCCACTGTGTGTTTTCTAGCTCTTCAACAAAAATCAGGTTGGTCCCAGAAAATGATTTGCAAATCATCAGTACAAAAATTAAAAATAAAAGGGATTGTGGTTAAAGAGATGTTTCTTTTGCCCCTCTCAGAGAGCTCTAGAGCTACTGGCAAAATACTGGATTAGTGTTGTAAACTGTTGGGGCCTTCACTTTCAGTACTGTCAGACTATTTATGCCAGCTACTAATGACTGTAGAAGAGAAGGCATTTGATGTTACTGAAGAATCTAAATTGCATTCCAGACAGGTTGACACTGGTGCTTCAAACTGTGAGTTTGCAAGATGATAATTCATAATCTCAATAGAAAAGAAGTGTCAGAATCAGTTTTACTAAGGGGCTGATTGTATTTTGCCTTTAACTCTAGAAATAATCCACTTTTTGGGTCTTCCTTCACTTTTTTTCTGTCTGTACATGAACATAGTGTACATAAGCAAATATGTTCTTTAAGTTTCTAGTTACCCATTGTCTTTAAGAATGACTTGATCTTACACAGCCTCAATATTTTCTCTCTCTTAGCTGTCTTTAATCCTGAATATGCATCAGGAATTGAGCATGAGGATGTTTGAAATAGATCAGTGCTCCAGGAAATGGGGACTTCCTTTGAGGGGGGGAAGAAAAAAAGGCACATTCTGGATTGCCATAAGATTCACTCAAGTCTCTGTGGTTCTTTGTTTGAGGAAACTGGGGGAAGAACCAGGAATGTTAGAGTAACTTAGTGTTGTCCATGTGTTTCCACGTAAGGTAACAGAAGCACACGTGTGAATAGAAATGTCAAGAAAGTGTGAAGTTTGTCCTTCACATATCCAGAATGCTATTATGCTAAGTGGTTTAGGATCCTAAAAAAAATAGATTAAAAAATCTGATGTTATGTTCTACAACATTTTTTGAAGTTCATACAAATTCTAGTCCCATGTGCTTCAAAGGACATACATCCTGAGTGTGTAATACAGCTAACACAACAAGCCAAATTGTTTAAATACCCCTTTTGAAGGGGGAGGAGGAGTGATATTGGTGAGAAAATCCTAATAATGAGGGCTTTTGGGGTGTTTTGATAGCAGCTAGTGTAATCATGAAAAGTGGTGAGCATGCTGTTATAGCCTTTTCAAGATGAATAATGTTACACTTAAAAAGAGGCTTAGGATGAATTTACTGATAAAGCAAGCTTTTATAAGGTCTTCTGTATATACAATACTTACTGGCACTCAACCAAATTATCTAAAAGAAATATGTGCATGCCCTAAAATAAATAACTTCAGGCTGTCTTATGACTTTCAAAATACATACTAATTTAAGAAGAATAGATCTCAGTATCTTTTGTCCTGAAATAACTCACCCAACCTCAGTATTTGTACAGTGTATATTTGGATCAGTTGTGAATATTAACATGATCCAAATTGTTACCCTGTGCAAACATTTACTAAGGCAGTGTGAGGTGTAGTCTGTAGTCTGATGGAACTTAAAATGCCAATTAAAAATGATGACTTATTTAATGCCAACAGGCCATACCCTGCAGTGCTTACTCAAGCAAAATTCTAATTGACTCCAGTGGGAGGTTTGCTGGAGTGAGAACGGTGGAGACAGAAGAGGCACAAGCAAAGGCACGGCCTCAAATATTACTCCAGGCATTATAAGGGGCAGCATTTTGTATTCCCTGGCACCAGTGAGGAGCCTGTCCTGCTTACAAAGATTGAAAGAACATGGATTTCTCTGCCTATCTGGAGCTCCCTGCAATTGTAGCTCACTTCAGGGAATGTTTTTGCTGAAAGCTGGCTTTTCATTGAAAATTATAGATTTAATGACAAAGAAGTAACTCATGAGCTTGTATGTGTTCTCACAAATGAATATGGGATGATGAAATGGTAGGTAAAAGAGGAGATGGCATTAAAAAGTACCCACAAAAGTAAAACTGTTTATTTTTTTTTTAATGATCTAGAAACAAGGTACCTCAAGAAAACAAAGTTGCAGACAAAAAAATGTGATTTCCATCTCTTTTGGGCTTCGTTTATGCTCTTCTGATTCTGCATGTCTGCAAACAAACAAAAATGTGATTTCCATCTTGGGCTTTATTTATGCTCTTCTGGTTCTCCATGTCCTGCTCCCAGCAGCCAGAAAAGCCTGTGCATTTCATTGTGAGTTACTAAGGTATAAGGAATGTCATCCAAGTGATGTTCTATTTGCTGTTCTCTGTCCATTGTTTGACAATGTCCATTGTTTGATGTGCTTTTTGAGCTCCGAATAAACTACCTGTTGAAGATTTTGGTTGCTACTACTTGAGATGTGTTGCCTAGACAGACAAGTTGGAAGGTTTTCCTCTGGCTTCGTCACTGGAGTTATTCCTAAATGCTTTTGACAGTACCAAAAACCCTAGGGAGCAGACCTGATTGATTACTATTGACTGACAGATTAGTTGGTTGGTTTGGGTTTTTGCAGGTAGTAAGTTACTCTCTAATCAGTGTGCAACTAGAAATTACAGTGGTTTAGTTACCTTTATTTTTAATAATGTTTTAACTTAGTATGCTTCTTGCACAACTTTACTGCTGCTGCATTTAAGTCAGCAGGGCAGCTTTATTAGGAGGTGTGTGGTAAGATGTTCAACAAAAATAGTAAGAAATACTTCTAGAAGTTCTGAAACTTAGGACAGAATAATTTAATGGCCTTGACTTTTTATATCTACTTATTTTTAAATGATAAAAGCTTAAATGTGGACATTTATAATGGATTATATACCTCTCTAGTAGTCTTTGTTTTACCTTTTCCTCCTTACTTTGTTCTCAGAAAACAGAAATGGTTTAAGGAAGAAATGAAAGTTGAGCTTATATGGTACTCTTGAAGACTTTTGCCATTTATTGCCAGAAATACTGTTTTTTTCTACTGATTTACTATATCATTTGAGCAAATGATGTCTTGCTCAGATTTACCATCTTTGTAACTGTATTTTAGATTTTTTTAAAATTCTTGAATTTTACTAATTATCCTATGAGATAAAGAGGTGATCTCTTTAGGGATTAAAAACCTGCAATTTAAGTGCAGCTGCTGTTCCAGCAGTGGAGATGTCAGCTGTTGCCTTGGTGGTAGAGGATTTAACCAGTGGGCACGGGCATCTCAAAGGGACAGGAAAGGCACATGTTCAGTGCAGATTCATTTTTTTAATCCTTTTCTGGTCTCCATACAAGAGGAAAAATGGCAACTCTGCATTGGGAGGCTGAGCATTAACTTTAGAGAAGGAGCAAATATAAATAACATCTCTGTTTTTTTATATGACATCTCCACCTCTGTGGTGTCTTTCTAGCACAGAGTATTGAAGCTATCTGAAACTCATTTACCTTTGATAAATGTTGGGGGTTTTCCTCCGCTTTGTGATCTTGTTTCTTAAATGACAGATATTTAAGAGGAGTGTTCAGTTGATTTAGAGCTCTTAATCAATGCCATCTGAAGCTATGCTTAAATCACTGGAAATTTTTGTAATAGTTTTTGACATCAGCAGTACTGTATTTTGCAAGAATTATACTCTAGTAAGACTTTGTGCTAGATCACTGCTAAAAGTGAGAGATGTGCAGTTACCGTAAATTTTTTTTTGGTGGTAGTGTGAGACTCCATTGTCACACTCCATTGTGACTGTGACAGTCGTCACACTGCCATAGATCATGGTAACAGTAATAAATAAACTGGACAATAACTCCGCATAGATTGTGCTTAAAATACAGTTCTCATATTGATGTACCCCTGCTCCCAGACAGCTGCTTTAAATGGTGCCAAGTCTGTAACATTTACCTGGCTACATTTAGATTTTAGTATTTATTGTGCTTAAAAGCAAATAATTTTTAAAAGTGTATCTAATCCTGTGATTATAGATAACTGATTGTTAATTAGTGATTCATTTTTCTGTCAAGATGTTTTTTTAATAAAGGTGGTAGTTTGGTCTTGTTTTTATGCTTTTTTACTTGTGATGGGAAATTTTAATGGACTCTTGAGAATATTTTCCAAGTCATGAGATATACTGCTTATGTTCTTTCATGGGGTTTCTTTCATAAGAAGAGGTTGGTTTTGAGTTTCACAGTGTAATGAAATTTGGCACCATCAATATATTGCACAAAAATGCAGTGCCTTGCTGATCACTGAAAAGAAAAAATCCCACCCCACGTGAAAATTTAAGTTCACTTCAACTTGTGAACTTCAACTTCAGACTCTTACCAACAGTTGATAGTACTTATTCAGTGTTTCTTTATCAAATGCCTTCTACTAAATAACTGTATATCTTTAAAGAAAAAAGGGAATGGCAAGGCACTAATTGCCTATAGGCCTTGGATTTAATGTGATGGTGGTGTTTTTGTTCTGTCATAAGTGTGTGTCTTTTAACATGAGGTTGTTAGAAGAGCTGACAGCTATTTAGTTGGCTCATAATCAGGGAATGTTTCATGTAACAGCTCTGGTTTTGTAGATCAATTTTTCTATTGGATTTTTGCATTCTGTATCTGAAAATTTAATTTATTGTATCAAAAACTGATTTAAATAGACTTGCAGTTCAGGGCCGACTTTGATCTGTCTCTGACTAAAAAACTGAAGAGCTTTATCTTTCTATCATTTTATTTTGCAGAAGTGTAATAACTTCAAGTGCTGAAATACCACAGTCATTTAAATATTCTCTTTCTCCTTATCTTTTTTTGTTGGTTCCTGTAATTTAACAGTGCAGGTGAAATGATGAAAACTGTGCAGACTTAAAAAAATTTTTTTAATGATTGACTTCATTGTAAACTGTATGAGATTTTTTTTGCCTTCAGCTACAGCCTTTAGTTTCAGCTGATTTCCACTTGGATTTTTTGTGGGGGTTGTGTTTGAATGCATATTTAAATACTTAACCATGTGCATGGGTGTCTGCAGGGCAGGTGGCTGCTGCAGTCCTTCTGCTGACATTAGAGGCCTCTAGTGATCATGAAATCAAGGCCATTCAGAGCTGTGTTCCAGGTCAGGAGCAGATGTTTCTGGGGGCTAAAATGTACCCACTTAAAGCATGATGATCGGCTAATATTTTATAAACATTTTTTTTCCCTTAAGGTTTGCTTCTTGGTAAATATCTTGTGTGTGGCCCTTATAAAAGATGTACTTGTTAACAAAAATGGCTTTAAATGAGTTGGCTCTCCTGAAAGGCAGCTTGTTTCCAAGACCTATGCCAACTGAAACATGTCCTACTAATTATGACTGTAGGGAGACCAAGCAAATAAAAGACTGAACTGTGCTTGTGGCAGTAATTCATCGCACAAGAGGGCTCACATGGAATTTATTCTCATTATTACTTTCTCAGCCTGGACACTGGTGACTGTTCTCTTTTGCTCTGGTTGTGCACTCTTGCTGTTTGAACTTTCCTATTGAGCATCCTTTTATGTTTCTTAGAGATTGTAAATGTTTGTTTTCTAGATTTATTCGGTTTAAAGAATAATAAATATATTTGCTTTGTAGTAACTGTGCCATCCAATCCATATTAAACAGTGCAACTATACATGTAGACGAGTTTCCAAGGAAACATCATCCCTTCTCCTGCCCCTGAACCCCTCATGGAACTTTAGAAAGTGAAGTGTCTTACTTTAATCACACCCTGTTGTTGCCATCGTAATCCTGAACTCACATTTCCAATGAAATTACAGCTTTTTAAATGTTTGCAGTGCTGTTGTGACGTTTGCCATGCACCAAATGATTTAAGATTCTTAAATGGTATTGGAACAAATTACTGCCTTCATTATGACAGACAACAGATGAGTACATTACACTACTTAGTCTCAGCTTCTTTAACTAAAACACTGTGATTGTTTTCCATCCAGTAGTTCTGTAATTACTCTTTCTTTATGTTCACTGTAAGAAGTAAGATGGCATTTTTTAGTCTCTTAAAATGGCACAATCAATATAAATCTTGCACATTGTTGGGAAGATGATCAATTATTTCTTTTATGTACCCATGTGAGTAGAATGGTGGTTTAGTTGGGTAAAATTTGGCAAAGATACTTTCTTATTGTTTTGTTTCTATTGCGAGATTTCTTGAGGTAAATTTCAAGAAGTTGAGAATGTTTACTGGATTGCTGTTTACTGGAGCTAAGCTTGTAATTTGAGGAGTGTTAAATTACATCCATGCTTTGATCACTAGATACATGCTTTGGCTTGCAGGTTAAGGAAAAGCAAAACTGATGACTCAGTTAAAGATGGGTTTGACCAAGGTTTGGATTTGTTGGTGTGAAGTTCTCCCTCCAAAGTTTACAAAGAACAGAACTTGCTGCTGCAGTTTCACACCCCCCAGAAGGGTGTCTGTCCATTGTTGTTCAGCTTGCTGCCTGTTTCCAGGCTTTCCAGCTGTGTTGCTTTGCTGCATGTGCTGGATGGATGTTCCTAGTGATCAGATCAAGAGAGGGAGGTGGTCTGCTCTGTGCTCATTGCTATGTTGACCAAATTCAGATTAATTTCATATCAACTGCAAATAAACCAGAAAGTTTTGTCTACCATACTGCCATCTAAGAGAGCCAGTAAAGACATTGTGTCTAGACAGCTTCTGTATTTCATTGGCTTAAAAAAAAGGCATAAAGTTAGTGCACTGATACAAGACAATATGTAAGAGAACTGTGTTCTGAATTGGAAACTGTGAAATAAAGAATTAGGAAAATAAGTTTTTTCAGATATCTTCATATTTCTAACAAAGTGTTTGGAGTTAGCAGCATGTCCTGTGGCAAAATGTCAGAATTTTATATATGAGTGATCAGATACTTTGTGCAGACAGGTATTTAATGACATACTGACATATTTAATGACATATTTTTTATTTTATCAGTGCTTTGCTTTTGAAGGAGCTCTCAGTGAAGTTACATATCCACACACAGATGCAGGCACAGAGGCTGCCAGAGGCAGCTGAGTCTGTGACTGCCTGCTCGTGCCTCTCGATGGGCTGTGCTGGGCTGTTCCTTCTGGAGCCAACTTCTGGGGATGTAAGTGTGGGAGGATGTGGGGAAGAAGGGGGTGCTGCTCTCCTGGGATGCTGAAATGATCCCATGCCATCAAAAGAAAAGTGTTTTCATAGAAATATTGCTGAGAAGTGAAAATGGTACTTAATGTAAGCATGGCCTGTACAGACCACAGAATATGTCTGAGAAATGCTGCATCTTTGCTCATAGAAGTTTTCAGAAGTCTGATAAAGTCAAACTCACTTTTCCAAGGATGCTTTGCCATTGCTTTGAATTACTTCTAAGAAAATTACTTAAAGGGCTTGGAGAACTGAGATGGTAAGGAATGTAATGTGGAAATAATTGATCCTTTGGGTTTATTAGGTTGTGTCCCTGTTCTGGAAGTTTTGTCAATAACAATAACACTGTAGAGATGTCTGTCTGCAGTTAGTCTGTAGCTAGATCAAACATTTCATGGGGTTCTAGCTACATGATTTCTCCTTGAAGAAGGTGATGTATGATTTAATTTGTAACTAAGTCCTGGGACATCTTGAAGAGCAGTGTTGTTATTTATCTTTGCTATTCCAGGCAGAAGTCCACTGGTTATGTGCAGCACAAACTTGAGTTTGTGAAAATCTGGCTTGCATACAGTTGATAATGATTTTGGAATATTTTCAGAGCAGAATTAAACAATTAGCTTTTAAATTTGATTTGAAAGTGTAGTGTGTTTGAAGGAAACCTTTGAGTATGGTGTTTGCTGAGCTCGTGCTTGTAGTTATTACAGTGATTTCATTTGTATTTTATATTTTTTTAAAAATGCATTTGCTTTTAGATACCAGCCTTGCACAAGAAAAATATTTCCTCGGTTGGTACCAACACTCCCACTTATTTCTCTAGGGGTAATAATGATCTGTTTGCCTGGAATCAGTGTTGAGGTGTGTTACCTCACAATTAGCAAGCAGACTTTCTCAGGGTTGCTCTTTACAACTGTTTGGATGCTGGAGAAATTAAACTGATTCTGTGTTGACATTTAAAACGTTTCAGCCACCCTATACAAAAATCTGTTGCTGCAATTGTGATGCTGGCTTTTCTGCATTAGTCACATTGTGCAAAGCAGTTTCTGATGGTTTCCTTTAGTAACCTACATATGGTAAATTAAACTTTGAGTTCTCAGTATGTGATTGTACTGACCTTCACTTCAAGGAGATTTTTTATTTAATCTTCCAGCCTTCCGTCAGACAGAAACACGATCGCCAATAAAGATAAAATAAACACCTAGTCTTGCACCCTCTGCTTACTTGAACAGAAGTGTTCATAAACATATAGC
This sequence comes from Drymodes brunneopygia, assembly GCA_013400955.1. Classification (NCBI taxonomy): domain Eukaryota; kingdom Metazoa; phylum Chordata; class Aves; order Passeriformes; family Petroicidae; genus Drymodes; species Drymodes brunneopygia. The sequence goes on along the minus strand of VZTZ01045102.1, from coordinate 1,298,614 downwards.
TCTTAGTTGGGCAGATACAGGCAGCCTGCCGACCGCATTTACATCTTAAAATTTACTGCAGTGAGGGTCATTCCGATTCAAAAGAGAGTATTTGGTAAATGAGTTGGCAAGCAGAATGACTTTGTAGAGTGCTTAAAGGAGCTCTGCCAAGAAATTGGGTGAAAAATGCTTGTTGTCTGGTTGCACCTTTTGAAATGAGATGGGAGAGTAGATGGATGGGATTTAGTAGAATAAAATATATGAGACTCCCTTAGTGAAGGAACTGCCATATTCTAGCATGTAATTCCTTCTGATCTCTGCTTTGAAAATGCTAATGAAGGGAGAAGAAATTTGATGACCAATGGCAATCAATGAGAAAGTGTCTAATGAGGGATGCAGCCATAAATGACAGTTTATATTTTCTCTATGGAAGTTCCAAAACCCTTGTACCGAAATGCCAGTTTAGTGTAGGCCATATAGCATATTCAAAATATGCTGGGAATGGGTCAGGACAATATGAAGGAAAGTCACCCTGGAAATCAGGAGATCCAAATTTAGTGAGAGACCTGGGAGTTTATTTCTCTCACTGTTGATCAGGCAATCATGGGATGCCAGTGTTTGTACCAAAGTGTTTCTTTCTTCATCTTGTCTTCTGGCAAGTGAGCTCCAGTGAGCTGTGTTAAATGCAACATGTTCTCAGTATAGCTGATTCTCCATTAGTGCAGTTGAAGAATGGGGCCTCTGGCCCAATATTTGTATGACACTTGTAACAGTAACACAAGAAACCCTTTGAACTGTGGGCAGTTCAGATCTTGGAGGAAGTAGAGACTGGAAGTAATTATTTACATTTGTTTCAGATTAGCTGTTTCCTGCCCCTCCTAAAAGAGATAATCTTTCCCTGTTTTTTCCTTTATACAGCCATCTATTTTACTTATTCTTCCACTTTCTAGAAGGAAAAGAACAGTAGGAAGGAAAGAAAAAGCTTTGCTTTTTGAATGGAAACCTGCATAACATGGCTAAGTAGTGCATTCCCTTCAACTCATGACCTACATCTAGATTAATCAAAGGGACCCTGGGGGTAAAAATTCAAGGCTCTCCCAGACTACAGAAGATGGTGTGGTCCAGAGGTGAAAAACCTCCCCAGAAATTTCCTTGCCACAGTCCTCTGCCACCTACAATAAAGGAGATTTAGTTCTAATCTGCCACTGCATGATTTGTTTTGATCCTAATGAGAATTTAGCCTCACATTTTGCTCTGGTACAGAGATATTTCTGTGATCATATTAGCAAAATATATAGCATAATAAATTTTTAGTCAGGAGGATTATTTTTTTTGTTAGTTAAAACAAAGTAGGACATCTTTGTGAAAAGAGTTGATTAAAAACATGTTTTCTTAGCTGTATTGTCCAGTCCTCATGATTTTTATGCTTGAAACAGTTGCAAGTTAATACCTGGTAGAATATACTAAATCCATGTGTGGTGACTGGCAGATTAAGCACTAGGGATTCCAGTGGAGATTAGACCACACATCTTGAAAGTGCAGATGTCAGTACTATTTTACATCACAGTGCTGACTTTAGCTGCCTTATGTTTTGCATATAAACAGGGGCTATTATATCATCCTTTTCTTCTTTTTTTTTTTCTTTTTTATTTTTTGGTGTCCCATTTTCTCATTTTAGTTGCTTCACAGTGGTGCTTTTGGCACTGTTCATCCTCACAGAGATCAAGTGATAACTGGTGCAGCACAAACATGAAAGGCAGTATAAGGCTGTGAGCCCACTACATGAGTTAGGCAGGTGGCCTTTTGCTTGAATCTGAGAGAGGAGGAGAAAGAGCTGAAGGATTTGAGAGGGAGTTGAAGTCAGGCAATTTAGTGGCAGAATAAAATTAGGGAAGCAGAGATGGAAAAACTAAATGAGACACATCTTTGGGAAAGTTGTGTCATACAGATGTGATACTTTCCACAGCGGCCACCTTTCAGATGGGTTGCTCACAGCTTGCTGGATAACGTGTTCATGTACTAATATCAGATGCACTTCATGAGTATGCTTATGAATCCATGCAGAGCAAGTCAAAGTCATAAAAGAAGTATTTCTGCCCTTGAAACCTTAAAATCAGTGTGGGGGGAAGTGACTTGTGTGCATAAACCCAGCAAAGTGAGAGAATGGATTCACTTTCAGCAACTAAAAGGAAGAGTGCAGCCAATTCTGAACAGAGCCATCCCCACGTAACTGATCACCACCTCTGACTGGTGCTGCAGGATCTGCTGAACAGGAACAAATGGTGCTCATAAGTCCAGTAATGTTATCAACAGACCTGTTGTGCTGCATTCATGCCATTGGTGACCCTTGTTAGCTTTCCCTGCACTCAAGGGATGGAACAGTACCCTAGGGAGACAGTGGCCTTACATCACTGTGTTTAAGGAGAAATTGTCTCCTTCTCTCAAAATAACTTATTTTGCTCTGTTTTTGTCAGATGTTCTTTAATCTATACGTACTGGAGGTGTGCAATTAAAGGTTCCTTGGCCTGTTTCTTTCCTCCAGTGAACCCTGAAAGAAATCAGCTTTTATTATGTAGAACTCTCCATTAATATGATGATTCTATTATATTTTATACATCAGGGTTTCTGCTAATTGCCTGCCAGGAATGAATTCCTCTTCTGCACTCTGCCTTGACTTTGATGAAATCAAGGTTCCTTGGGAGCATCAAAACCAGGTCTCAAAACCAGGTTGTAGCTGACATCTGGATACGCAGTAGGTCAGGTCAGTGTAATCTCCAGGAAGCTGATGCAGAGAATTCCCTTGCCTCTCTCAGCAGTGATTTGCTTGCAGACCTGTGATCATTCAGGGTTTTCCTTTGGCTTAGCCTGGAAGTGTTCTGTCCTCTGGAGCTCTGGGAGTGTTTTATCTTTGTGCTGCAGAGGTGTGGTTTGGCTTTTGGAACTGTCTGGACTTCCTTCTGCTCATTAGCTCCTGGCCATTGCAAAGGCTTTGTGTAACACTGGTGCTTTAGCTTTTTCTGTTCTGTAGTTACAGCAGGCTAAAGTATTTCACTCCTAAATTAAAGTACATAACTTTCAGCTTAATGGATGTTATTTGGGTGAGATACAGTTGCATATGAGATAGAGGTCAGACTGGATTAGAGCTCAGAAAGGATTTGTGTGCCTTGCTATGCAGAAGGAATTCAACATTTTACTAGTCTGACTGTCAGGCTTCAGGTAGCTGAAATTAGGATTAGTCTCTTTCAAGCGGTCCCTTATGCTCAATCCTTACCATGAGTTGAAGGACAAAGTTAATGTTTTGCCTGTGTTTTCTCCAGATTGAGATGTCTTCAAAGAATTACTGTTTTCTCCCTGACTGCAGAGGAGAACAACTCTACCAGCAACTTAACCCAAAAATATCTGCCAACCAAGGGAATAATTAGCAACCAAAGAGTTTGAAAAAGCTATTTAACCTTTTCAAACAGAAGACCATGTCTTGCTTATTCCACATTGCTTCTGAAGTTGGACTTTTCTTTCTTATAGCACTGCAGAAACAATTTTGAATGGATAAAACCCAAATTGCTTCAAAGGGATGTGGATCCTCCAACACTGCAATAATGTTGAAGGGATAGGAAACACAATAGTTGCAAGTTCTGCTATGTTTAAGCTCTCAGACCTGGTCATCTCTTGCAGTTGTGCCACTTGCAGGAGCTGGAGGACTTTTTGAGATCTACTCTGCTTAAGCTCATGCTTCTGCCTAAACTCTAGTTTGTTTGGGTTCATTTGGGAAATGTGGCATGGGGGTTCTTTTTCTTTACCTGGCCTTCCCAGACTCAAGGTTTCTTGCATAAAAAAATGCCATTTTAATATTATAAAAGAGCTTGGAAAAAAGACTAAATTTCTCCACTTGTGGGATGCAGTATTTATTTAATCTACTACTTAGAAAGTGATATTTTACAGTAGATAGCTTTAGTGCTATGAGCACATTCTTGGGACACAGTCAGACTTCTTGGTTTCCCCACAACATTTACAAATGCAGAGAGGAGATCTTTGCATGATTAACACTGGTTTATCCAAGGCAGTGAAGTCTGTTTTCTTGCAAATCTTCTGTATTACTGTTCTTTAATAATTAGCCAGAGATGTGAACAGAACTGTGCTGACTGATGAGTAATAAACTGTAGCTGCTTAAGGAAAAGACAGGTGAGTCAGCAGGGACTGAAATGGGACTTCAGGCATGGAAAGCATCCTCTGTAGCTCAAGGGAGAGGGGGGCAGCAGCAGTGAGCTGTGACCACCAGCTCCTGCCAACAGCAGAGGATGGAACTGTGCTTGTGGGGCCCTGCTGCAGAGCCAGGTATGGTGGCACAGGCAAAATTGGGGACACACTGATTGACAAGGCCCTTCCCATGGAACCCTGGCTGGAGCTGGATTGCTGCTGTACTGTTCCATGAATGCAGTCACACTGTTCTACTGGGACACCCTCTGCTGGGAACCTGTCCTACCCTTCTGATTCATCTGAAGAGGCAAAGCTGAAAAAATGGGCCATTCATTTTGTCTTAATTACACTTTTAAAATTTGCCTGTATATTTATATAATAAACACAAGGAAAGGTGAAAGAAATGGTGCTTTAATGGCAGAAAGCCTATCTGATTTTGGAAGTGTTAATCTTTTACAGTTTAATTTGTGTTGGGAGCTGCTAGTGACCTCAAAAATTTTTTTTTTCTCAAGTAAGGCCAAATCTTTCCTTTCAGTAAAAAAAAAAAATCTTGATCGAATAGGATTTTAGAAAAATTTGCCATTTTCTTTTGTGGTCATCTGATTAAGTCACAAGTGCATATTATGTCCTCTTCAGCATTCTCAGTTTTGACTTGGTTTGCTATGAATAAATTTACGTGGCTTTTTTGTGAAATATGTCACAGCCCTCTGCAATTTGTTTATGACAAGTTTGCATCTGCTAGGCAGATTTGCTCTGCAATTTGCCTTGAATGACTGTCTTCAAATATGGCTGAAGTTAGGCCTAATACTCAGCTGAAGTTAAGGTTGATAGTCAACCACAGAATCATCAAATCATTAAGGTTGGAAAAGACCTTCAAGGTCATTGAGTCCAGCTTTAGGTGATCTCTACTGTGTCAACGGGATCATGGCACTCAGTGTCACATCCAGTCCTTCCTTGAACACCACCATGCCTTTAAACAAAGGATTGTAATATATGTGTATTTTTGCCCTAATTTTTGACTTCTGGTTTTGCTGCTTGTCAGTGTTGAGGTAATTTTGCAATGTCTGACCATTTAGCCAGCAATCTGGAGGGCTTTTTCTACATTGTGTTAATGTCTTTCCTTCTGCTCAGACTGGACACCATTATGTGAGTTACATTTGTTCACTGGGCTCTGGTATCTTTTGTTGTGGCTGAGGTCTGTGTGGCATCCATTGTTCGTATTACAAAAAGACGTGAATTTATATTGAGAGAATTTATTTTCACAGTGATAATTTCTCACTGAAATTCAGCTACCACCATATCTAATTGTCCTTGTGCCATTACCTCACAGCTGAGGTACGCAGGGAAAGAAGGTCTTTCTGTTCTTGGGAATTTGAATTACTGGGAAAAAGCCTCATCCTGGGAAGGTGCTGGATGTAAGACTGAGTAAACTCAGTTGTTATGAATACCTGTCTTTTTTTCTTGACATTATTATTTCTTTTTTTTTAACTGCTCTCTGGTGATTTATGATCTTTTCACTAGAGTGGTTTCCTGTCCTTGAACCAAACTTTTCACATGCAAACACTACTGTAAGACATTTCTTTTCAATCAGGTGTGTATTTTTCCTCTGGTGATAGTGACCTTCATATGCAAGGTACTGACTGTCCCTTTTATAGGAATGATCCTTCAAGCACCATCTCACTGGCCTCATGTTTCATTCACGTACTGCTTCAAGGTGGGATGATTGGTAATAAGCTTCGTTCTACCTCTGATGGCTGTATCAAGTTAAAAGAGACATACTCAGGCTGCATCTTTATTTTGCACCAGCCTCATCTCTCATAAGAGCACTTTACTTGTTTTAGCATTGCCAGGAGCAGCCATCCACTTGTTTTAACTGAAGGCAGTGATTGTGTTGTCTGTACTTTCGGAAACTTCACTGTGTGTGTTTATTCATTGGTGCTGTTGTATATAATTATAATCTGTGTACTTCCTTCAGTTTCATGACCGTTTAATTCAGTTTGTCTGACAGTAGCTTTGCATTATTTTCCTGCTTAATTCTGAGGAAATTTGCATGATGTAGTACATTTAATTGTTTGAACTTTGTGCACGTCTGTCTCTGTATCTAGTGTTGTCTTTGCTCTGCAAACAGGGCACTGCATGAATGCTACTCATGCAAAATGTTGTCTTCCAAGCCACTGATCCTTGTTGCTCCCTGCCTCAATGCAGTGCATTATTTGCTTGTCTGGAAGCTGTGAGATAATTGTTCTCTGTACCACAGTTAGTGCAACTGACCCCTTATACTAACCATTACCGTTGTATTACTGTCTTGGGTATTGCTCTTCCTTATTTCGACGCTTCTTTGTATTAAGTTCATCCTTTCGACGCTTCTTTGTATTAAGTTCATCCATGTTTTTTACTTTAGCATTTGCTTTTTCCTTGTTTTCTTACCCTCTGAGGTACTGCATGAATGGACTCCAAGCCTGTAACACACGTCATCTCTGTTTGGATGTGGTGCTGCTCACTAGTTTTGCATGTATTTGTAAATCTTTATAATAGAGTTCCTGAGTATTCTTACTTGTTTCCTATGTTTGTATTTCCCCTTATTAATCTATTGCATGTTAGTTTATCTTTTTAAGATTTCATAGTAGCATGACTTAGCTATTTCACACAGCTTGGCAACTGACCAATCTGCTTTTCTCCAATTGCATTATTATGCTTTGTTGGTATATGACAGAAATTGTGGGTTGAAAACAATTCCAGAATTCTATATAGGTGCTCCTGGTTTGTGCTGAAAAATCCAAATGCTGTTTGTTGCCTGTGGCAGCCATTGCCTATTACAGATGATAATGTGACTGCTTTTATTCGAGTTCTCTCTGTCAAACTTCACTGCAATTTTTCATTGTGATCAGAAGGGTTTCCACTTTCTAACTGAATTCCTTTCATGTCTGTCTGCTCAGGGACAGGTCTCTGGTCCATTGTCATGATCACTGTTTGTTCTTTGTGTGTGTGCAGGAGGGAGATTCAGTATTTTTAGGTTCTGATATCAGATGAAGGAGCTGATTCCTTTCTGTCACCAAGTTCAGTGCAGGAGAATAAACGGGGATAGAGCCAAGGAGTCTAACGTGAACTTTTTTTCTGTTTCTGTATTTCCTCATCTCCTCAAGCACTTTTAAAATGGAGAGCTCTCTAGATATTGCCTCATATATGAATATGCCATAAAATCACAGCAGTATAATCATAAAACAGCAAGTTTCAGAAAGTATTATCTTTCCTATTGGGTTTGGCTTTTTTTTTCTTTTTAGTTAATTTGTCTGAAAATGAGTTGGACAGAGACTGGTTACCTCATTAAAGAACATTTGTATAATCCTTGGAGACTTATGAATGAAAAACTTGATTGAACTGCAAAATTGGTACTGATGACCATCTTTGCTTATGTTCAGATTTATTATTGCAGCTGCACATGGTTTTTTGGTTTTTAAAAAAGAATATAAATACCTTGCTTGATTAGACCAGTTGTCCATGTAGCCCATAGCTCTGTTCCAACAGCAGCAGCAATCCTCAGCATCCACCATCACTGACTTTGGGATCTTGGACATACATTCCCACTTCTTTGTCATTTGTTAATGGACAGATTTTGCAAGAATGTCTTCTTCTTTGCTGTACAATGTAATGGTTGGTTGAAGCTTATCATTATTGAAATGCTGTTAGCCTGAGCACCTTCTCTTAAATGATCTGCTTTCTTTTGCATTTGGTAAAATTTGCAGAGCTCACATATTTATGACTGCTGAGTATTTAAAAAATCAAATCTTCTTCTGCTCTTACTGGTTAACTGTAATGCTGATATCCCACTTGAAAATATTGATCCTAATTCCACAGAAGTGCTGGAGCATGGTCTGTGCGTGTTGATCTCCAGAAAGGTCCAAGGTTTCCCAAGGAATTCACCTGAGTGAAAAGCTGTTCTGGTGTTTCCTTACGGCCAGCCGTACTTGGTTGCCTGATCCCCGTTGTGTCCCCTTGAGAGGGCTCAGTCTGTATAGATCTTCCTCTGCTTGTGGTCATGGGCAGAAATGGGAACAGAAGAGATGTTGTTTTTACTATAAGTTTGCTTTGTAACCTTTGGCCTGTTTTGAAATTTAAAAGTTAGTTATTTCTAAAAATAATTTCCTGTCTTGTAATTGAGCTCTCACCTTAGAGCTCACCTCAGAGATGTTACTTCTTTTTCTCTGTTAAAAAAGAATTGCTTGAATTATGCTGTGATTTTCATCTTGGCAGTATCCTCAAAGAATCTCAATTGATCAGAGATGAGCTTTTTTCCCCCTTCTGGAAATAGATCAAATTTGTTTTAATCAAGCAAATTCAATTTTGTTGTTCCTCTTTTTGATCTTAAGAGAGCAGTTTCCATTAACTTAAGTTTGTCTAAACTCTGTGGTTCCCTAGGGCACATACATGACCTTCTGTGCTAGAATTACACTTGTGACTAACCCTAGGAGTTTTCCTTGGCCTGAACTTTTTTGTGAAAAAGTCTCTTCTGAATCCTGTGAGTGATCTGGGTATCATGATTTTCTGCCCTTCTAGATAGATACCCCTCTTATTTTAAATAATATCTTCAATAACATGTTGGAAAACTGAAATTGTCTTCTCTCTCACTGCAGATACTTGCTTTAACCTAAGCTTTTTGAGTAAATATCTGTGTTTTGTAAAGATGTCTTAGTTAAAAAGCCCTATTGATGTGGCTGCAAAATTTGCACTTGGGTGGAAAAGTGTAAATGTCTTTCATAATTCTGCATTTGTCCCACCACATGTACATGAAGAACGATATTTTGAATATATTATTGTAATGCTCTGGATTATAAAGTGGAGCTTTCTAGTAATCTCATTATGCTAAGGCTTTTATCCATCTAAACTGAGGTGGTGGTAAAAACCTTAAAACCTTAAGAAGCTAATTAAGGACAAGAACCTCTTGGTCTTGAAATAAAGAGCAAGGAGCACAGTGCTTGTTCCAGGGAGCTCAACAGCAAACTTTAGATACATAAATCCATTAAAAAATGTATGTACACTGTAAAGTCATAATATGGATTTCTTAGAAAAATTTGCTTCGGAGATATACAAATATTCCAAAGAAGAGGATCTCTGTAATATATTTACTCTGGGGTTTTTTGTTTGGTTGGGTTTTTGGGATTTGTTTAGTTTTGTTTTGCTTGATAGGGAAAAAAGTATTTCATGCCTACTAAAGAATATTCCCTGGACTTAATCTCTTAGTCCTGTGCAAGCATTTAATATTGAAGACATTATTTTCAGGTTTGATCTGTAGCTTGCTTATGTTGTCAGATGAGTTACACACTATCACATCCCAAAGTGTGCTGGCAAAGGCAGGCTTTGGTGTGCAGCCTTGAAAACTGCAGGTTTGGGTGGTTTTTTGGTTAAAATTTCTGTGAATAAAGATAATATCTGAAATTCTGACAGAAAGCAGAAGAGCCAAAGCATGGCCAAAATGATCTTATTATGATTGAAAGCTGCAAAGATCTGGCTCATCTTGATTACTGGGGGCGAGGGGTGGGTTGGGGTGGTTAAAGGGGGGGTGGTGTTTTTTGGACCTCAAAGCAATTGAAAGCTTTGGGGAAAATTAGAAAATAAATTTTGGCAGCAGCTTTTTGGGAACATTAGAAATCAATGAATTTTTAGCAGCTGTCTGAGGAAAAAAAATCATCAAAACTGAAATAGTAAGGACCCAAATTAGTTTGCACTGATGTGCACACAACACAGAAATGTGCTTTGGAAATGTTACATAAGGAGTAGGGAGCTTTGGGACACCTAAGCTTTCATTCTTGAGAGGGAAGAGTCAGAGATGATCCCCCGTCTGTTGGCCCAAGGATTACAACTGCAGTGATTATTTGCAGAAATATTATGCAGTGGCAACCAAGAGCTATTGATTATTTCTCCACATGTACTGTGGATTCAGAGAGCAAGACGAGCAAATCCTTATTTTTCTTCTCAGCAGAAATGTCAGGGAACAAACATTGGCTACCTTTACTGGAATTTCTGCTAGCTAAAATAAAAAGCATTGAGGGAATTGGAAAGCTCTTTAAACTAGCTAAAAGGAAATGTTAGTGGGTTTGTTTGTTTTAAATAAGGCATGTTTTATAGTTACTATATATGCCCATGCACCGGTATAATTTTTTTTTTTTTAAATTGTGCATCACAAAGTTGGAAATTGTCTTCAAACAACATTATTCTGGTTGTACATTTTATTACCCTTCCATTTTCCTCTACTGTTACTCACATTGCAAAGAAAGAGATTATACTAATTGGTTGATGGTATGTAACGGAGGTATTCATGGTGTGGAAGTTAAAGGTAATCCTAGAGCTGGTTTTTGGATCATCATCTTTATTATTTGAAGCAGTTTGTGTACAATAATGGACAATAACACATCAGAAAATTATGCATAATTTTTCTTCAAAGTTTAAAAAAAGTATGTAGTGCTTTTTCATTAATTAGCAGCAGGAGAGCAAATTATAGTTATATTAAACTGTGCATGCTATATAAATCACAAATCTTGTTAGCAAAGAATTAACATCATAACTGGTAATTTAAAAATTGCCTTTAGCTCTGAATAAGGATTGGCTGTGTATATATTTTAATGGTATTGAAGAAGTAGAAATAGATCTCTCTAGAAGAGAGTCTTTCTGGTGGTAGTGAAATTAATTATCTGCTCTTTCATGAAGTAGTAGTGTCTGTCTTAGTTGTGTAATGGTAATGTGCTATAGAAAAGACTGGCTATCTTTTCCTTGATTCATGGCACTGATTCTAGATTTAAAAAAAAAATTCAGTTTTTTAAAATAAGGGAAAGTCTGGATTGTATCACCAAAGGACATAGACATCTAGTTTCCTCACTTTTGTTGGCTGTTCATGTACAGATGCATGAAAACTGCATGACTTCTCAGATGTGGATTAATAATAAGGAAGTCAAGGAGATTTTTTTTCCCTCCAGCATATCAAATATGTTTGGTATGTTTCTGAGACAACAGACAAATTGCTGAGTTGCACGCTCCAAGACTTTCCTCCTGCTGGCTAATGAAGTAGAACAAGACATAGAAGAAAAATACACCTTTTTTATTGGTTTGCTGTATCTCATTAATTATCTTGTAGATTCTTTCAGTGTACTGACAACCTCAAAATGGGGCCTATGCAAACAGTAAAATGTGGTTTGCTGTGTATGTTGGGTTTTGGGGGTTTTTGGTTTTTAGTTTTTTATTTGTTTGGTTTTTTTTCTGGGAGGGCAGGAGAGTAGCATTATACATATTATTAATACAAATTAAAGACAGCCCACTTGCAGTGGGCCTTCCAATAATCCCTTTATGGTTATACCCAGTCAGTCTTTCTTGCTGGCCTTATGTCTGTGGCCATGACCTCCATCCGTGTCTCCTCACAATGGCTGGAAAATCATATATGAAGAACACCTTTATCTTAAAAAATGGTTTATTTTAGTGTGAGTCTTAGCATATTGTATCCTCTTTTATCCAGGTACTTACCCAGGTCAGTTCATGCTCTCATATACTTGGAGGTCTTCAAAAGCATTTTAAGACTGTCCTCTCTCACTACTGCTGGTAGCTTTGGTCCGAGAGAAATACATTATGCAAATACTTTGCTGCTCTTTTGTAATAATGCTGATAATTACTTAAAGACTCTTCCCAATTTGTTGCACTTAGGCTTGATCAAAGACTGATATAAACAAACATTATGGCTGGGCACTTGTGTTTATTAATCTCTTATAGCTTAGAGGACTGAATCAGAAGAGAAGAGCACATAATGGTTGTGTGCAATGCAGAAGAATAAACCAAATAATTTCCACAACCTCTTTAATTTTTAAGATACTTTCCATTTGGTTAACAGATGTGCTCTGTGTTCTTCAAGCTATTTCACATTCTGTTTATACATTTTTAATGTTTCTGTAAGCCACAATGTGTAGGCATTAGATCCAAAATTCAAATTCATGTTCTGGATGGCTTTAAAGGAAGAACCGCTATTTTTCATGTCTCTCTTTCTTTGTTGTTTTCACTCTACCTGTTTGTTTTGTCATTTGGAAGGTGTTTAATGCAGCCTTTGCAGGGATGAGAGATAGCTGTGAAGAAAGATTAACCTTACAGTGACTTGGACATGTTTTCTTTGTTAGCGATAAAGAGGTCCATAACATAGACTATTCCTGCTAGAATTTGTGAGGTTTGGTGGGGGACAAGGAAAGGAAGAAATCTCCCTGATACTGTGTTGATCCCAGGCAGCCAAAACGTGTTGCACAAGGTGTAAGGTATTCCAGAGCAGAAACTATATTCTTAATAGATCCTTTAAGAAAAAAAAAAAAAATACCTTGTTACGTTATGCCTTGCATTTTCCTGTATACATGGCTGTGAGGTATCAAGTCATCTCTTGGTGTGAACTTGTGGGACCCAGTAGAGCTTTCCTGAAGCAGCATACAAGAAAAAACTGGTAGTATTGCAGAAGGCATAGGTTCTTAATCGTCTAAACTAAGTCGATTTTGAATACTAAATTAGGTTGGAAGAGGATTAGCCTAATGTAATTTTGACATATTCTTTAAAAACTGTTTAAAAATCTATTTTCAATTGGGGAAGTTGTATTTAAAAGTACCCTTTTCTATTGTTACCTATTGTTGTGATAGTTGATGTTCTCTGATGCCTTTGTGCTCCTCCCTGACCTGCAGTAGGATTTCCATGTTCTGTCCCCAGGTTCCAGGGGCATGCAGACTCTTGGGCTGAGCCCCAAGGAGGGATGTGTAAGAGACAGTGGCAACATCTTCTGCAAAATAATGTGGGGGGGTTTGTTGCTTGTTTTTTGGGTGGAGGCAGGGGAGGGGGACAGTATAAAAATATTCTGGCCTGTGCTGTACCTGTTTTGTATGAATTTGTTCTCTTTGCTGTCTTAGGCACACAGGTATGTCTACTACAAAATTTGAGATCCCCACAACTAAGAATTTCACAAACACCACTGATCCTAGAACATATTGAACTGTGATTATCACACTGTTTAACAGTAAACACTTTGGACCAAAAATGTGAAGTTGTCTAACTCACAGAGACATAAATGAAACTTTAGTATTAAAATATTTTTCTAGGTTGGGGTACTTTTCTTTGCTAGACAGCAAGTGTATAACTTCTATTTTTGTTATTTTTGTACTTTTAAATGTCAGAGGAAATGTTGATAAGGGATCCTCATTCAAACCACGGGTAGTTTTTAATCGATTTTTTTCCCCCTGAAATTCTCAGCTCTGGGTGTGCAGCCTGTGAGCACCGGGAGGTGCCTGGGGTGTCTCCTGAAGCACCATGAACTTGACGTTGCACTCAGGCACTTCTCAGTCACGTTGCTCTCAGAAGTGGTCAGATCATGTTGATGCTCTTTTCCACGTTTCCCACCTTTCAGTGTGTGACTGTTCCTAGAACATCTAATGATGTGGAGCATGATGGATGAGCCCTCACTAGAGCCATATTCCTGTAATGTAGATGATGAGAGAAGATTCCTTTATTGCTTTCTAACTTCATCTATGAACTCGTCACACAGGGCTACACTGTTTGGGGCATGATCTTTTTCCCTTTTTTTTTTTTTGACCAGAGGTGTCTTTGTGTGGTTCTGGAGTTTTTTTGCAGGGTTTTTTAAATTATTTGTTTATTTTAATCTTTTCAGACTACCTAAAGGGGAAAATTACTGGAGGAAGATCAATAAGTTGAATAAAGTGATTTGAGAACTGCTAGAAAACATGGAGGAAGTGAGTGGCTTTTGATTTTTTGTGTTTATCAGCTCTCCCAAGACATGTGTGGCTATGTGTGTTTCCCACACATACGATTTCTTTTGAACTATTTAATAACTAAATTTACTAATAGTATCAGCCACAAGAATAAGTTGACCTCATAGATCATCAATGTTGTGGCACTGTTATTTTATAATCCCACAATAAGAAACGGAGGCAAGGAAGTTTAAATGATACTGGTGAGGACAGACTGGCACGGGCAGATTTGGTTACAGGTCTGCAGCTTTGGCTCATTGTTCCTTCTGAAGAACTCTTGCATAGAAGTTACCCAGTGATCCTCTGTTTAAAAAAAAGCATGTTTAATTCTACTGAAGGTTAAGAAAGCCTTTTCTATTTGCTGAGTTAAAAAAAGAAAGGGAAAAAAAAAAGAAAAGAAGGCATAACAGATGACTTTATTGGTGCACATATATTATAGTTGCTTTGACATTTATGTTTTCCATACTGATAGATGAATGATTTCTGTGCAAGTAAATCAATGGCACCAGAAGTAGTAGCACCAGGGTCTCCCTGGTCTAAAACAACAGAGGTTTTGAAATATTTTGAAATATGATTTAACACGTTTCCCTTCTGGAAGAATTCAGTGCAGTTTTTTGCTCCTAAAACAAATAAGAATTTTGTAACCTAGTGTTTAATGTAAACATTCATTCAAATTTCAAGGATCTGCTGACTTTACTTCTGAAGAGTAAATTAACTAATTCACTGATATTCTTTACAGGTATTTAGTGTTCTCTTCTTTTCTAACTCACCTCACTTTCTTCTGCCTCATTCTGAATATTGTATTCCTGACTTCACTTCAACAGTCAGTCAAATTATTGTAACTGGTAATGTTTTTCTGCCAGCAGATAGCAGTAATTTGTTATTCTTATCCTAGTTGTTTTCTTAGGCAATGTATATTTTAAAATAGTTTCCTGAAATCAATTATAAAATGAAAAGGGAAATCGTGTCGAAAGAATGTTCTGAGAATCACAAAGATCTTAGAAATAATTAGGTAATTCAGTGATTAATTTCATGATTGGCAGTCAGGAAAAAACATCAGTATGTGTTATGACAGAGTTTGTAGGAAAGGTATTTAAAGAGATTTTGAAAAATCTATACCAGTATTTCTGATGAAAAATTTTGCCTTCACACCACAATTTGAATAGCAAAACATTTACTTGGTTTCACTGGCCCCCTGTGGGTTCCCAAATGATTATTCCATCTTCCCTAACTGTGAAGCAGTATGAAATGCTATTATTATAGCAATCTACTGTTACAAAATAGCAGTGACTAATATGTAAACTCAAGTGTACAGTGAATTTATAGAATACACCAGTCTCAAATCTATAAGCTCAATATGGTCTTTAGGGAATCTGTCCTTTGAGACAACAGTGGAAATAAACTGTGTATAAAAATACCTAAAGCTCTGAAGTTCCTCTTCATCTGTCCTGACCCTGGTGTTGAGTTTGGAATAGATCTTACCAGACTGATGTAATATTTCTGCTTTGGGAAGGTCTGTACTGAAAAATGGGATTCAATTCCTTCAACTGCGTCAATATCTAATGCCATTTCACATGTTCTGGGACAGAAAAAACATGTGTAGGCATGACACAGCCTTCTTGGAAAGTCAGCCAGAGACCAAGGCTTGTAAAATGATGGTAGACGTGTGTGTGCAGGTAGCTGATGTTCAGCTGTTTTGTCCAGAGTATTAGAACAAAGATGGTTAATGGGAAATAGCTGTCCAAAAAATCTAAGCTGATCAGTCAGCTTTGGTACAGTTGTAACACCAGGCAATGCTGATCTGAGAAGATGAAACACAGATTTTGATGCCTTCTCTGGAAGGAGGAAAGGAAAGGGTAAAAGGACAAAGAAAGGCCTTTAATAATTATTTTTAAAAGAGGCATTTTCCTCATTGAAGTGGTTTTTTATTCACCTTTACTTAAGGTTTCCCATATCTAAACATAGGTATGGGAAGGAATATGCATGAAAATCAGTAGTTCTGCTGATTTCGAGGAAGAAAGCTTTGATCACTAGATATTAACTATCCACCTAGAAGTCTGTCCCTTGCTCTAACTTGTGTGCCCTCATGAGGTATCTTTGCCTCTGTTCCCATAAAACTGGAGGCTTTCAGATGAGACGTTTACAAGTACATCTTTTTCTATATGGAACTGACATCTCTAGGACACCTTTCTTTCAGGTAATGTTTGTTCTGGCACCTTTTAGCTCTGCTTTCTCCCACAGTGTGCTGGTTTGGGGCTCTGGGAGGCTGGCTTCTCTGTTCCAGAGATGGCTGGATTTCAATATGCTGTGAGAATATAGACACTAAAGCAGTCAGGGTAAAGATAAATCATAAATTAATGTATATTATTCATGTTGTTCTCTTGGGAGACTGCTCAATGATGCAAAGTTCTACTAGTGAGAATCTGCAGTGTTGAAGAGTATGAGAATATCTGAATATCTGTCTTGCACATTTAAATATGGGTTTTTAAATAACTATTTTCCACACTAGGTAAATGTTCCCAATCAGGGGGGTGACATAAAAGAAGGATTCTTAAGCTAATGCTCTTTACAGTTTTTCCATGCATTCTGTATCACAGAAATTTCTTCAAAATATGTACTGCAGCTTTCAAACTCTCTCATTTACAGACACATTGTTTTCTGAGTTAACATTCTGCAAAACCTTTTGTCTTCCTAAAAGCAAAGGCAATGCAGCTTTTTGTGTGGCCTGTTGTTCCATGTGTGGTCTCACTGGTAGCCATAAGGCAGTTTCTGAAGGGAGCTGACACCAAAAGCAATGAGCTGCCTTGTGTTGTTCCTGTTATTTACAACCTTTAATTCAAAGGCATTGCAATAAGAAAGTGATACCATCAGCTCAAATAGAATTTTGGTTATTCCCTCCTTAGAAGTGTCATTGACCTGTGGGGAAACTATGGGATGCCCAGGCAGTTGCAATACAACACACTCAAAGGCCACAGTAGTAAAACATATTATTAAATGTCAATGAATACATTTAGGCATTGAGATGCAGAAAAGGTACCTTGTTTTCCAGACTCAGATTGAAGAGAACAGAAAGCAGCACACTGATCTATGGCAGAGACATAGATCAATGAAGGACGCTTTTAAAAAATGTATACATCTGGAAATCCTTTAAAATGTCTTCTGGAGGACTGGAAGAGATAGTAATTAATTTTGCATTGACTGCTTGTAAAATATACACAATTAAGCAAGTGTCTTCAGCCCCCAGGTGATTAAGATTGAGGAACTGGAACAGGTACAAATACAGGGCCATTATCCTGTCAGTAGTGAGCAGAACCTGTGCAGGGTGTCCACATCAGCACTGAACTTGTGGGAGGAAATTCCCAGGTTACAGAACTAGAGAACAGTTCCATTTTTACTGAAACCTCCCAGGGGATTATATTATACTTCCTAAGGGATGAGTCTGGGATTATTGATATGAGACAGTTTTATTAATAGAATGATAGCAAAAATACTCTTCCATTCTTACTTTGGGCTCAATAAAAGGGCTTATTTTGTATATTATTTGATGCCCAAAACATGCTAAGTGCAATGGTAAAAATAAGTAGCAAAGATTTTATAACAATGATAGATCTTGACACAGGAGGTAAGAATAGCTCCAGCAGAAGAGCGGATAATAGAGAATAAGGTTTTCAAAGTACTCATTGGTGCATGAAATTTTTTTGGGATGGAAGGATGAATGGTTTATATGTTAGGTGGTGAACTAAGCCTTGGGATTTTAATGAGGTCCAGACTTTCTCAGACAGAGTTCTGCTTTTGGTGTTATTTCTGGATTGCTATCAATAGTGCAACATCCTAGTTAAAGGCAAGACTAACTTCTAACAATGCTGCTGCTTTATTAGTAAAAAAGTTTGTAGTTTCATAGTAGTGAATGACAACCAGATTTTGCTGGTCAAGGTCTTAAATGCTATTTTCTCAGTTCTAACTCAACTTCGTTCTTAGACTCATGAATGCCATGCCAACTTCTTTCTTAAACTCTAATTTCTTCTTGATTTTTTTCCAAGGAGCACACTTGAATGAGAACAGATGGCACCTGATACTGTCAAACATGAGGGCTTTTCTATAAGTGATTTATAGCTGTGGCACTTTCTGTATTTTGAGCATGCAGCTTGGCAATTTAGATATTATATAGATTAAGTGCTTTGCCTCAGGATCTGCTGCATGACCACGCTGCTCTAACCACTGTGCAAGTTTGTGCAAGGATAAAGTTGCTCTTCTGAAGTTAAAAAGTTTTTTGCTACACATAGCTTGTTTCAGCAAAATGGAACATCATATGTCATATAACACATAGGTGAATATTTGTCTTGGTTTATGCTGTTTTCCCAGATTTTGTAATCTTTTCATAGTTTAATTTTACCTTCACTGTCTAAAGTCATGCAGCTCAGTAACAGTTGTGCCTGCACTAAATGGCTGAGTTAAAAGGCAGTATTAATGCTTGGGCAACTCACAGGGGTATATGCACATGTTCTTCTATTTGGCTTGCATTAAATGAGTTTTCAGAACCATATGGCAACGTACCTTAACTATTCTTTCTGAAAGAGTCTAACTGTTGCAGCCTTCTGTTCTAATTAGTTACATCTTCTGAGCTTTACCAATTCTCTGGAAAAACTCCACGCTTAATATTGCTTAAATTTTACCCAAATGCCTTTTGTTCTTGTGGGTGTATTTTAATACTGTGCGTGTGAAATGCAGATAGCTTCTTAGTTACTTGCTTTACTTTTAATGTCTCCCCAGACAATACATCACTATTTTGAAACAGTTACCATTGTTTATTACAGTGAGAAGTATTTCTCCTAAATAGCTGGGATTTGGTAGGCTGTACAAGTCATACAAATACTCCTTCTTTGAAACAAGGAGATTGCAGAACTTCAGTACAATATATTATCTATGTTCATTCCACCCTCTTGGGGACAGAGAAGAGTGTAACACATGGGTTTCAAGTGGGGGCCCATCATTTCCAGGTGTTTGAATATTCTTCTGGAACACATTCTTTATCAGGGACTTAATGTTATATAAAGGATTTGTCATTTATTTAACTGCTTTTTAAAACAAATAATTCTCACTACATGAGTAAGTTACAATAGGGTTTTGCAAACACAGCAGCGCGTTCTCGACCACTGAGCTGAACTGCTGTATGCACTTTTCATCAGCAACTGGGATAATATTGGTGGGGTTTGTACTATTCAGTCTGTTAAAGGTGGAACTGTGTCTGCGCTGTATATAAATTTGAACTTGCATCTTACATGGGAGTATCAAATTTATTGGTTTTGTTATCCAAAACGGTTCAGAAAATGGAAGAAGCACTAAAAGTTGGTTAGCATGAACATATGAAGACAAGTAACTTTTTTTAGAAATTTGTAGGCTCTTTGTGTGTAGAAAAGGGAAAATACCTTTTCATCAGTAAAAAGAAAACTCCATTCTCTTGTTCCCAAAGGCACTGTGCAAGTAAGAATAATATAAGCTGTAATATCAAATCAATCACATTTACATTTCAAAAGCATCCTTCGTAAAAGTGCCCCAGAGGGCTGAATTCTGCTAATAAAAACACAAATAAAATAAAATATTTAACAAGCTATATCAAGCACAGGTAGGTTGTGCATGTTTTGTAAGTCTGACCTCAAAAATGAACAGAAAATCAGAATTTTTCAAATAAAGTTCAAAAAAATGCAGTCTGAAGGTAGGGACCAAAGACTACAAACAGAGCACAGAATCCATAATATCTGCTCATGATCAGAGAGGAAAGCCATTGTGGCTGAACAGAGATATTGGCCTGAACAAGAGAGCAAAATGGTCATATGGGTGTGAAACTCCACGACACTGCATTGAAGAGTAGATGTGTTACCCAAAAAAAAAGAGCCTTCTTAATTGATTGTTTGATATAAGATTAAAGTTGTAGGATCAGACACTCAAAATTAAAACATTTTCTTAAATTTATTTCCACATTGTCACAATGAGGTTGTACTTTCAGTCTGGCTTTGAAAGGGAATGAATAAAGAGTGGGGATTTATGTTTAAAAAGGCTTGCAAGGGCAGGTGGCCTTGGATGGCCTTTGATCCAAGGACATTGTAAGCTGGCCTTTTATCATAAACATTTTCAGGCTTTTCTTTAGCATCAAAAAGGTTCCTTTTTAAAGGGTTTAAAACAGGACAGACCCACACACTCGTGTCTAGTGTTACTGTCTCTCCTTAACTTATTCAGAGCCTTTTAGGTTGCTCTCCAGGTGTCTTTATTTAAAGATACTATTTTCTCTTTATGTTGGAATGCAGTATTTTTTGCCCTCTATTTTTGCTAATAGATATTGTTCTGAATTGGACTAAAACTGTTGCTACCAATGGGGGAGCAGAAGTTGCCCTTCATCTGGGAATATCGTTGTGAAACAGAGATGCTCTTTTACAGAACAGATGGTGGAGTGATAGCAGCTTCCACTTCAAACATGAGCAGGCACAGGGTGCATGTGGGCAGAAGGTTTTGTTGCAAATGATTTTATGAAGCCTTGGATATACAGGTGAGAGAAAGTAGATGGGGTACTGGAGCAGTAAGAGAGGGCTGTATTTAAAGCATCAGATGTTGTCACAAAATCCCTGGCTTTCAAGTTCAGAGTAAAAGCCAAAAAATCCTTCTGAACTAAGTGTCAGCTAGAAAGAAGTTTAGCACTCTGTGAATAAAGAAAATATCTCCTTTTACTTTAATTTCTGTTATATTTGAGGCAAATCTGTGTGTTTGGGTTTGGTTTGTTTGGTTTTTTATTTTGTGGGGGTTGTTTTGTTTTGGGGTTTTTTTTAATTCATGGGGAGGGTTCTTGGGTTTTTTGCTTGTTTTTTTTTTTTTTTTTTT
>VZTZ01045102.1:1144238-1277788 GCA_013400955.1 Drymodes brunneopygia | reverse complement strand
CTTCTTTTTTTTTTTTAATTTTTTTATTATCAGAAAGAATTGCATTAGGTACTTGATTCTATCATAAATTTCTCATCCTAATTGAGAATAAACTGCAGGACTCCTAAGCTGGCTGATCAATTCTGTCAAAAAGGATTATCAGAAATATGAATTCTTTTAATTTGCTATTGTGTCTCAGTCGTTGCTGTAAACACAAACCCTTTCTCCATGGAAGCATTTGGTTCCTGATAACAGGTAATGTATTTATGTAAAAGCCTTTGTAGTGGCTTCTGGTTTGTGCTGGTCCATGATAAGCCTTGGACTTGGTGGCTGTATGGTGCCACTGCTGATAGGAGTCTGAGCACTTTAATTGTGACCTTTGCAGGCTTTCAAACACCCTTACATTGCCTCATTTGTCCCACAGACACATCACTACCTGACCCTCTTAATGAATCTCTCTGTTCTGGAAGCAATGAGAACAGACACCAACAGACTGTCTAAAGTGAGTTTCTTAATGAGTAAAAAGTCATTCCATCAGTAATGGAATTCAGACAACGTGCTTGCCTCAGGATGGGACTCTTGTGTCATTGTGTGTTTCCCTCCCTCCTTCCACACCACAATATCTCTTGTTTTTCTGGCTGCTTCCTCACAGCCTTTACAAAAGAGCATCTCCTTGCCATACTTCTGGCTTTTCCTTGATGCTGTCTAGTTCTTTTGCTTTGTAGCAGGGCTTTCTCAAATCAGTGCTGTGAGAGATCCTGAGCTCCAGGAGGCCTGGTGTAGAGAAAAGAAGTGTAAAACAAGGACAAGGTTTGGGCCAAAAAATACTGGAATGCTGCTCACTACCTGTAGTGGCCCTTCAGCTGAATCTCATGTTAGTGCAGACTCAGTCAGTTCCTGTTTGTTTCATGCAAGTGTTAGGTGCCTTCTGTACTAGCCAAGGCTTTAGTGGCAGACTTATTTTTGCAACTGGTGGTTTCATAGCAAGGACAGAGCTAGGCAGGACTCGCAAGTTTTCTTTGTATTTGGCAGAGAGATCAGGTGTGAACATAATGGCACACAGGGTCACAACAACCCCATGCACCACTACAGGCTTGGGGAGGAGTGCCTGGAAAGGTCCCTGGTGTGAAAGGACCTGGGGATGTTGGTTGTCAGCTGGCTGAACATGAGCCAGTGTGTGTGTCCAGGTGGCCAAAAAGGCCAGTGGCATCCTGGCCTGTGTCAGCAGGGGTGTGACCAGCAGGGCCAGAGCAGTGACTGGTCCCCTGTACTCAGCACTGGTGAGGCCACACCTCAAATCCTTTGTCCAGTTTTGGGTCCCTCACTACAAGAAAGACACTGGGGAGCTGGAGCCTGTCCAGAGAAGGGATGAAGCTGGTGAAGGGCCTAGGGAGTGAGTCCTGTGAGGAGTGGCTGGGGGGGGCTGGATGTTTGTTAAAAATCGTGGTTGTTGCACTTAGGGACATGATTTAATGGTGGACTTGACAGAGTCAGATTAGTGTTTGGACCTGATGATCTTAAAGGTCTTTTCCAATTGAAACGTTGATGTGATTCTATAAACCAATTGATGTGGCTCTATAAACCAAGTAATGGTTTTCCTTCTCTCCGAGCATCCCTTCCTTTTTCCTACTGCATGCATTTCCTTCTCTGTTTTTTGATAGTATCCTAAACTCACATGTCAGCCTCTTTCTTCCTCAAGCTAACTTTCAGCCTGGTTTGCTTTTTACCCTTTCTTTTATTTGCATGTACATGAGCAAATTCTCAACAGACATTACCAGCAAACCTGTGCCCCCTCCTTCTGAAGACGATGTTTCATTTGTATCATGACTTTGCCCCCAGGAGTTCTCACCCTGTGTATGTGTGTCACTGCTGTCAGCTCAAACACAGACCATTAGCAGCAGGGAGCTTTTTACCCTGGAGTGCTCTTTTGGTGTCCTACAGTATTCTAAACAACATCAACCTGTAGTTTGTCTGTCTGTGTTTGGGTCTGTGGAATATGAAATGTTAAGGCCCATTAAGTTTTTGCAGCAATTGGATTTTTTGCTGGAAGTGGTCTTGGGTATTTTAAGCAATATATGGATGGGTATAAATTGAATGGCATTTCAAAGTTTTCTTTCACTTGAACTCTCATCTCAATTGAATTGCAGTGAAATTGTAGCAAAACATTTCATCTAATTGTTAAATAGTTTGGAGGCAGAGCTCGGTTTTAAATGAAATTTGCAGGATATGGCAGCTCATAAAACAGTCTTAGTAGGGGTGAGGCATAGATTTCACTGGCAATCTTCCTGTGGTTTGTAAAAAATTCAGTGATTTGGTTTGAGACAATTAGAACCAATTGATCAGAAGTTATTGTCCACAAAAGACAGGGTTTTGTCTGAAATTAATAAGAAAATTGACAAAGTGTCAGAGGATAGTGTTTACTTCAATTTATCTTGCTTTATAGGGATATTATAGCCTTTCCCACTTCCCCTGCAATTTCTGTCTTGTAGTATTTCTTTTCAAACCAGTGAAGTTTTGGAACAGCTTTTAAAACTACAGTGATGAAAAGTGGTGTTGTGAGGTTGGAAGGGGTGCCCACCTGAGCCAACTCATTTCAGGGTGACATCTTCAGAGTCAGCCTGCTGTGCTCACCTCATGTTTGTAGATTGAATATCTCCATACCAGAAAAGTACTCACTATCAATTAGCAAAGCATTTAAGTCATGAGAGTCTCTACAAGGAAGGTGAACTGTCTTTGACTTCTAAAATAAATGAGTTTCTTTGCTTGCTGAATGCTGTTTTTACTGGCAAACTCAAGCCTTTTTGAGATAGAACTGTCTTGAAGTGTGGTCTGAAATATGTACATATTTTAATAGTGTGGTTTACCCATAGGTTGCTTTCTTTTTGCTTGAACTATTTGGTTCATGTACATTAACTTAACATTTGCATCTAAATCCGTGGTAACTGTGGAGAAAATAGGATCAAGTGGATGGTGAAAAATCAAGATATGGAGATTTGGCTGAAACTTTGTCCTTGTTTTACACTTCTTTTCTGTATAGGGTTTTCTTGAGGGCAGGATACAGGAGAAAAAACATTGGCATTATGTACATCTTTAACAAACATGGAAATGAAGACATCTAAAGGGAGAATCTGTATGTTTTAAGGGTATGGAAACATATTATTACTTTTCAATAAGGGATGCATTTGAGGTAATTTACTCTTATCTCAAGTAATGTGAAGTACGTGAAAGAGAAATGAAAGGATATTAATTTCAGAACTTATCTTTTATCTGCTAACAATGTCCAAGGGTTTCTCTGAACAGTTGAAGTGTTAAGGGTTTCAGGAGCTTGCTTTGCTCTTTCTTTGCTAGCTAAATATAATGTGAGTTTTTATGAAAGGCATATTATCCTGCATGATAGATTTTTACCCTCCTTTTTTTCTGTTTATTTACCAGTCAATAGTGTTATTATAAAGCCAGAAATTCTTGGCCTTGAAAAATATAAACTGTCTTTCAAATTTTTGTCATCTTGCTGATAAAAAACTAGGGGATAATTCCCAGCAAATTTATAACAGGATGCTGTTTGAATTAAATAATTTCAGACTCTGGGCCAAATTAAGTTTCAGTGAAATGGGTACAGTTTTGGCAACAGTGTACAGGTCCTTGATGGTTCTGGCACATGCAGTTATTCTGAACATGGTATAAATGGGCTCCAGGCAGAAACTCAGGAACAGTTCCTGACTCCAGATCAGCATTCGGATTCTAAACAGTCACTGCTTTGGCCCCAGTTCAAGCCACAGATTGTGAGAAACTGAGGATCTTGAATCCCTTATGTATCTTTCATTTGGGATTGTTGGGATTCTGCTAATTGTTGTAGTGCTGAGGCAACTTGCCAGTCTCAGTTTGGAGAATGAGAATAACAGGTACGGCAGAGTTGTGGGCTGGTCTACAGCATTTGTCTTGCATTTTAACACAGATCAGTCTCCAATTTTTATGGTGTGCAGGTTTACTTTAGGAAACTTATTATTTGTCCTTTAAGTGCTCCCATTTTTGAGATGCTGGGAAAAAAGAAACCTCAGTCATACAGATGTAGTTTAAAAGCAGCATGCATCTACAAATACCTGATTCTAGCTGCTCTGGGAAGGGTGCATGAGGTGCTTTTTGTGATTAAATCCAGCATAAACACTGCTGAAACAGGGCTTTTGGTAGCTGTAACTAGGCTGCAGGAGAGCCTGTGGAATTGGAGTACGTTGCTAACGTGGTAGCTTTTGCTGTGAGGGGAGATCGTTCCCAAGGGCAGATTATCATAGTGCATCTTTAAAGCATCTAAATGGTTTTGAAATTTCTAATCCCAGCCTGTTTGCCAGAGTTAGTGCTGTGTCAGGTTCAGCAGCGCTCAAAGACAGCTAATAAGGGTTTTTATGCAAAGTGGTGAAGAGTTATTGAAATGTTAGCAGGACTTGTGTGTCAAGGGTGTGCAGCCTAGTCCCATTTCTATTTAAATCACAAGATAGGAAACTAAGTAATGTGGAGAGGGGTCTGGTTTGCAGGAACAGAGATGGCCTTCCTTATCAGCAGAGCAGATGAATCATCTTTGCTGTGGGACTTAGTGTGGTAATGTGATTAATACCATTTAGTCTGGTGAAATTCGTGCAGATGCATCTGTTTAAAGGGATAAAAAAGTCTGCCCCACCAACAGCATGTCAGTACGTTTCTGAGTAATTTCTTTATTTTCTTTTCCATTCATCATCAGTTTGATGAATCTGAGAATCTGATACTGGTCTAAGAACACAGAATTTGTGCATAGCCAGTTGGTGTCTGGTTCACACAGCTGCAGTTTTTAGTGTGTTCACAGGGTTTAAATACAGCAAGTAATTCTGCATGGCTGCATGCCTTTACATTTTATGTTGCACTGCCACATATCATTGTATGCATCATATCCCTTTCATTTCTGAGCTTTCAGTAGTAAATTGATCTGGGTGCCAGTATGCCTAGCCCACAGTGCATGGCACACCATTTGCTTTCTCTTCAGTTTTCAGAAGCTTAAGCAGAAATCATTGCCTTGGTAGTCTGCACTGCCGTTTGTATAGAGTGCTGCTTTTGATTTTTAAGACTAAAGAACCAGAAGCTATGAGGGAGTTCTGTGACAAAAAACAAACATGAAAATTTCTGCAGTGGCAATAGAGAGGCTGTGTTCTGAAAGTAGCTAATAGAAGGTTGCTTCTTGCACCTTGGCAATAATGATTTTTACAGGAATGCTGAATCACTTTACAGAGATCCTCGTTGCAGGTTATGAGAAGGACATGACACTTCATTCCCTTTGTGATTCACCAAATTTTAATTTACCAAAGGCAATTTACAACTTTGTTCACCTCCAGTGGAAACATACTGCACAGGAACTAATTCCCCACTGAGGAACAGACAGACCCAGGAAGCAATATTCATCCCTGACATCACACCTTCCTTCCAAATATAAGATGCTTCAACTGTGCTTTCTCTAACCTAAGTGCTGTGGCATTAAAGGAAACTCTTGCTATATCTTGTCTTTCAGACAGCTGATGACAGCAAAAAAGGCCAAGTTTATTTAATGTGTCTCTTGACAAATAATAAATCAGTTTGAGCTCTCACCCAGAAATCTTGTAAAGCTCCTTTTGCTGGTGCCTTTGGAGGCAGAATTCTCCATCCATAAGCATGATGGAGAAAATTTATGACTGCAAGACCTCCCTTTTAATTTGGAAAACACCTGAACAGCAGTCTGAAGGGGCAGTGAGACAATATTGTCATCCTTGTGGTCAGTGGCAGTGAGATCACCCAGTTGTGTTTTCTACTCCTATAAAAATAAACATCCTATTGAAGTATCAGTATAGGCCAAACATCTCCTTTCATATCAGCCCTCTGTCCCACCAGTGTTTTTCTTGGTCTTGCCTCAGGTTCTGGCACCTGAAATAAAGGAGTGATGCAAGTGGCAAATAACTGAGGTCCCCTGGCTTTCACTCAGGGCTATTTCCAGTGGGTGCTTGCTAGCCCCTTGGATCCATGTAATCCTGGTAGCACAGGGAGCTCTTTAAAGGGTTAGGAGACTGGCTGGATGAAGCTCATCAATTACAGTATTTGCACCTTAGCCCCAACGAAGCACACAAAAGCTCTCATTTTCCCCCTGAAATGTCTCCCAGCAAGCCTGCATGGTGTGCACACACAGCTGTTCCCTGGGGAGGAGCTGGGACACAGGGAACTGCAGGCAACTCTGATTGTGCCTGCTAATGTTCATCAGGAGAGGATTTACTGTAGTGAGCACGCTGGGACAACCTGCAAGGAGCACAGGGAAGGCAGGGCTTGTGTGTCACCTTCTCTCTGTGCTAACTGGAGGGAACCTAATAGCTTGTGGAGAATGCTGGGAGAAAGTAATGAACTTTAAAAGCAGTGTCCTTGCTCTTAAACCAGAAAGTTTGGGTCTAGGGCATGTTGTAATAGCTGAGAAGCAGAGCTTATGGCTATATAAATATGACTTTATAAATACGTAGATTAGTGGCTGCTCCTAGACCAAAGGAACTGATTTAAAGCTGGTTCCTTCTGCATGGCAATATCTAACAATAAACTGACTTCAGAACATGCTGAAATCCAGTAACCTTAAACAAAAGCTAAGCACATACCTTTTGAGAGAACAGGCAGAAAGAAAAGGAGGCCTTGACAGGAGAAAAATAAATAAAAAAGCCAAAATAAGACACAAGAGAATAAAAGTAGAAAGCATGAAACAAAAGCAAAACCAAATCCACTAATAAGAGAATTGTCAGACAGGAAAAAGAAATAGAGAACAAACAGAGAGCAAGACAGAAGTAATGAGACAGGGGGGAAATCGGATTCAAAATGAAATCTGGTAATAAAAGAACTGTCAGACATAAAACGAGCCAATATATGACAAAGGAAGAAAGAGCCAAGGAGATGGAGCAAGGCAATCTTTGAAGAATTAAGCTAACCAGATGTGGCCTCCAAAGGTAATTTGTAGAAAAGTTGATGTTTCTCCTGATTTCTAATGAAAGCAGACTCTAAGAAACACATTTCTTTTATGCTCTAAGGAAAAAGGTGTTTGGCTTTTTTTTCAAAATAAGAAACGATGCAAGAGAAATCAGAGGGTTTTGCATTACTTTTACAAAACTGTTTTGTAGCTAAGGCTGTGCTGAAAAACAATACCAAACAAATAAACTGGAATGGATCTTGTGGTTTGTGTGCTGAATCTGGTGTGCTTAGTCATCCACCCTTATGCAGGTTCCTTGACCTAGCTGCATTGCCTTAGTTTCCCTTATTCCAAAATACGGACTGCAATATAAAAACACACACATCACTAAAACTGGAATGGAACAGAATTCAAAATGCTCATAAAAGTTTTGGTTGTGGGAAGCATTTTCTACCTTGCCAGATAGAATCCAAGCTTTTCTTTGAAGACAAAGATGAAAAGAAATCAGTGGAGGATGTGAACTATTTTACTCAGGCAGAATAAACTCATTGACTTCAAGAGACCTAGGATCGAAAGAAAGACCACTGATTTAATAGGCTAGCTCAAGAAACCCAGAAGTCCACTTAAAGTGCTTGTAATGTTGGAATTCTTAAAACTTCTTGTGTCCAAAGGAGTATATACAATAAAAAATTAAATACACACATTGGCAGTGCATGTCCCAGACATGTGCTGCCTGCTTCACAGCCACTCCTTGCTCACCAGCAGCAGTGGCTGCCTGTGGGAACAGCAGCTTCGCCCCTCTGGAAGCTCATTCTGTCCTTCACCTGCTGAATTTTGGGTCAGATCCTAAAATGGGTTCAGATGAGATATTACCAGCGTTTTCTTTCTTGAATCTTGCAATGCTTTCGTTCTCTCCTCTTAAGACATCTGAGGATGGTTTCAGAAGATACTTCTATCTTGTGGTTGTGTTCTTTAACTTGTACAAAATGCAAAGCATTTTCTTCCCATTTTGGGCAAACAGTGAGTTCTCGTCTGGGCTGATTTCTCAGGTGGTACTTACCAGGAGTTTAGCCAAACAGTCCCTTGCTTGATGTGTCGTATTCCACTTGAAAACTGCTTATTTTATCTTGTTTCTTTTTCTCAGTTAGATGGCTAAAACTTCTCAAGTAGAAATAAAACCTAGTAATTAATAAAGCATATACATATTTCCTCATGTACCAGAATATAGATGTTTGCAGAAAGTGCTGCTATTTGTCAGATATTTGGATAGAAGTACCAGAAATAGCGACTGAATCACTAATCATAGGCAAACTAAGCAGAAACTCATGGACTGACTGTAAGGTCAGGACTACTGCAGAAATAAGTCAATCCATGCCTTCCTGTGAACTTCAGTGACCCTTGGAGGAAGCTCTTTAGAGTTCTAGCGATTTTAAAAATAATAATTCCTCCTATCTACTTTTAGTTTTGAGGATAACATAGAAAAAGGTACTAGCTCTGCAGACACAAATTTTGGGTTTTTGCTTGGTTTGGTTTTTGTTGCCTTTTCCCCCCCCTTCTTTTCCATATTTTTTTTTAGAAGAAACTAATGCATTTTCTGTGTCTTTGGAAACGGAACACTTACACTGGGATATACTCAAAGCAGTATTTCTAGCCACATATATGTAGCTATGTGAAAGTTAGTGGGAAGGTGACATTTGGAGAACTCTTCTGAGAGCACTCAGGGTGACAGTAGGGAATGAATAATAGAAGTGGTGCTTGCAGAGTTTTCTCTTGTGAGATTTCCCATGTCCTAAGTTATCATGTTTGATGCACTCAAACTAGTAAGTTACCTCAAGGTACCTTACAACTGGCCAAACTGTAGGTTAATCTGCTTGGAGTTTGGGAGAAAGGGATGGGAGTAGTGGCAGTGGGGTATTTAGAATATTTAGTCAGCTGGAGAGAAAAATTTAGAAAAGTAGGTTGGAATATGATTCTTATAGGTAAATTTTGGGGTTTGGAGATATTTCCTTGGTCCTGCTTGCAGTTTACAAGATGGTCCTTGTCTGCATTAAAGCCTTCAAGTGAAAAATAGTTTCACAGAGCTCTTGCAAAAGCTTGAATATAGGAAATTTGGTCTCCACACTGGAGTTCTGGATCTCAAACAACTTCTCAGATGAAATTCATATCGTATTTGGAGATTAAGTTAATAATTTATATAACTGTATTGGAATTAAGCTACTTAGGGTTTCATGTGCTTATAAGGAAATGCATGCAGAATGATGCCTTAAGGATTAAACTCTTGATGGTGGCAATAAATAATGCAGAAAATTCAAATATTGAATGCAGAAGAGACTTCAATCAGGCAGAGCCTTACTGAGATTTCTTTTCACACTACTCTGTTCGTATTTTTTCTGCTGTTGTTCCTGAAACCAGTGGCCTCCTCTTGAGAATTTTATCATGAGCCATATCTACGCTTTGGTGTGGTTTAAAAATGAATACTCAACTTGAAAGCAAATTGAAAATGCAGGAGTGTGGAACCCGACAGGGTCGGGTCCCAAGTGAATCTCTGTGCATTTCACTGAACAATTTCTACCCTGAGTTATCATGTAAATGATAATAAAATAGTGAAAGTCCTGTGGGATTTGAAATCAATAGCCAAGAGTAGAACTACACATCTGTTGCATTTATTTTTAATTGTTTTAAAGAGGGAACTCTTTTATTAGATTTTTTTTATCCTGCAAATGACACAGCTGCTTTAATAAACAGTCCAGCTAGAAAGTCACATAAAAGCGTTAAGAGGAACGTGCAAAGACAAGAGTTTAAAAGCTGAAACATCAAGCAATGACAGAGTTGGTGATCTGTGAAACCTTTAACTCTGTATTCTTTTGGGTTTCCTTTAAAATGGAGCCCTATAACCTCCATCTACCTGCCAGCCATTATTGTTAGCAACAAGAACTGGGCTCATGGTCTGGAGTGTCTGTGTAGAAACATGAAATAGGATTATTTTGTGTTCCTAATGAGTAACCTGGGAAAAGCTTGGGCTTGCATAATGGGTGATGTTCCCCCTCTCACACACAGAGACTTTGGTAGCACAGTTTCTGACTTTTTAATAAGTATATGTCTTCAGAACCTCTTTACTCTGTACCCATAGGGATAAAACTGTTGGCTAGGATTTAGAAAACACTATAAAGAAATGGATCATTGCATCAGGAGATGGCAGCCATGGGAATGTAGAAGCCAGACATCTCTTCCTGGTGTCCCAGCCTTGTCAGTGTCCTACTCAGGGGATGTGAGGTGTTTTTTTTCTTCCACCATGTGGGGAGGCCTTGGGGGAAGCCTTGAGCTTCTGTGCAGGACTTAGAGGGGCAAGCTGCAAGTGTACCAGAGCATTTTGTTTGGGATGGGAAATGCTTGAACAGGTAGCCAATTACCAGACTACAGCTGTCTGCAGCTGCCATGCAAGATTCTGTCTGGTGAAAACTGTGGCTACAAAAGGACTAATGGCTTTAATTTGGTGGGAGAAGGATTTCTGTTCTCTCTGAAGAATGATAATGGCAGAAAAGCCAAGGGACAAATTCTAGGCACTTCACAGCAAAACACTGTTTGACTCTATTTATTTTACAGAATTAAAAAACAGAGTTTTCTTTTTCAGTGGTAGAAGCTGAGGAGACTCGGTACTGTTAGAGTTTAAAAACGTGTATTTTGCACAAAAATGCTAAAGTAACAAGTAAAAATGAGACAATTCAGAAGCAGTGTTATGAGAAAAGTGTCTGAAATAAAACTGCAGGAAAGCAGAAAGGAAATTAAATGCCAGGTTTCTGTGAAAGATGGACTATTCCCACTCTTGGGAATAGAATTTTTAAGGAATCTAAAATTACAGACTGACAAATCCTTATACAAAGAAGACAACTTTTAAGTTTTATTCATAAAATTGAAAGTGAGATTTGCATGGGAAATAGCCAGAAAGCTCTTCATCTTAATTTGAATTGGAGGAATCTTTGCAGGAGTTAGTCATAGCAGAAACTATTTTGAACAGGTCGATGTAGAAGCAAATTCCCAGGCTGTATTACTGGGAAAGATGTGTAGCTGATGTTTTATCAGCTACAATCAAAAGCAGCAAGGAGTAAAAAGATGCCTTGGTGGTTTAGTTGAAGCTCTGTATTTTGGGTTGAAGCACTGTTTGTTTTTCAAGAAGCAGAATATGACCTAGACTTGGAACAAGGATGCTATTCCATCCAGTGCAGGTGGGCTTACTGAATGACAGCACTCAAAGAGCAGAACAGCCTTTTAAACAAATAATTGTGATGATGATGAGACCACTTTGAGAGCCCTAGAGCTGTTGTAAACCAATGGAAATTGTGCCATGGAGTTCAAGCAATAGAGTGTGCTGTGAAATCGCTGCACACAGAGCAGGGGCCGATCAATGGAGCTGCGGCGTTTCTTCCCAAGGGAGAGAACTCTCCCAAGGCAAGCCACTGAGCATGGAGTGAAATGCCAGTAACATGAAAGGTGTGAGAGCTAGAATCAAAGCAGGCTTTTCAGACAGATTGCAGACACAGAGGCAGAGGAAGAAAGTTTGCAGCTGGTTTTGTGTACGTTCCAGGAATGCTGCCAGTGGAAATGCTTTTAGGGTTCTGTGTGCAGAGGGAGCATGTGGGAAACCTGAAGAGGCAATGGAGGGTAAACCTGCAAGACAAACACTGGCTGGCAGACTCCAGTGCTTCCAAGTTCTGTGCTATTCAGGAAAACTGTAAGATTCATGGGAGCAAGGTTACTACAGTATGTGAGTTAAAAGGACCAAGTTTTCTTTTGTTTTTTTTTTTTTGCCTGCCAAGTGACAAACCCAGACTAGCTATGTAAGTTAGTCTGGTGTTCCATCACTGCAGTAAGTGCCCAAGTCCAGGGAGATATTAGAATCCAGGTGGGCTGGTTCTTGTGTCAGTAGCTAGATAGTGATTTCACCTGTTGACAGAAGAGTCACTGGAAGTAGAAATTTTTCTTGATGTAACTTTGTCTTATGTTGGATATTATGGATGAAAAAGGAAGAGCTGCTTATTAGAGAAATAGGAATAAACTCTTTTTAAAGCAGAAGGCTTATTTATTCAGTTTGTAGAAGGCTTTCTGAGATCCAGTGTGGTGCATATTTTGAAGGCCCATTATTGTCAGTGTTTCCAGTTAGATACTACAGGACACTCCTGGACGTGCTTACAGTCCATGGTGCAACTGCAGATTGAGGGTCTACTCTGTGCTTGTCCATCCCGTGGTCAGTGTATTTGATAAAAACTCTTTAAAATATTAAGGGATAACTGCAGTTGAGTAGCTTCAATCATAGAAATGCTGTATTTGATATTTCCCCCCTCAGAGTATCTAATAAATCAGCGTGTTAAGTGTGGTTGGTTTATGTGTAGATTTAGATGCCTCACCCCACGAATCAACTCTAAATTTAATTGAGTCCAGCTATTCTAGTTAGGCTCTGAGTAGCAGGACACAAGGACACTGCATGACCCAACTAGCACAGTATAATGGAAAATAGTACAAGGTGATTACTTGACCAGACCCTCAATGCTACAGAATCCCAGGCATCTCAGTTCAGTCAGTTGTAGTTCAGTATTATTTATGGTGTTTTCCCCCTTTTGCTTTCCCATATTTTCACTTCCTTATCACTGTCAAAGTCTGACATTAACCTACATGTGCACTCAGAATCACTGGGGCAGAAATATTCAACATACTGATTGTAGAACACATTCCAGCATCACAGCAGAGAGACATGGATGCCAGGATAATCGAAATTTGAGAGGTGCAAGTACAGAATTCCTTCTCTACTGAAATAAAAAAAAAATCTCCTTTAGTGATCTTTGTTGGAAATTATTGACTGCTATGTAGGCTGAAAGCTTGATTCAGTGTTCTTTGCTGAGAAAATTACAGCAAGTTATCTCACCATCTGTGATACTCATGTGGATTCTTCAGAGGAATGGCACAGTTGTTATCAATCAAATTGCTTTATCAAACAGACCTCTGCACTCTGCACTATCAGAAGAGTGTGTTCACAGGACAAAATGGAGAAAAATTATATAATGTATTACTCTCCTCTATTTCTTTTTAAGATGCTTGGGTGCTTGATGTACTGCTGTCCAGGAAGGCAGGTTTGCTGAATTCATGTGTGTAAAACACTTGAGATGCGCATTCTGTACAATACCCTCAGAAAATGCTTTCACTCCACAATGCCCTCCAGCAGTTGCACAAATCAGAAATGTAAGTCTGTAGGTTGTAATCCTTTAAGACAGCTTTCTCAATCTTCTGGGCTAAGGTATAATCAGACAGCATTTCTGGAACATGCCAAACCAATCAGGAGCAGACATTTTTCCTACACATTAAATGGGCTTTTTCAAGATGCTATCATTAAAATCTTATACCAAAATGTTAATTGACCAATATCAGATTCTTGCATGCCTCCACCTCTTTTGCTTTCTTAAAATTGAGTTTAGTAATTGAAATGTTTCTCAAGCCAGCTAGCCAATGTCTGGGAATACAGAACAGTTGTCTCCAGTGAATTTTCTCTGTTTTTCTTTCGTTAATTAAATATAATAATTCGACATTGTAGCATCCTCATTTCTCACTTGTTTGAACTGGATCAGCTTCCATTCTCAGAATATTTCATTGCACCAATTCATTCTAATCACACTGCTGCCTTGAGCATGTATTTAATCGTATCCTTGGGAACAGAAACTGTGTAGTTCTATCCGCATGCATTGTACATCCCCAAATTTCAGAATTTTGTTGTTGTGGGGTTTTTTTGGTTTTGTGGGTTTTGTTTTGTTTTGTTTTCACCTCCACCCCATCCCTGGCTTTTTGTATAAGCCTCCCATGCACCCAAACCTCATGAAGTGTATTTTGCTCTTCATCTCTAGTGAGATGCCAACATAGTAAGATTGTCTGACAATATATATTTTTGTGTACTTACCAGTTTGTAACTTTCACCATTGATACAAAAATAACACAGTCCAGTTAAGATCTGTGACTTACTGCAACTGTAGTATATTAATCTTTCAGCCTCTCATTTAGTTCATGGGATTTAAAAACCTCAATTTTTCTTAATGCTGAACTGAATTCTCTTAAGTGATGAAAAGCAGAAATAGTTCTAGTGGTGTGAATACATCACATTAGCTGGAGTGTGTGAGAGAAAATCAGGCTCTGTCAGTGCAGTGTGGTTGTGGAACTACTGTCGTACGTGATTCAACAAATATTTGCATGATATTTGAGTAAGCAAGTTTTTCTCCATATGTGGTGATCTCTCATGCCCTTTATCCTCTTTATACTCTCCTGCTCCCCTGCTCTCTCTTTCTGTGCTCTGGATGTGCAGGATGGCAAATGATCTGTCAGCTCTGGAGCTGTGTGCACGTGCTGGCCAGCCAGCAAAATGTCAAGTAGAATGTTGAATAGCTGAGTTGTGCCTATCTGACCTCAAGTGTGGGTGCTGCTGGTTTTTTCTCTAGGGAATTTAATTAAGTCTGAGATAAAAGACCAGCCTAGCACTCTTTATCATTTTGTCAAAATTTGCAAGTGCATACGTGAGTAACTATGGGCAGAAAGAAGGGATAGCAGACAGATAAGTTGCATAGAAATTATAACAAGAAAACCATTTTGTCCAAAACCAATAACAAAATCCCCCTACTACCCCAAACCCCCAATATTAGGATATTTTCAGTAGTGAGTTCTTTTATTAAATATGTTTACTGCCTGTAGTCTTACTTTTCATCTAACAGTGAACCTACTTAATACTTATATGCTTCCAACAAATAGAATTAAAATTGTGTAACATGCACTCATTTTTGGCAACAGTTCAAGAAAAATTCTTTTTGCCTTGGAAGGATTAAATTCTCTCTTAGTTGCTTTAAAATGTTCTCCTGACCATGCTGCTCAATATAGTTACAACTGTGAATCCCCACATGGTCCTGGATTTGTTATAGAATTTACTAAATCCAGCAGGATCCAGAATTAGAGTATTTCAGCCTACTTTATTAAATAAGTCCCTAAGGGTCTTTGCAGTTACATTGTACTTAAGTGCTAAAAAAAAAATTATTTGACACTCTGAGTTGGATCCCGTCTTACTGTTCCTGTGAAATGAAGACCGTTAAGAAATGCCTGGGAAGAACAGGTGGAGCTATGACAGAGCTAGGATGTTCTTTGTTATCCTCAAGTATGTAGGTAAATAAGAAAGAGCCATACTTTAAAAGCTACTCAATCTGTCCTTACTTATCACGTATTTTAAAATTGTGCTGTGCAAGCCCACAAAGAAGAACAGTCATTATTGAAGGTTATACAGCCATGCTTATGTGCCTGTTTATCTGTCTGTCCAGTCCTCTTCTCCAAATAACTTCTGTATTTCCTGATTGTCTCAGAGCTACTCACATTCCTCTTAAGTTTTGTGAACATTAGTGACCTCATTGGAAGATGAGGATCCAAACCAAGCTCCCAGGATAAGGAAAGACAGGCAAAGCTGAGCTGTGATACACACTCTGCCTGGCAGCAGCTGCCAGTTAATCAATGCATATACAATTTGTTCATAACTGCATTGTTTGTGGTCTCTGGCTTGGGGTGAGTGTCTTAGAGGACAT
The DNA here is from genome assembly GCA_013400955.1 of Drymodes brunneopygia. Classification (NCBI taxonomy): domain Eukaryota; kingdom Metazoa; phylum Chordata; class Aves; order Passeriformes; family Petroicidae; genus Drymodes; species Drymodes brunneopygia. The sequence continues at coordinate 1,262,287 of VZTZ01045102.1, read as the reverse complement.
ATTTTCATTATTTCCATTATTCATGGAACATCTTGTAGTGCTAAATGATACACAAGCAGCGGGAAGATGGAAAACTCATCTCTGTTTGATCATAAACTGCAGAAGCCTCCAGGGACTAATAAGTCTATTGCTGCTTGGTGCTCTCACCGAGGCCCAGTGACAAACAGAACATCCACAGCCAGATGCAGATGAGAAAATCATCCATCTGTACTCTGACTGTCTTTGATCTGACATTACAATTAAGTGATTGCAAAGGGTGAGCAGTGTCTATGGGCACTCATGTGCATGTGCATACAAGGGTATCTCAGCTCTGGTACTCGTTTCTTTAATTTACAATCCACAAGAAACTGTGAGGATGTCTGACTTCCGTTAGTAACGTTATCGCTGCCGTTATCTTCTGGACAAATGCACTGTTTGTAGTGATATGAAATCTTTCCCCTGAGACTCTCCTGTTTAAATATCCTCCTTTTGTTTGAAATAAAAAGACACTTAAAGTTTCATTTTTCCTTTACTTCTGCCTCCTTCAGATGTTAAAGAATAAGGTATCGTATTAATTCTGCTTGTAGGAAATCATTCCACTCTCACAGGACCATAAATGCATTGTAAACTGCATGTGCTGGGGGGTGGGGGGTATCCTCCTTTGTTCTCTTTGTGGCTGTGTACTGCTTCTACTCCCAGAAAATGGAACATTATGCCTACTATATTTTTATCACGCTATCTATAAAAGACAAGCCATGAAAACTGTGCACCAGGAAGATACAAGATCAGAATAAGGGCCAGTTGTTTTACAGCAGCAGTGTGCTGCTACCTGACACCTTTTAGGTCCGTTTTCCAGCTCTCCTACCACTTATGCTTCTCTTGAAAAATGACCTAGGGAACAAACCCGTATGGTCAGCTCTGGATGATCAAAGCAGGGGAAAAATCAAAGAAAAAGCAATGAGGACATGAGTTTGAAAGAAACGGATGGAAAGGGGGAGGTATGGATAATGAGTTTCTTAACCTCATCTGCAAGTCCCAGTTTCAAATTTCATTATACTGAGCAGTAGAAGTGGGCTACCAGCAATATGTGACTTTACTGGAATAGTCTCTAGTGAGCTCAGATGTCTCTCAGAAGTTAGGAGAAATTTTCTTGACAAATTTGGGATCAGATTTCAGTGGTGGCTGCTCACTGCACCTGCAGATTCCTGCACACAAGCAGGCTCCTGGAGTCTCTGTGTGCTGCCAGTGGAGCCTGGGCAGAGACTGATCTTGCATCCCTGCAGGTAGAGCTCTTCAACAGCTTCACAAATGGCATGGACACAGGACTGGAAGGGATGCTGAGCAAGTTTGCAGGTGATACAAAGCTGGGAGGAGCTATTGACTCCCTTGAAGGCAGGGAGGCCCTGCAGAGAGACTGTAACAAATCAGAGGTTTCGCCAATCACTGACCATATGAAGTTCAACAAGGGAAGGTGCCGGATTCTGCACCTGGTATGGGGCAACCCTGGATGTACAGACAGACTGGGCAATGAGAGGCTGGAAAGCAGTGCCATGGAAAGGGACCTGGGGGTCCTGGTCGATGGCAAGTGGAGCCAGCAGTGCCCTGGCAGCCAGGAGGGACATCCCTGTCCTGGGGGCATCAGGCACAGCAAGGCACAGCCAGGCAAGGGAGGGGATTGTCTCACTCTGCTCCACTGGGACAGCCTCACCTCCAGTGCTGGGGGCAGTTCTGGGTGCCACAGTATAAAAAAGGCATTAAACTGTTAGAGAGTGTCCAAAGGAGGGTACCAGAGATGGGGAAGCCTTGAGGGGAAGCCACGTCAGGGGCAGCTGGGGGCACTGGGTCTGTTCAGACTGGAGAAGAGACTGAGGGGAGACCTCACTGCAGATACAAATTTCTTGTGAGGGGAAGAGGAGGGGCAGACACTGATCTCTTCTCTCTGGTGACTAGTGGCAGAACCTAAGGGAATGGCCTGAAGTTGTGTCAGGGGAGGTTTAGGTTGGATATTAGAAAAAGGTTCTTTGCCCAGAGGGTGTCTGGGCACTGAAACAGCTCCCCAGGGCAGTGGTCACAGCACCAGCCTGACAGAGCTCAGGAAATATTTGCACAACACTCCTGGGCACACAGTGTGACTCTTGAATATGGTCCAGTGCAGGGCTAGGAGTTGGACTTAATGATGTTTCTTGGGTCCCTTCCACCTTGTCATACTCTCTGATTCGGTGATTTCTTCTCCAAAAGAAACAAATAAAAGGTGTTTTCAGACACTTTTGTCTCTTTATGTTGCTTGCTCTCCATTCATCTCTTGGCGCCTCATGCTTAATAGCCTTGCTAATAAAAAAAGAAAATCAATTTCACTTCACTAGATTTCCCAGAGAGATAGCAGAAAGTATTATTGGTGGAATTTATTCTTGAAACTTTGTTATAAAAGAACTCCAAGCCTTACTGAGTGCTGCACCAAATACTTCTGACAAAAATCAAGGGCCGTGCTGTGAGGTCCTTCTTCTTCTGACCCTCTGGTGCAAACATTTCATTTGAATTCAGCACATTTAGCATCTACTAAATAGTCCATCAGAAACACACAGTATTTCCCCAAGAAAAAGTGTTGTTGCTTGGTGCTGTAAAATGTCATAAAATTATAGCTAAGGCAGTGGTGTTTATCATGCTGTGTTACTCAATGTGTTGTGCTACATGGGAGTTTAACTGGGGATTCAAGGAATGGGAAGAAGGTTCCTTTCCTTTGTTCCAGCCTTTCCTTGTTTAGTCACAGTGTTATAAATGTACACCCAGTCAGTTTGATCTTTACTGAAGCCTTGGGAAGCATGGTTTTAGGTTTTTCAGTTCAGTGATCTGCTTTTGTTCTGTGCTGTGTCGGCGTTAAAAGCTTAGATGTTACAGAACAACACGTACAGCAGAGCAGCACTTCCCATCCACCCCTGCTTATGGGGTGTTCTGGGACACTCTGTGCATGGGAAACTATTCTGTCCTCTCTTCAGGTTTTGAAACAGAACATTTTGGTTGTCTCTCAGTATATCCTAAAGAGGTTTTACAGGTAAGAGCTCCATCTATCAACATGGAAAACATTTTACAATTTGTTAGACAGTTCGGCGTGACGTCGTTTATCAGAAAACACAGGGGCTGTTTTCTGTTGGAAATTTGCATATGAAAAAAGGATTCTTGTCTTGATTACTTCTCATTCATTGTTTGGTGGATGCTATTCTGCCCTAAAGACCTTATAATTAAACTTTTAAACCTAGGATCCAGGAATCAGATATATGCTTGGAAGAGATCTAATCCAGAATCTGTAGAAATTGATTTGTCATGATGGAAGGGTGAGGAAAAATAGCAAATCCATGCTTAAGTTTTGTATTTGTCTTCCTTACTGTATGTATTTACTGCTAGCTACTGCTTAGGGTTAAATATTTGCCCAAGGCCATACAGTTTTCCAGCAGAATAGGTGACAAATTAAATGGCTTGTAAGATATGTTCTTCAAACAAGGCTCCATTATTTGAGTGGCACAGTCCTTCTCACCTTGAACTTTTAAAATTCAGAAATTTTTTACTTATATCCACTTCTAGCTTGTGGTCATGTTAAGCAATAATACAGGTTATATATAACAACAGCAATCTACTTCAATCTTTTTTTCTTCTCTCCCTTCTTGCAGCCCTCCAGGGTGTTGGAGTTTCCATAAGATGATGTATTCCTAGTTGGAATTTAAGTCTAGTGACTGGAAGTTCAAGGTTCACATCTGCTCAGAATAATATTCCTGTACTATTGCCCATTAATTATTCTCTTACAAAAGCTTTGCAAGCAAGTATCACAGGTCAGGATGATTTAAACTTCCTTGAAATTAATCTAATTAATAGATAATTTTACCATTGTACTTTCAAAAAGATGATGAAGTTCAACAATAATGGACTCTCCTATGGATTTTTTTATCTATTAATATCATTATAGATCAAATTTGGTGATCAAATTAAATCATAGATGGGTATTAAAAACCTTTGATGAAACAGTAATTTTTTAAAATCTCATTCCAGTACTGTTGTAATGTGCTGCTTTGGAGGAATGAATTAAATGAATCAAGCCTAACTTATTCATTATTAGACAACAGTATAATAAAAAAAAAATTTAAAAAAATCAAATTTTACTTTCTTAGTGGTGTCACTACCTTACCTGGTTTAATTCTTAGATAGAGTAATTGACAAATTTTGAACTGCTTTGCATTTTGAATTTGGGCCTTAGTGGATTGTTATTGTATCATTTCTTTCCCTCTGATGCCATTTTTAATGGGCTTTTAGTTCAGCTTATTGAGCAAACCATTTACCCCTATATAATAGCATAACAGCATTTTCCCCTAGTCAGCAGTGTTGCCCGCTGTGGTCTGCTTTTGCTGAAGGTGGCAAAGGGGATCTTTTAAGGTCTTTCTTTTTTTCATGGTGCAGACTTGATTCTCTAAGTTAGCTTGTGTACCACGACTGGGTTTGGGGGGTTTTTGCCTCACAGCTGATTTGTCAAAACCTCTCTGACTCTCCTTCCTCCTTGGTCTCAATGCAGTAAAATGGTCCAGCAATTTATCCACGATTTTTCTGTGTATTAATATCACACAGGCAATCTATCCTATGTTCAGGGAAGACAGGGAAGACAGAGAAAACTCAGAACTATAACCAGTACAGAACTTTTCTATAAATTTCTGTATTCTTTGCATCCCCAAAGGGAAACACTTCGGGTGTACGAGAGGAGCTGCTTTACTTCTCCATTTCTGTGAGCGTCCAATAACAAGAAGAAAAGACAGAAGTGAAAGATGAGCAGCAAATATCTTGCTGTACTTAATGTTATTTTATCACTCCCAGTTTTATGATACCACAAAATCTTTTTCCTTTCACTTTAAAGGGATGTGTCAGCCGCTGTCTCTTTGAGGTGACGCTACGAGGCTTTTAGGAGATGACAGCTTTAGTGTAGAAAGGCAGAAGGGTGAAATAAACTGTTTTTAACCCTAGTAGCTTACTTCATCCTCTAATGCTTTGTGCCTTTCTACTCTTCGCTGGACAGCATATGACATTGTTGGTACAGCCTTGGTCAAAATTTGAGAGGCTACATCATTTAGTGTCAAAATTTCACTTATCTCTGTTTAAAACCATAGTGAATATTCCTATGTGAAGTGACCTGGCTGTGGCAGGATTTCTGTCATGGTACAGCCTGGACACACTGTGTTTCCTTGAGACACTTCCAAAGTATTTGAGTTAAGGCTGACCATTGGAAACTGTTTTTAAAGTAGAATCTAAAGACTTAAAAATAGATTGAGATGCTGTTTTCAAGACCCATTTTTGTAACTTCCCTTTCATAAAGTGGAGAGTGCTTTCCAAAAATCTGACCCTAAGCCCAACAGCTGCTATTATTCTACCTGCTGCAGGCTTTTCTGTCCTGCCTGGCATGACAGAGACCATTTCTGAAAGTTGTTTTGTAAAAGCTTTCTGGAGGTCATTTGTGTCCTACAGCTGATACCAAAGTTAAAGTAATGGATGACTCTATGGATGTTCTGCAACGTAAAAAAAAAAATAAATTTAAAAGGTCAATTAGACAAGCCCTACAAAAATAGGATCAAGCAACCATGATGCTTGACATACTGACAGCTCATTAGCTAGAAGCAAATGACTTAGGACTCACTATGGGCATGCTGATCACTCACAGAATTATCAGGAATCAAGATAAAATTGAACCATGAAATACCTTCAGTCAGGGAAGTTTTGTAGCTGAACACACAGAGTGAGATCCCTTTGGAAAGACTGAGCTTACTACCTATGGTCAAGGAGGATGAGCTGAAAGCAGAAGAGCAGAGGTTGAGAGGCTGATGTATCTGGAGAATGGGGGATCTGCTGTCTGGAACTTTGAAGAGTTTGGTTCAATTACCTTGCTAAATCCAGTTGAGAGACAATGTATCAATGGTCTGTTTCTGAGAATGGACAGAACCAATTAGATACATTAGATGTAGTCTGTTGTTTAGAAAACTGCTTCTAATCTAGAGATGGTTCATTTAGATTAGTACTTTAGTACTTAAATTAATACTTCCAAAAAGGTGGTGCCCCCAGTAACCCCCCAAAGCACCTTCTTTCACTGTAGTGTTATAAACTTCCAACTGTACTTCTTGTCACAGAGGGCACTCTGTGTGGCCTGGGTGGAACTGTACTTTCTTTCTCTTAATGCAACTCCAATCAGAACATCTGAATCTCAGTACCAAAGTCTTAAAACTATCAACAGGGTTGAAATACAGCAGCACATGACCATTACAGCAACCACAGGAGCAGTGTCATAGCAGAAAAACAAAAGCCAAACAACTACAGGAAAAGGGCACATCCACTGACTGTTCTGCAGAGGACCCTGTTTCCAGAAAGAGAAAGGCTATTTAGTAGGATAAAAAGAAGATTTATTACGAGATGAAAGGTCATGTTCTCAGAGGGAATTCAGCATGGAATTTGCTAGACAGAGGACTATGTATAAATGAAGAATAGTTAAGTACAAGATTCTTAAAAACAGGTATGAAAGGAGAAACTGACAGGGAGGTTTGACTTAAATGGCATAACTGCAAAAAGAAGGGATTAAAGAATTAAATATTGTAGTTCCTTAAGGTAAATAAAAGAGGAAAATTTGACAACAGTATTGTGGGGTAGTAAGAAGCTGCTGAAGTAGAGGCACTGCCTGGGAAAATAGGGAGTACTGTGTGATTTCTTGGAGGATTAGAGTATCTAAGCATAGTCAGAGGGTATGAAATTAGATGTGGTACTCAGTGAGGTAGTAACTTTCAGAAAAAGGAAATTGAGTAAGACAGGCTGAAATTTGACCAATGACATTTGTGGTGTATGGTGAATAACTAAGAATGAGAAATTGAAAATATCAAGATTTAATGTTTTGGAACATGAACATCTGAAGTTGGATCTTCTAGGTATTAAGTTGTGGGAGTTGCAACAGACCTAAGGTTTCAACCAATTAAATCTATTTTCCATCACTGTGGGATTAGTTACATGTGCTGAAGCAAGGAAATTGCAGATAAATATTCTGGGTTTGATTAAATGAAAAAAAGTACAAAAAAAAATCTAACAAAAAAGGAAGGGCATCATTAATTTTGGCATCTAAAATCAAATGATAAATGATCAGCTGATTAGTGATGTGCATTTTGTTCTTTTAACTTCTTCAGTAATGTGTGAATGTCACATTATATAACACTTAAAATGAATAAACCTGGAAATGAAATAACTTAGGGTGCATCTTTGTGTTTCTCCCCTGACTGGTGGACAGTGTGTCTCATTAATCTGTATAGTGGTGTTAATTTAAACAAACAGCATTATTTGTTGAGATTTATGGCTAGAAGACTTAGGGGCTTACTGAGAAAATCTTATGCTGCTTTATTTTCAGAGCACTGAGATAGATTTTATGACTTTTAGTGACTGGAACATATAATAAACTCTCATAACTGGTATTGACTGTACAAACTACTACAGACCCAAATACTCTGACAGAGGATGTGGGCACAGTGAAAGATGGCCAGTAAAATGTGGGGTATTCTGTCCTGTGCAGATTCCTTCTTGTTAACTTGTTAACTGCTGCCTGACCAGCACTGGGGTTAAGGCAGAGAAAAAAACTGCTGATTGCACCTGAAAGTGAACACCTTTGAGAGGAATAATGGAAAACACTGAAAACAGGTTGGACAGTAAATGTAACATTCCTGCATTCATTGTGCATGCTTTTTGAATATCGTAGATGTTGAAGTGTCTAGGGTCTGATTTTAGAAGTAACTGAGTATGATTCTGGTTCTAAATGAACTTCAGGAAAACTCATCTTTGCCCAGCACTTTCAAAGGGTTGTGGGTCGCATTATTGAATCTCACTGGAGTCTCTGGCAGCTTCCCTACTGGAAAGGAAAAAACTCTTCTGTAACCTCTGGGACACTGTGATGAGTTCATTAAGGTTTTGGTGGCCTTATTCTGCTGCTTTAGACCAGATTGCTGTTTGAGATAATTGAAAATATACGGCCTCAGGGCTGTTAGTGTGTGGGAGAGATTCATATCCTACAGAAAGGCATGACACATGACAATTTCTCTATGTTTGATGGACTAAAGGATGGAAAACTAGTACTAGGTGCCCAATTGTGTTGCATTTCTTCCATCAAAATGTTCTGGATCAGCTCTGATACAGTGTCTAGGAGTGGTTTCTTTTAAGTTTAAGAAAGCCACAAATGGTATTTATTTGCATTTCCACATCTAGCACTTTTAGTTTTTAATATAGAATAATGTACAAATGTGTTTTTATCTAAGCCTTATTAGACAGAGATTGATAATATTCTGTATGAATTTTTCATGGGGTTTTTCTTGCCCATATGCTGGTTCAATGATGCACTTTCACATGAAACACATAAAGCTTTCTAAAGCAAAAATAAAAGCACAGAAAATCCAAATCAGTTCAATTACACTTGCAGATTAAAATAAAGCTGTAATATATATCTATTGTGTTGAAATGCTAACTCTATGAATTTTTGATCTGCTTTAAAAACGTAAAACTTGGATTTGATTAGATTAGCTGTGGAGTAATCTACACTGAATAAATCTGTCTTCCTTTCATGTGATTTGTCAGTGTTTGTAGTGGGTTTGTACACACAGCTTTCGCCATTATTTTCCAGGCAATAAAAGCAGCCATGCAGAAAAGCCACCCATAAATGTCAGAAAACAGAGATATTTTGTTGCATTCCAAGGGCTTTGAAGGTCAAGTTCAATTCATTTAGCTCACCCAGCATGAGAGGAGTGTGATGCAATGATGGAATGTGTGTTTGGGTAGGATATATGTGTTACTGTCCCTGTACTATTCTATCAGGGTAACAGATCAGTGAGAGATTAAACTTCACTGCTTGGAAGAATTTCTTTTGGAAAACTATCAATTTTTATGATTTTCTCTAGCTCCTATTGAGATGCTGTGCAGAAATAATGAATCCGAAGAATTTACAGCTTTTATCACAATGGAGATTGACTCCTGATTGTGGCTTTTGGGTGCTGTTCCACTGCAGGCATCCCATTCAACTGCGAGTATTCACAAAATAAATCTCAGATCATGGATTTTATTGTAAACATGAAATTGTATTTTGCCTCATTCTGATGAGAAGTAGTTTGTATAAAAATGGTCCTCTTATTCCTGGAAGTGAGAGGTCAGCACAAAAGACAATTCCCACTCCAAGGAATCTGTTCTGCCAAGTCCCACTGCAGCTCAGTGCTTTGTGGTTACCTTCCCCTGCCATGCCCCACTTTTTTTCTCTTTATAAAGAGAAGACAAATCAATAAAGCTCATAATTAAGTTGAAGGCACTACCTTGATCAGTGCTTTTAGTTTCAGTGCCCTGATTTAAGGAGCCCCCCAGTCAACAGAGAGATATGTCATCGACTGCTTGAGCAGTATGAGAGCAGTTGTGTTTTGTAGCTGCAGAGCTGCAGTCGTTGCTATCTGGAGAGTCTCCCTTGTGCTGGCTTCTGATAACCTCTTGCTGTGTTATCCAAGGATGAATAATCAACAGACTCCTACATGTAGAAGGAATACAATTGTATTAAATGGGCAAGAAATTCTGTTTAAGTTCCTGCTGCTTTGCAACATCTTCCTGTGATTGTATGAATGGAAGTGAGTAAAGCAGGGTCAGATCACGCCAGTGAAAGAAATCTCTCTGCCAAAAATGTCCAGGTCATTTGCCCCTCTGTGTTGGTACTGACACTGCATTGCTCAGTGCAGCCCCTCCTAAAAAAAGATTTAAAATGTAGGTCTGCCTCCTGTTTTTCATTGGGATCATTAAAAAGTTGGACGTGCTGCTAGGAGCATGCAGTGTTTAACACAGCTGATCTGCATCCTAGATGAAAAGCTCTGTTCTGTAGTGCTGTGATAATAATATGGTCATTAATGTTTCCAATAAAAGTGCCTGGCTGGGTTCTGCATGCCTTCATCCAAACACACCCCCTAAATCCTCCCCTATTCCATGAGTGTCCTGTGGCATATTGCTCTTGTGCTGGAACATGCACTCATTAGAATGGACCCTAATGTGACTATCCCAGCAAACCCCACATCCTCCACGTGCCTCCATTTGCTCAAAGATTTGGTGCCCTGAAGGTTTGTAAGCCACAGGAAAAATTTGAAGTCTCTTCAGAGAAGACCCTGCCATGCCAGTGTCCTGGTTTTTGGTGTTTTTTTTTTTTTTTGTTTCCCCAACCCCTTTTTCTAAACTTCCAATAAAGAAAGCACCATGCAGAAAAGAACAAGAATTAAGCTGGGAAAGTGTCTTCCTCCCTCAATAAAAGTAGCATGCTCCCAGCTATATGGCAGAAAATTTCAAGTTCCCTTTACAAAATAGCTGATCTCAGCCGAGACTTCTCTGTAATTAGGTCGTGCTTTTATTGGCTATAAATGGTTAAACCTATTGGAATGTTACTCAACGTGCCAGAAGCACGTGGCTTGGAGGCATTGAATAATACATTTTGCTTTTCTGATGACGTATGTGGCAGTTGTGTATGGATGAAGTAGGCTGGAACAGTTTTATCCGAAGTAAACAGGGAGATTTCCATGTCTGATGGAAAACAGACCAATTTCCAAGAGAATTTAGAGCCCAGGTTTCCCTGCTTTGTGTAAAAGGCCGTCCATAGAGGCTGCTCTTGCCTCCTGCCAAGCCAGGACAACATTCCTACAGCTGTGCTGGAGAGTCTCTTGGTCAAATGTAAAAGAAAAAGGGAAAAAGAGAAGAGACTACAAAAGATCTGCTGCAGCCTGGCTGAAGTGCATCATCTCTGCTTAAGAACAGCTTCTTTCTAATTCACAGTTGCCCTCCTTTTTTTTTTTTCCTTTTTTTTTTCCTGAGAAGACCAGTGTGTAAAAACTTCTTTTTCTGCTTTCTGAACTTGGACCTTTGCCTGGTGAAGGAGCTGTCTAGCACTTGAGTATCTTTATATTTCAGAGCAAAGCCAGCCTTTCATTCAGCCAGACCTTAAAGAGTCCATTTGGCTCCTCACACTGAACAGAGGTGGCATCCCTGCCTCTGGAACGAGGCATTCACCTGCACTGTGTTAGGCTGCCCTGGCTGGCTGAGGGGGAAAATTAAAATCAATCATGATCCCCTGCTTCTGTTTTTCTTTTCATGCTTGTGAACAGCAGGTGCATTGCACAGACTGGCAGAGAGAGCATCCAGAGGAACTTTCCACAAGTGCTGTCCTCCCAAAGAATAGTGTGGGGTGAAGCTGATGAGAAGGGCCAGAGCAAGAGTCGTGCCAAGCAACAGGCTGGGCAAGATCTCCTTTGTCTTCCGGTGTTAAATGGCTTTTAGAAGGAAATAGAGGCATAGTGGCAACTTTTTGATAATTTCAAGTCCAGCGTGGCAGTCAGGGATCTTTACAGAAGAAAATCCAATGGAGAAAGTCTGGGCTTGTCCAGATGGTGGTAGGCAATTGCCATTCATTTGTGTGGATTTCTGGTTATGCAGTTTTTGCTGTGTAGCATAAACTTTCCCCCGCAGGCAGAAGTGAGCTGCAGGCAAGTGAAGGTTTCCAGCAAAAGGCATTTTCTTCACAGATGTGCAGCCTGAGAATGTGGGGTTGTTACAACATTTTATTTACTTTCATTTCTTCTGCCCCTGGGCTGCTGTCAAGTGTTTAATTTTATTTGTCTGATTATTTTCTTTCTTATCTAGAAGTTAGTACTTCCAGAGGTTACATCCCAGTGTAGTATTTACTAAACATACAGGTATGTGATTAACATCCATTCCTCCTGCTGCATACCAGTCACACTAATGATTTTACTGCTGCGAGCAAAAATTGAATTTATCTCACTTCCACTTTAGAAGCCTGTGAGTTTTTGAAACAAGAAATTGAGTATTTCTGGTATTTAATGTAAAATAGCAAAGAAATGCAATAGACTTTTAATAACTACATCTTTTTTCAAATATAAAAATCTGCTGAGCAGAGGTCTGCTGGTATTTTATTGTGTTCTAAGAATCTTTCTTGATGTATTTGTGGGGCTTTTTGTTGTTGTCATTTTTCTACTGGTTTATGCATTTTTTAGTCTATTTCTGGTTGAAAGAATCAACTTTTTGAAAAGGATTTTCGTGAAGATGTTGGCAGCTTTAGAGTGTTTTTCAGAATGTTTGTGAAAATCCCTCAGTTACAGATTCAGTCTTAGGATGTTGCTGATCATGAATCTTTATATATTTCTATGGAGGAGAGAGAGAGGTCATCTAAGTGAGGCACACCTGGCAGGATAAGAGTTAATACACACATATGGGTGCTTTTTTTTCTTTGAACTTTTCTCAGCAGGTGAAAAATAGCTACAATCAGGTACTACTTCAATAAGTAGTAACAACCAACTGCCAGGTTGAAAGATCACAAATTCTTGTACCAGCAGTTCTATTATAGGGAAGCGTATGTCAGCCTGTGTGTGTGTCTCAAAGCTTGCCAAGGTATTGATAAGAAGAGCTGGGCAATAATCCAGCACCAGAAAAAAAAATAAAAATCACCATTTGAGAGCTGTACTGCAGAGGCTTTTCTTTTTTCTCCTTTTTAATACTGCTTTATCATGCAGAGACTGCATTAGTGTTTGTATAATATGTATCTACAGCTACTGATGAAGTTCCACCCTAGTTGTGAAGGACATCAGTGAATCAGTAACTGCAGTTCTAGATCAAATATTCTTAACAGATCTTATAGAATGAAAAATCAACAACCTTATTTAAAATGTGCTTTGCTGCCATGGGGATTTTATGGGGATAGATCTTTTAAATTACTGGGCAGCTTTCAGCTGCAGTATAAAATCAAGAAGCAGATGAGCCAAAGGCATGCCTTGCTGAGAAGTTTAGGCTACTTTGGTGGTACTGTGACCTTGTGGTGTGTGAGGCTGGGGCTGTGCTGATGATGTGTTGGTGCCTGGTTGAGTGGGGCTGTTTGCAGAGGGAACCCTGGGCCAGGAGCAGAGTGCTGAAGGAAGCACAGATTCAACTTTGAGTAAGCATGAAATGAATGGCAGGAACAGTCACTGTAGGGTATGGGGAGCTCAAAGTGCTGGAAAGCCTGAAGGGATAAGAGTATCTCCAGGCAAATAAATGCTCCTTCTTATCAGGCTTCGAGTTTAGGGCAAGAGGGAATAGTGACACAGAGTAATTCCTGAAATCTGGCAATGCTTTGCAATTTGAAGGGCTCAGAATCACTGGGGCTTTTCAAATGTAGTAGCTTCTTGTGGATGATAGCATATGGAAGGCCTTCAAAATGCTTCAATGATTACTCCTTGAAATTTGGAAGTTCTTCACCTTACAGAATTTCATATTATTACCTAAATAAGTGTGCTCTTTCTGATGGGAATGCTGTATGTAATAAAGTTGTGCAGTTACCTGAGACTAATAATAGGAGTTTACATATAGGAGGATTATCTCTTCTATAAGGTTTTTAATACAGGCTGCTGCTGTTACATCAATTATTTGATGTAACACCAGTTCTGATTGCTGTTTTGTTCATTGCTCAGGTCTTACCCCAGTAAGCCTGAACCCACTCTGCAGAGTTTTGGCTTTAATGAAAGATATGGTTGAACATGTTGAGCTGCTATGAACCGAGACACACCACCCATGCATTGTGAATCAAAGTGAAAACTGAATTATGGAACAAGTTTTTAACAAATGACAGCACCACAAGAGGTACAGTGATCTGTGTTTTGAGAGCCCTTGAGCTGCCTTAGCTATAGAAAAGGCCAGAGCTCCTGCAGAGAATGCGTGCAAGAAGTAATGTGTCTTTTGTTCATGCCTGCTTAAACACCATAGTCCTCAAACACAGTCCTGATTCGGGGTATCTCCTTGCAAGAAACACTTCTCAGGATAAAAGTCACATGTTTCTTTCATTTCATCTATTTTTAGGTATGCTGCATTTCTTGCCTTACTTCTTCATCACTGAACTTCATTTTTGCTCTTACTTCTCAGCTTCCTGGCTGCTTACATTCCAGTTTAGCAAAGATGTCCTTTTCCAAAAAAAAAAAAAAAAAAGTTGCTTTAATCTTAATTTTACTGGTTTTTGAACCCAAATCAGATCTTACTGGTGCTATAACCCCTGCCAGCTTTGTTCTCCCCTCCTGAGAGAGAAACACTGACAGCAGTCTCCTGTGGAGTCTTTGAACATATTGAGGAAAACTTTCACTTCTGGAAGAAAAGAAAGTAAATCTTCAGCTACCGATTTCATGCAAATGATGTTTGACACATGACTGTTTCTAGAAGGATCTTTGCTATATAGTCTTACTCTCTTTGAAAATTTCTAGGACCCCTGCTTGACTATCTCTTCAGCAGCCCTGTTAGAGGGAGTTCCAGGACAAAAGAAATAGCTGGAAGGCATGTTTTTTTCCAATACCAGTGAAATCAGTTAGGTATACTGAACTAGAGTGCTGAAAGAATTTCATTTAATGCTCTGTTGTAATAGAAAGTAGCATTTAAATGGGATGCTCAAGACTATAAAAGAGAAAATTAAATAAAGCTATTTTTTTACGTATAGTGGTCTACAAAATGAAACAAATTCAGTAAGTGTAGCCATTATTGTTTTCAATTGGTATTATACCTGAGTAAATCTGAAACCCTGCATCAGTCCTATAATGAAAGCAGTACAATGTGCAGAGATATTAAAAAAGTGATCGAGTTACTCACTGTGCTTGTAAAGGTGGGTATTGTGAAAATAATACAATATTACTGCATATTGTGTCATCTAAGAGACCCAAAGCCCTCACATAAGTATTTACCCTTCATTTGTCCTTCCAAGCTCAGTGCTGCCATGTATCTGTAAAAGTAACAGAAAGAATGAGTACTGAAAAAAATCAATTTATGAAGAAAGGTTTATTTGCAAGTACTGTTTGGGGCATGGTTCCTCTGGTTCTTTGCTGGAATCGTCCATAATATCATATTCAACTTTGTCTTTTAACAAATTCAGGCAGTTACTTGTGATAGAAACAATAAGTCTGATAAACTAAATAGTTCTAGAATGAAAGTTTAGGAGTTGAGTAAAAATCTTCTGTTGAGTTCTTTGTGATCTTAGGGAAGTTGCTTTCAACCTCAGTTTATGCACCTGTGAAATGGGTTTTTACTGTGAAACTCACTAGGATGGGGATTTATTCCTGCTTGTGAAGTGGTTTGATAGTCTCTGCCATATAATACATGCCAAGTGGCAGGGTGTTGTGCTCTGGCTAGAAAGTAGAATAAAGATACTTAGTACAGATCTCAGTAAAATTTACAACTTAAGGAATTATCTTCCTATGCTGAAAATATTTCCTTCCTCCCTCCCTCCTAGACAACTGTATAGAACACAAAAAAATGTTTGTGTCTTATTATTCTGTCAGGCATTATTGAACTATAAAAAAATGGTCTTGTCATCTCACACTTCTTAACAGATTATGAAAGAAAAATGACTAAAACTTGTTCAGACTGTCAAGTTCCTGCCAAACTGAAACTAATGAATCACCCTGGCACTGGTAAATAGCCAAAACTAGATGATATGAAGCATATAAATAGTGCTAGGGACCATGTTGCCAAATACATATATTTATACCCCTGAAAGTAGTAACTGTTTTATTTCTATGAAGTTTTTAATTAAATTCAATCCAGCAGAGTAGTATGACACTCCTGGTTTTATTTTAATTCTTATTTTAACAACCTAGATATAAATTGAAGCCTTAGAAATGTGATTCATGCCTAGTGGTTATTGATTTTGATATATATATACTAGACAGAATGAGCTTGGTGTCTGAGAAATAACTGGCACCAACAGTGGGATGATGCTGTTGTGGGGATTGAGTAAAAAGAATTAGAAGAAACTGTTCAGTTCCAGTGAGTGCTTTTGGCCCACTGGGGTCTCAGGCATTGCAGTTCATGTTCTCTGATCCCAAGTTTCTCCTCTTCTACCGCTTTTCTTTTTTCTTTTTAAAACTGGGAATGAGCCCTTAGGTAGACGTAGTCTCATTAACAAGAGGTAAATTCCTTCACTCTTCTGCTATAGGATCCTAGAAGGGTAATTTTGTTTTTGCCACTGCACCTAGGCTAGTCAGGTACTATAGTGACTGAAACAAAATGTAACAAAAGCCAATATACCATGCAAGCCGTCCAGCTAAGCAACTGTTCAACATATGTCTTACTGTGTACTCCTCGCTGAGTATGTGAAAAATGGGAAACATTTAAAAGATGTTTGTAACTGAATATACATTTCTTATGGAAATGTTGTCACTATCAAAATGTCTACATTAAATTAGCTAAAAAAAAAAAAGGCTTGATTGAGATTTATGCAGAAGATATGTCCACGTTAGAGAAACATTTCTTTTGTTAAGAGACAATTTGCATTCATGAGAACTGAAAATTAAGAAGGAATAAGATTTGTTTCTCTGCAGACTTACTAATTAGTGTTGGTTTAGCTCTCCCAAATGGTAGGATGTGTGAGTATTTAAAATGTTGATGCAGACAAAGTTTGAGACAAGTTACAATTTGGTATTCATCCCTGTATATAGCTTGAGACTTCTCTGTCATATCCTAATGACATGTGGAATTTCTGGGGTCTCAAATGCTAAATTTTAAGTTTTATCAGAGGACCAATGACAAAATCCATTTACCTGCAGTAAAGGAGATTTTAGACGAAGCACTTAATGACAGATAGCACCTGGCTTTGGTTGTTTTGTTGTTCTTTTGTTGTTTTGTTTGTTTGTTTTAATGAGCAGGTAAAGAACATAGGGACTTAAGGGAATCAAATTACTTTTAGAAGTGCCCTGTAGAATACTTGTGGCCACTGAGCAGACTTCTTTACTTGGTGCTTTAAGAAGGCTAAAATTACGAAAAGTGTGTGATTTGGTGTTCTTCAGTATTTTTACAGTGAAATTTATAGAGCCACTGAAATGCCAATTTGCAGTAGTCTTCCCCACAGAGAATGCCTATTGTTGGATCTCATGCCTTCAACAAAAATTGCAGGGGAATTGAATACTTAATACAAACGTCCTTTGTACAAGTTGATAAGTAAACATTGTGTTTGCATATGGCTTTTTTTTTCCAAAACAATTTTAACAGATGCCTTAATTCCTTTCTCTTGTTTGAATGTTCTTGTTAGTGCGGATTCTTTCTGGCTAAGTTTGAAAAAGATCTTTGCTGTTTTCCTTTCCAAACAGTATTTTCTTACATAAAAAACCAAAAGAAGGCCACAATTTTTCTTTCATCTGGTAGTATAGTACATTTAAAGAAAATAAATATAAAAATCAGGTGGCATCCTAGTGAAAGCTAAGAAATCTAGCTGCACAATCTGAATTCCTCTCAGGGCAAGGGCTGTTCAGAACAACTCCCTGTGACAAGCACGTAAAGCTGATTGCAATGTTTTCGAGTTCAGAACAGATCTGCACAAAATAAAAGGAGTAAAAAGTGATATTCAATAAACCAGGAAGATAGGATATGTGGAAATCAGGTAGCAGCATCATACAGGGCAGCAATCTTGCTTCCTGCTGTGGATGTTTTGATTGAAACATGCTCATGCAGTGGAATGAGACTCTAGATTCCCCTTTAAATATTTCCAATATTTTAATTCTGATTTGCAATAAATAATGTGACTAATCCACGCTCCCTCTCATTGCTCTATGATTATCACTTGCATTGCACATCTTGGCTGCTCTTAGCACTTACAAGGCTCTGATATATAGCTAAATGTTTCTGACTCCCATCTGCTACAAAGAGAAGTGACACAGAAGTGCTCCCCAGCCATTTTATTGCAATTTAATGTAAATCTGTTATAATGCAGATGATGAAAAGTGCAGTGGCTTCCATGAATTCTGAAAGCTGCGATTGGGTTGTGGCTGCTGCGCTGCCCTCTGAAGATTTGCTGGGTTTAATTTTACATTGCACAGCCATTAGCTGGCTGAGGTTCCTCACTGAATCACACTGCCACAATACTTCTTCATCCTCTTCCTTTCCTCCTCACTGTGACCTCCTTCACCCAAGTTTTCCAGCCAAGTCTCTCATTGCTTTTATCTTATAAATTGTAACCTCCCAATACATCAGAACACAGAGCCATGCAATTGACCCCTGCAATGGGCTATTTTGTTAACTCTTGTGTGTGGGAATATCATAACATCCCTTCAAATTTGCTGTGGGCTCTTTGTGATTCTCACTTGTGCAAAGAACAGATTCATCTTATCTGGTTGCAGTGAGAGCTTGCCTTTACCATGGCATCACGTGTGCTCCTATTGCCATCATGTAAAATAAATGGTGTTAAATGTGTTCTGTGCTGGTTAGTTGGTGGTATCTGTAAATGGGAACTGAGGTGATCAGATTCTGTCATCCAGCATTAAACGTTATTATACACTTAGGTATAGGCCCTTAGGCAAATGATTTTTTCCTCCTGTATTTTCTGTAAATGTTTAGAATGATAGAATTGCATTCAGTAGAGTAATTAAACTGTGACAAATTAGGTAAACCTAGAATGTAATTAAAGTGTGGTAAAAACACCTGTAAATGATAATTGTTTCATTCCCTCAGGAAAAATGTGAAAATAATCTTTTTGATAGAGTATGGTATCTAGAATCTTTACACATGCCAACTAACATGTTTTGTCCTTAAGTAATTTATCTAGAAGTAATCGACCACAGTACTTAAAAAAATAGCTAAAAATAAGGAGAACATCCTAGTTCTTACAAGTTTTTCACCTGCAGACGGGATTTACGCAGGGGAAAAGTTGTGGTTGTTCTGTGGTTACATTTTCCAGTCCAGCTGACTGGATGGGATAGAGGCAGAAGGGAAAAACTGATCAGACACAGGCTTCAGATCAGTTGAGATATTAACAATGGAGGTCATCTTGTCCAAAATAATGATGCCTTACTTTGTAAATTCATGAACCTGGAATCAGACAGAATGTGGTGCTGACTTCAGTGATTTATTCTGTTTAAAGTTAGAGCATGAATTGTGTTGCATGGAATGATCTGTAGTGGTGCTAATCTTCCCAGTACACTTTGTGTGGTGTCAGTGCAGATGACATTTTCATTTTGTGTTTTGTCGTGTCTAGAGAACTGATGATTTTGAGTGAAGACTTTGGTGTGGATGTTTGCATAAAATCTTTATTCCAAATGCAAATAAAATTTAAAGTCGGTAGATGTTTTTTTGAAACTTAAAAAAAGAAAAAGGCTTTTTTGTGAGCAAAACTGACTCATTTGCAACCAGTTCTAAAAGAAACTCTGCAAACCTCTGAAATGCAAATTTATTGAAAAAAACCAGTGCAGTCACCTGTCTCCTTGTGCTCCTGCAGCAAGGTGACTACCAGAGGAATAATTTCACATAAAGCTTTCTCAAGTGTTTTTCCTTCATCCTCCAATTGAAGAAATGTATTTTTTTATTAAAACTGACTCTCGATTTTAATAATTTATTTCCTTTCTTCTTTTCATTACAGAGAAAGTCCATTGTTGCTGTGAGTTTCATTGCAGCATTCCTCTGTCTGATCATCGTTCGTCTCACAAATGAAGTAACTTTCCCTTTGATCCTAAACTGCTTTGGACAAACCAGTGTCAAGTGGATCCCATTTTCTAATGGCCAAAGGCAGCCTCTGAAAACTCATTATGGATATATAAATGTAAAAACACAAGAGGTAAGACCTGGTCTTAACAGCCTGGCAAAATGGACCAGTAGATTTCTTTTTCTCTGATCCCATCTAATGCTTTTTTTACAACCTGCCCAGTGTGAAAACTGAACAAGGTGGCTGTTCTAGAAATCTGCTGCCACTTAAATGACCTTTGAAATTTTTAAAATTTCTGTCATGTCTGCAGTGGAGAGAGCAGTGAACTGGCCTCAAAATCACCCTGGATTGAGTGAAAACTTGTTTATACAAACAAGAAAATCTTTCAGATTAATTTCAATCCTTCAATCCCTCAAATGCAGAAGGAAATTTTCTTGTGTTTGTTGTAATAACACCCTAAAAATGTTTCATTTTGCCGGGGCTTCCCAAAGAAGAAGTAGCTTATTTGTGTTTGTATGGGCATGAAAGAGGGAGTGATTTGTGAAATGAGCATATGTGAGTCTAGAAAATGTATACAGCTAGAGGTTTACTGGATTTTTCTGAAAGTATTGCATTAATACTTGATGGCTATTTCAAAACCATGTATGTATTTCCATTCTGTACTTTAAAACTCATTGATGTGTATCTGCTTAGCAAAATACTTGCTGTGTGTTAAAAATACTTGTCTGATGAAATTAGGTTTTACAGGGACTCCTGCTTTAAAGTGTCTTAGGTGTCAAATTTTCCAGAGGCACTGTTGGGTTTTGGTGCATTTTCTCCAGACTTTCTCTCTCTCTTTGTAATATTTATAAAGTGGAAACTTTCAAAATAAAGGTAACATAAAAAATGAACTCTTTCTATAGTTTGCGATCAGTTATAGCACTGTCAGTCATGAGAAATACTATCAGACTTCCACTAAGTGCTAGTTATTTTTTTCTATAAAATTACAGTTATTAAGGAGTGAAATTCATTCACATAACAGCTTTTATAGAGAATGAAAATACTTTACCCCACTTCATTATATTTAGTCCTGTAAGTGCGTTGGTCTAGTTAGTTATTATCCTACCTTTAGTGGGTTAAATTTGAAAATCAGACTGAGAGGGAGGCAGTTTTTAGGAGGCAGCTTCTTCTAAACATATATAGCTTTTAATCATTGTCCCTGTAAAATGCAGCACTATTTTGGAGGCCAAAGTACGTTATCTATAAAGCAGAAAAAGGGAAAACTGTTCATATGTGAATCGTAGTCCCAGTGAAGGGAATGGGAGGAGCTTTTGAGCTCAGAAGGGTTAAGGCTTCATCCAGCATCTTCATCCCTCTAGAAATGAGAGGGCAGCATGTTCTGCATGTTCCCTGGGTTGTTGCCACAGTGGCAGGTGCAGAATCTGAACGGGGTAGAGCTGCCACAGTCACTTGATCACTATCAGTCTGAACTGATAACTGGAGAGGAGAGCAGCATGCTAATCCATTTTTATTCACCATTGCCTTCATCAGAGGTCAGAAGTAGTTTGTGAGGGCCTCAATTCATTCTTAAATTTGATAACATGCTTGGAAGTTCTAACAGTAAATGGAAGTGAATGTCCTGAAAGTTGGTGATCAGTATCGATTAGTAAGACATTTGTCTCAATTTAGCTTAAGTCATGAAGGACTCCTTAAACTTAGTAATTTTAGTTGTTTTCCCTGTTGTATTTGCAGATTACATTAATATTTGCTAATTAAAATGATAATGAAGAACCTGAACATGGCTTGCTTATGTAAATGCATTAACTTTTGAGTTAATTATTCCTTGTGCAAGGGAAGTTTTGTTGTGCTGCTCATGTGAAAAGCTTTTACATAGCTCATGTTCCTAATTCACACTCACAGCTTTCTCAGACTATGATTTTTAGAGCACAGATTGCTTTGTCAAATAAGCATTTGTATACTATTTGTATTAAAATAGCCAGAAAATCTCAGTTATTCATGGAGATTGAGATCACTCATTGCTTTATTGTGTCAAATACATTGAATTTCTGCTAATTTCATAAAATTAAGATATCTTCTTGGGTTTTTTTGTGCAGCTGTGGTATGTAAGATAAGCAGTAAAGTCCCTCTGTGAGACAAGATAATGCCTCAAACAGATGTGACCAAGTTTTTTCCAAATTGGGACACGTGATGTCAATGGACAAGGACCAGATTTTGTGAGGATACAATACCACAGTGAATTATCAGAAAATAAAGTGATGGAAGGGAAGATAGGAGAGAAGGCTTTTAAAGTTGTGAATTTTGGCTTTTTCTCTTTTCTTTTATTGAGGGAATCTTTTTTACACCTGTTGAATGTGCTCATATTCTCCCAGAGTGTCCTTTGAACCCTGTCACCCCACTGGTGTCTCCTGCTGTCTGATTTCACTCATTCCTGTTCCTCAGCCACTTCCAACTTCCTTCTTCTTTTCTTCACATTTGTTCTCTGTTCTCCTTTACCTCTTCCTCTCAGGCTGCACTCTCAGGTCTGGCTGCATGCCATCTCCTCAGTGTACTTAAATGTGCAAGGTCAACAAACCAGAGGAATTAGGGTAATTTGCCACCAACCCCGCCAGTCATCTGAAGTGACAGGGAAGCTGGAAAATCTAGAATGTACCACTTCTCTGCCTTTCCTGTCTCTCTCTTGCATACTTACTTTCTGAAGAAAAAGGAAAACCAAACCAAAACCAAAAAAGGCCCAACTCCCCAAACTTTAATCCATGGCAATAAAAGTTTAAGTTAGGAGAAGCTGTTTTTTTTGGGGTAAGGCTGAGTGGGATGACACTTGAAAAATCTTATAAAATGATGGAAAATCAATTACTTGGTTAAAGTGGCAGTAATCAATCATTTGTATTAAAAAAGATCAGGAAATATGATGATATGAACATTTGTGTTTATCTCAAGTAAAAAAAAAGTGATGTGGCTGTTATTAGATATGATCAGAATAATGCTGTACAGACATTTTTCAAAGATGTTGTGTATTTGACTTGACATTGTAATATTGTGAAATTTTTATTACTAAAAAGTCTGAAAAAAATTAAGATTATTAAAACTAGATTGTATTGGAGTATTTAATATAAAACGCAAAGAGAGACATAACTTAATCTGCAATTAAAGCTGTACATAATACAGGGTTGTTGCTATGGTTTCCTTGATTTGTAGCCATAGCAACAGCTTTGGAAAAACTGTCTTTATGTACAGTAAATATATTAGATTTGAAATACAAATAGATGTGAAGTGTTACATATACCACCCCATTATGTCTAGACACATTTTTATTTGACTTTGGAGATATTTCTGAAATAGAGGATTCTTCACCTAGACAATTTGCATCCAGAGCCCACCCTCACTCCCCTCAGTAGGAGAGGATCTTGTAGAAGCCCTCCATGATGTGATCTCTTTCCCTTTTCAATATCCACATCCAAGATGACTCGTTGAGATTTGTGGGAAACTGTGCCTGTCTGTTTTGCAATATTGCTGTCTCACTCAATACATGAATTTTGACCTTTAAGTGAGAAGGAGGTCTATGAACAAGATGACCTTTCTTTCCCTTATTCCCTCCACTTTGTGCCTATGGATTTTTGGTGAGAGGTCCCACGAAATCTGTCTTTAGGAAATGTCAGGCCTATCATGTGTTAGTTATTTTTATCCTATTCCTGGTGATTTTTTTCACAGAAAATATTAATTTGATGCAACTCCAGAGTGGTTACATAATTGAAACCAATTGTCATTGGAATAAACTTTACCCCCCACCCACATCAAGCTGATGTAATGACTCTTTTTGGATATCAGAAATGGGGAAGCAGATAAAAAGAAGCAGGTAGAGAAAATATAACCTTCCTCCTTCTTTCATACCACTCCTACTCTACAAAGAGTTCTGGCAAAATTAATGAACATCATGTATTTAAATTGCAGCATTATGACATCAATTTAAAATCCATTAGCAGTTTGAAACTTTATGCTAGGCAAGTCTAATAGTGTTCTTGGATATTTGATTGTGCTTCCTGAAAGGTGAATATTGAATAGATTTTTACTCTACTGTCAGTATTAAAATAATATAGCATTTTCCTACATACGTAAAATCTGAAATATAGCTGCAATAACACTTGAAGCATAATTATAAAAGTATATTCAAGTACTGAACAAAGATTAAAACTGTTCTTGGAAAAGGGTAAGTTCTGAGATGACCTAAAATCCCTACATTAAACTGCAACTGTGAGATCTAATGGCTTCCTCTGAAATGAAATCTGAGGGAGCAAAGAGCCTTTGTGTCATGAGCACTGAAGAATCTTGCATTACAGTGATGAGCACTATATAAAAGGAATGTGCATTGTAGCACTTAAGACTTTTAAGAAATCCTGTCATAACTGAAAACTCATCAGTAATGGGTTTAATATTGATATTCAATTGATATTGAAGATATACATTTGGATCATATTATCCTGTATCATTTTGTCCCTAACCTGAACAGAGCTGGGTACAAGCATTAATTGCTCAGCACTTGTGGCACACACAGCGACAAACTTGTGTGACTGGACTGCCTAAATTTGGTTCCTTTTTTTCCTTTTTGCCAGAAGTTTTGTAGGAGAACTTGGCTGAAATGGATGGAGGTTTCCACAGATGAAATACCACAGATATGAATATAAACGGGACAAAGCTGCAGACCTTAACTGTATTGTTCGTTTTATTATTTTTTTTTAAGAGAATAAATTAGGTGCACTTAAGAATTACCTGAAATTCAGAGGAAAACTAACATAACATGCAGAAATAAGGGCTGGGATGTGGTCTCTGACTGTAAGATAAGCTATGTACAATTTCAACAATAGTGGAAACATAGTTGTCAACATGTTAGAAGTAATCACTGGATGGACTCACACCAACCATGAGACACCATCTTCTCACAAAACTTGAAAAACTAAATAAAAAAATGCATAAGGAAAGCAAAGAATGGGATGAATATTTTAATATTAGGTCCTTTCCAGATACGGGAAGTAAGAAAAAAATTTCAAAAATACTGATATTTTATAAGAAATATTATGTAATATGTAAAGGTAGCAACCAGCCTGGGAAGGTTTATTTTGCCTCTGCTGGTAATGGATGAAGATGACACTATGAAATGTCAGTGAAGAATATTGGAGGGCTGTTGGAGAATAGCTCTGGGTTTCAAGTCAGAGGAGAAGGTATCAGACTGTGAATGTGAGTGGTGTGTTCATCTGACTCCAGATTTGGACGCTTGTTTCATACTCCTCTTGGGAAATACTGGGTCCTAGAGGGGCTAAACAGCTACATCAGCCAGAACTCCTGTGCCAGAGAGTTACCTTAGTATTTAATTTCTGACACGTAGGTGACTTCTACCCTGTATTTTCCTTTGGGGTCTTGTTCTATGTTACACCTTAAGAATTCACAGGACATTTTGTTAAGAAAAGGTCATTTGTTTCATAGTAATTTATCATTTATATCCCTTCTAAGACATGTTTTTTTATCACTTGCGCAGTTACTTATTATTTCAGCCTCAGAAATAATGTAATAATATTAATAATAACAATAATAGTAATAATGGAAGTACAACTCAACATGCAGTATCTTCTGGATATTTTTCTGCTTCCATTTCATAAATTGTCAGGAACAATATTCTTTGGAAGTATTGCAGAAGGATTGGTTATATAACATTTTAAATGACAATCACATTGCATGTTAAGCTTCTGAGAGACACTCATATGGTGGGTGGATGGTTCCTGGCCCCCTGCCCCTCTTGTGTTTTCTGGCTGTACCAGAGCTCCCATTCCTGGCTCTGGGAGCCACAGGCACACACTTGGAATTAAAATTCCTGCCAAAGGCTTTAACCACCAAATGAGCAACTCCAGGAGCATGTCTTCTATTAGAGAAATAGACCTCACTAAATAAATACACCTCACCAGAATCCTCACTCTTTCCAGCCCCCTTTTGGCTTGGAAGAAGAGAGAATGATCAGAATAAGCTGCAAGGTCCACTTGAAACCACTCAGATTGTTTATGAACATACAGCAGAGAAGGGAGCACAGATAATGTGTGTCCTCAGTGGCATAAATCCTGCCAACTCAGCCATTTTCTTTCTGTATATATGGAATTAGCTTAGGTTTTTATAGCTGCCACAACTCTGATGGTGTCTCATGAGGAAAAAGTCAAGTGCCAGGATAAATATATCAAGTATTCTATACAGAGGAATTAAATCTGCTCCACACAGAGCCTCAGTGTGATGAGTCAAGCATTGCTGTCTGTGTGGCAGCTCTGCTTTGGAAAAAAAAAGAAGACTAAGGGACTTGAGAAGAGATTACTATCAGCCAGTGAGCTGTACCATCAAAAGTCAATCCCTAAAGAACCTGGGCTGGTAGAAATAAATGTCTGCGATTCAGTCATGGGCTGGATTGATCTGCTGAATGGAGCTTATGGGTTATATCTCAGAAGGTTACTGCTATCAAAGATTTGCCATCCACCTTGGTTATATGTAATTTTCAGAGATTTCTTCCTCCTTCTTGAGGATTTTTTTTTACTGCTGCTGAAGGGTAGGGTTATAGTAGCTAATGTTAGTCTCCCTATTGAAAAGATGCCAGTTGTGCTCTCCATGTGAAAAGTGTGAACAATGTCTCCCCAAATGAGAGACACAAAAGCTAGAAAATTGACTGGAGACCATTTGGAAAACAGAGGAAAAACTGACTTTTGCAGTTAGCTGGCTTGATAGGTAAATTTCTGTCAGCAGTGTTTTGTTTTAGTTTGAATGAAAGGTGGACCAGTAAAGTGGAGTATTCTTTGGACTGGTAAAGAAAAGAGTAGAGAGGTTTGGTACAATGTCTTTGTGAGTGAGACCAAACCTGTGCGGAAAATAGGAAAGATGTAATGAGCAGATGAGAGTAAGGCTTGTCAACGGCGGGGGAAGGAGGAACTTACTGATCCTACTCTGGATGAGAACTCACTTCTGTTACCATGTCATGATTTCAGCTTTTGTCAGTAATTGCTGCCAAATGAAGAATGGGCTGCTTTGCATTAGTGGCAGGCAAGGTGTCTCCTTGGTCATCAGCTGGGAGAGCAGTGCCCTGTAATTTCCTCCCTGAATATCCTCCCACAACTACTGTTCAAAAATGAGGATGCCTTCACCAAAAGAAGCCCAGTGTCACCCTCCTGAGTTCATACTTGGAGTCCATTTCTCACAGAGATTCAAGGTGTCCATCACAGCAGAGTGTCAGTGGTTCTGGATGTGGTGATGGCAGCTGAGGTACACTTTGTACTGGTGTATAAAATACACCACAGAGTAAAAAGAGTCACTAAAAATGGAATTTCGCTCTTACAGTCATTCCTACATGAGGGCTTCCCGCTGGCTGTGGCAATCAGTGAGTTTAGCTCTTTGAGCTCTTGCCCAGCACAGCTATTCTGGCAGAGCTGCAGAGCACAGAGCTGACCCAAGGCTATTAATACCTGCCTGCAGGGAGCCGCGTGCCAGCCGCACACACGCGGGCACACAGACGGCAGTGGGTGCTCGTGTAAACACAGCAGCCAGAGCTTGCTCAGGAGGCAGACTCCCAACACTGACAGTCATGCCAATTACTAGTTAGCTTTAAAGCCACAGCCATCTTCCTTGAAAGCCTTTGCTTTCCAAGTTTGCTCCCATGGCCATCTGTCACAGCCTGCGTTTGGCAGCTTCAGGTTCTGCTGGGCGGCTCTGCGGATTGAGCTCAGAGTTTTGTCTTTTTTATTGTTCTCTGAGTGGGTGGAAAGTTTCTATCTCATGAGCCTTTTCTCCCAGGCTTCTTGTTAGATTAAAATGTGAACTTTAAATGCATATTTGAGCTGTTAATCTGTGCTTTCTACTCTCAAACCAGGATGGAACAGGTGGACTGGTGCAAGTGCTGCATGGAGAGAAATGAGCTCAGAGACCCCCTTAGAGCAGATGCAAATTGTACCAGCAATAATTGCTTTTCTTGGGATAGTTTCTCTTGTCTGAACGCATTAGTCCATACTACCAAATAGGTGTTATTTGGTCTGTAAGAGACCTGTACGAATGTTGTATCAAAAATCTCATGCCCATTAATGGCATTACTATGCTGGCAGTGTGCACATCTTAGAGTTCTACTTAATAGATTTACAGTATCAGTTACAAGGACCTACATTTTCTGTGGGTGTAGCTGTAAATTTCGTTTACTCATCATAAATAATTTTTTAACTACCCCTAAACCAATAAATTATATTGCCACCAATGTTGGAAGGTTCATGGCAAAAGGTGTCCATGCAGCTGCACCCTAAAATGAAAATCAATTCAATCTGGGTAGGGGTGGGAAGGAGAAAAAGGAAATTCTGTGTTACTTGCAATATTTCTTTCTTCCATCTTTATTTTTCTTTCTCTCTAATTAATGTATTTTCCATATTGAAGCTAGTCAGAGATTACAGTTATCTCTTGCTTCCTGTCACTTAGAAAACCAGTTGTCCCATTAGATGAATAAATACAGTGTTAAATGAAAATCCCCAAATGAGTGCAGAGAAATTACTAGAGTGATTGTGGAATTGGTCTCTTAGTAACAGCAGTTCATCCTCCATTTTTATCCCCAAGCCCAGGGATGCACATTACTGCCTTTTCATACCAGTCAAGTTCTCTTTTCTGCAACTAATGGCATCATTTTTCGAAGTACCACTCCTCTAATTTGTCTTTAAGAGTTTCTTGTAGTTAGGACCCAGAGTTTTGGATTTGAAATTGATGAAAATGCTACCAGTCTTAGATCAATATTTCTCCAGGGGATGGAACCTGCTTTACTCCAGTTAGAGACTGAAAAGAGCACTCAAGGGTCTTGTATTAGTATTACACCAGCCAAAGTGCAAGCTGGTTTGGGTTGATTTCCCTGGTTCTAGTTCAGTGATGCTACCTCCCTCGCTCCTTTCTGTTTCAGTGCTGGTGCCCAGGATTCACATTCATAAAGAGAAATATATAATTTCTGTAGTGCATCAAGTTGAAAAAGTGTATTTCTAAGCTTTTACACAGATGCTTTCAGACTCCTATGAAATGCCTGACTGCATGCACAGGACTCACTCCAAAGTAGTTCCAGGGCAGTACACTGAAAGCTTAGATCAGCACTGGCAAATATCCTACAACAGAAATTACATTCCAAGGTGAAGGATAAAGTCTGGCCTTTAGGTAAAAACAATAACCCTGTATTTGATGACATACATTGTATTACGGAATTGATCAATGAATGACAGTTTTGTTCTCAGGTGTTTTTTGTGTAATTAATTTTATTGATTTATCAACGTTTTCCAGCTTACAATACAGTTTCTTGTGTCATCTTATTTCTAACATGCAAAAGATCTGTAATGTCGATCCTGTTTCCTGTTAGCTCTTCCTTTTTAGAGCCAGTCCGTGCTGTCCAAAACTGCTGTTTTTTCTTCAGCTTTCCCTCCAATTTGGCTTGCCCTTTACTGCCCAAAATTTCTTTCACTAGATCATAAGATTTCCTCTTCCCCCAAAATATATTACTGTTTAAGACAGCTTTGAAGGCACAGATTGGAGATTTAGTAGATAAGAGGCTGTTCTTAAGCCATCTACTGCTGCATTCTGCACAAGGTTTGGTTCCTGATGGAGTCAGGATGTGGCCTCAACATGAATATTTTGATCCAGTCTTCTGGTAGCAGGCTTTGGAAAAGCATCTGGAAATAGATTTCAAATCAGAAGAACCTGTGGCCAAACTGTGTCTCAGGTCAGAGTTCTTTTTAAGTTTCTTTCTGATATTCTTACAAGAATGGCTTCTTTTTCAAATAGAGTGAGCCCAAAAAGAGTTTATTTGAACCCATGTCAGCTTTTCTCAAAGGCTGTACTGGCTCTCCGGTAAGAAGGCAGAAAAATGCAGTTTTCTCAGACACATAGCAGATGGTGCTTCTTCATTAATTGTCTCCATGGCAAACCTTCAATGAGTCCCACAGGAGAGTGCCTTGGAGGTAGTGGGACCATCCTTTGGGATCCTCCGTGCTGGTGAGGTCACCCTGGAGCTGTCCTGTTCACTTCTGCTCCAGTTGGCCCTTGATGTTGAATGTGCCTTGTAACCACCAGTATCAGTGACAATGGATGGAGCTGATAACGTTGTTGTAGGGCAAATAATGGTGATTAGTGTTGATCTTTTACTCAGAAGGGAGTGGTGAGAGGAACAGGCTGGAACTCATATGACTTTGCCTCAATTTCTGTCCTGCTGCTGATGTGGACCAAAGTACTCTTCACTGCTTCAGGATCATCATGTATGTAAAGAATTCATGTTTATAAAGAGAAGGTAACATTTTTTGATCAAGTTACTTGTGGTCATGTTCAAAAATTAGAACATTATAGTCAGATTGACTGTCATAAAATGATTGATAGTGAATCTGCTATCCCGGATAGATTATCCCTTATTACCATTGTAATATAGCCAGAACTTCATTGTCAGAACAACAACAAAAATAATCTTGGCACTGCACTAATGTTTCATTCTGATTGACAAAGGATGAGGCAATTCACATTCTGTGACAGCAGTGTTGGTGTGTATTATATAATGATATATAGCAACTTCCATAGACTGCCATTAATTTCTG
Source organism: Drymodes brunneopygia (assembly GCA_013400955.1). Taxonomy (NCBI): domain Eukaryota; kingdom Metazoa; phylum Chordata; class Aves; order Passeriformes; family Petroicidae; genus Drymodes; species Drymodes brunneopygia. The sequence continues at coordinate 1,232,206 of VZTZ01045102.1, read as the reverse complement.
CATGAATCCTGTCTGTCTTTGATAAGCATGTGTAACTCCTAATAAATTATTTTGGAGCTGAGCATAGGCATCAAGGAGAAAGGACTTTTGTAGGTGTGGGGGCTGGTGATAGCTGAAAAGGAGAAGGCAAAACTGACAGATAATTGTAGATGAGAAGTCATTTTCAAGCAATAGACAGGGGTGATATTGTTTCCTGTTTAAAATTAGTTGCCACCTCTGCTGGCTGCAATGCAAGGTAAGTTCTGCTGTAAAATCTAAATCATTTGATCATTTGTTATGTATAGGCTGTTGATAATGGCATAGGAACCTGCACTGTGGAGCTCCCTCCACTTGCTCTTAAATGGCTTGCTCCCATTCTGGTGGGTGTTATCCACTCTTCATTTCCTGGGGAAGAAATGGCCCTCTGTGAGGTTGTTTATCTGAATAGCGCAGAAATAATTTTCTGCAAACATAACTATTACCATAACAGAACCCTTAAAAAAAATTACAGTGACACTCTGAGTTTTCTGAGATTAGTGTCTTCCTCTAAGGCCTCTATTTCCTCTGGTATTACTTCCAGTCCTGTTCACTGAAACTACAGTGCATGTCTGCCACAAATAGCATGAATAATGCATATATTTTTCTGCTAGTTTCAGTGTGTGCAAAATAGTTCCATATACAAAAAATAAAATCTAGAGCTGAAAGAAGCCAATTGGCCACTCGTTGTCCTGCTGGTACGTGACTGACCCATATTCCACGTTATCTCAGGTTTTAACCTGCCTGTTGTTATAATTGCAATTCTTGGGCCTTTACCCACATCCCTTAGAAGATCATGTGGTACCACTTGAGTGTTTTCTGAGATTGAGACACGGCAAATATTACAGATGTTTATATATCTTTATTTCCTGTTTACTTAAAGATTTTAGATGTGTCTACTTCTTATTCTCTTTTTTTTCCAGTGTGTACAGACACTTGCAGTTTCACCTTTATCACCATGTTATCAAGCAAAATGCTTTGTAATTTTTCCTAACTCATGTATAGAAAGAACCCACTTTTTCCTCACTTCTTGCTGTTCCTTTTCCTAGAACTCAGTATGGGACTGAGCTGTAGTGGAAGAGGGGAGATAACAGAACATGGTGCCTCTGCTTCTAGATATCAAATTACCTTGGATTTACTTTTCCTAATGTGTCTTGGATCTTTTTCCATGAGATGAATCACTTCATTCTTTTCCAAGATGATGCCCACCATGTTACTTTCCTCATGCTTGAGCACTCTTTCTGCAAATACCATTTGTTTTCTCCTAAAGATGGTTTGTAAAAATAAGGAAGATTTAGCAAGGAAAAGATCACAAATATGGTGTTTCCTGAGGCCAGTTAAAAAAGGTTTGGAACTAAAAGGCAAAGTGATTTTTTTTGTTGGTTGGTTTGTGGTTTGTTGGGGTTTTTCTCCTTCATTTGTTTCAGTCCATATCAGAAACCTTATAGTGGTTTAAGTTATTCTTGAAAACAGGATTTTTGGTCATGATTTTTTCCATTCAGTCTGCAACACTGTTCTTGCACTTTAAATGTCCTTGTTCATTAGAGGAACTGATTTCATAATGGAATAACAGAATGGATCTGTTAAGAAATTAGAGTTTCATTTTATGTTCAGAACACTTGATTTGTATATACATTTGTACTTCTTGTACACTCAGATTAATTGTCCAATTATCTTGGAAGCTGTATTCTGAATTCCTAAAAATCTGTCCTTTTATCAGTCTTTAGTAAATGCAAGAATGCCTCTAGTAATTTCCCTTCACTCACTAAGCATGTCATTTTTCTTTGAAAAATCTAGTTTGTCTGGCAAGATCTTTATAAACATAAATATAATTTTAGCAACTACATATCACTAAGAGGCATTTCTATGTTAGATGTGAGTGAGGAGATATCATTGCATAATACATCTTAAAATCTGTTTGAATTTTTAAATTTCTAGAGGATTCATGAATGTAGCTTTTTTCTTTCCAATACCAATATCTTTCTCTCTATACAAGCATTAGTTATTTCTAGATGCAATGAAGTATTTATCTACCTAAGGATGTCCAAGAGTTTAACTACTGTTTTGTATTTGAGACAGCATGATTTTTAGAAGTGCTTAACACAGTGTCTGTTATTTAATGATTGTGGTGATTTGGGAGGGCAAGAGTGTTTCTAGATTGCATGGTTAGGTTTGCTCCCAGCACCACTTGGAGTGAAGCCTCAGGTTCTCATGCTTTGTGGAACCTCTGTGTGTCTGCAAGATTCCTTTCCTGTTAAATGGGCACCTGTTTTGTCAGGCTCACAGCCCAAATCCAAAGCACAGGTCACAGCTCCCTGCAATAGTTCTAAGAGCAAAGGAGACTGAACAAGGTGAGGAAACACCTGCATAAACTCAGCCTATCAGCTTACCCAGCCCTGCACTCAGTGGCATTTCAAACCCCAATGTTTTGCCCCTCCATAACAGAACAGCCCATAGTAATCAGTAGTATTTGTGGCTGTAATATAAATTCTATTGTGAAAGGATGCCCAGTTTCATTTTGCAGCAGAAAATGGACTTGACACGAGCTTTGGTCCATAGGTAATAGGTTCTTGAAGGCTCAGAGTGTTTCTTTCAGCAAAATGCTAATCTGGTAAATTGGTACATTTAACAGTCATCTGGAAATGCACCCTTTTGTGTAATATGTAGCTGATTGTAACAATTATGGATGCTATTTAATGGTGCCATCCTTAAACTTTCCAGTGTGATACTACCTAGAGAATTTGTTACTGATGAAATCATTATGGTGTTATAGAAATGAAATAGGTTGGTGCTGAAATTACTCTCAAACTCTAATTGTAACTTCACTGGAATTTTTCCCATGATGGATGTTAAGTATATGTGTATTTCTTATTTTTATAGAAGCAGCAATTTTATTTGTATGCTTAATTTTATTCCACTATCTGCTATGTATATATTACGCTTTGTTTCTCATTTTCAATTGTGGTCAAATACAACTTTAGTCCAATTTGACTTTTATTTGATATTCTTTTATTTTTATTTCTCCTGTCACATGAATGAGCAAAGCAACATATTTCCTTTCTTGAGATTTCCCTAGGATCTCTCAAGTTAACACAATGAAGAGCTCTATTTTATCAATACCTGAAATGATGCAAGTCCTCTCACTTTCCTTGTGAGGCCTTCCTTGGAAAGAAAAACATGTTTTATAATTTCTTGCCTGCAAATCAGTTCAGAGTCCTTTTTTTTTTTTTTAATCAAATCTCTTGTTGTAGCCAAAGTTTGCTTTATAGGCTCGTCTTTGTTTCAGACAGTGTCTGATTTAAAATCAAAACTAAGAAGAGAAATCTTCTTCATATTTGTTTGTAGTCCATGAGGAATAGATGAAATCCTTGATGACAGAGGGAGATTGCAGTGACTGCCCAAGTTCCCAAGCACAGTAACCCTGCTTCCATGGCACTCTCTTAGGTTATCTCTGTATTGTTCTAGCTCTTACTCAAAGATGTGATATTTCACTGCCTTCAGAGTGACAGCCTTACATTCATCAGCAGTTGTGCCATTCTTTCTTTCTGCTCTTGATCTTACAATATGGATTGATCCTGTAAAAGAATGCCCATGTCTGTTCATCAGATTCTGTCCCTGTAGTCACAGAGCTGGGGCACAGAGTGGGTAGATGGCCACCAGCCACCACGTTTGTCACCAGCTGTAGAATCCACTTGACTGCTCAAAGAAAAGTGGTGCAGAAATAGCTTTTATTAACCATGCTTATGTTTCTTGCATTTCCCCTCTCTTCCTAAAGCAGCAGACTGACTGAAAGATAGATAATTTGGTAATTATTGTTGCAAATTTTCTATCAGAAAACTGGAAATTCATGTTTCTAGAAATGTACAAGATATGCTCCATCTGTACAAAATATGATAATGTATATTTGAACTCCGTGCTCTCATTGTTCTTAGAAGGAGTCTGCCCTCTCCTAAACAAAGAAAGCTTTGCAGAGTAAGGAGGGAAATATCATTGGCATGGTTTGGATAGCCCCATGGATTTCTATTATTGTGCTTAACAATTGCTTCCAAAGATTCTCAGATACCCAAAGCTATTTGTTAGAAGCAAACATTTCTTAAAGCCATTCTGCTTCTCTCCTACCATTGTGAAAATTGCCATGGGACTGTTACCTTTCACCCAGGTGGTCCCCACTGCTGGGCAGCAGTGACCTTGCTCTGGTGTCTCATCTGAATGCAGGCAGCTCGAGCTGTGCAGAGACATTCCCCAAACCTCTGCTGCAGTGTCAGCATTGGACACAAGCCCACGTCTCAGTCAGAGATGTGAATCCCTGACCTTCCAGTGGAGAGGCAATAGTGCTGCCAGCTGTGTTATGCTGACAGGCAAAGGACTTGTTTTTGAGATCCAGAAGGGAAGAAATTGAGCTAAACACAGCACAGACTTCTAACTGGTGAAAAAAATGTAGCAATAAACCCCAGACAATCTTACCTTCAGTTTCCAAATTATTTTGTTTTCCAGGTTGCTGGGAGTAATTTGCTTCATTAATGCAGTTCTGCAGCATGAGCTGTTTAAATTTTATCCCAGAATGAGTTCTTTTAGCTGAATAAAAGCCTTTTGAAAAACCTGATTTATGTCACAGTCACAGCTTTAAATAGAGCAATTCTGGTTCAGTGGCAGAGCGTTGGGGTCAAGGTCTGTGGTCCATGTTTTCTAAGTGCTGTGCATGGATTTGCATGCACACAGCTTACATTAGCACTAACACAATTTGTGCATGTGGCCCCTGTGCAGTAGTTTAGGGATGTAGCCCTCAATAGAGAAGATATTTACAGCACTGAAGCTCATATTGGGAAATATGAACAGCTGTGCTCCAAACAGAAAACACACATCTGAAGTAAGACAAGCATACTGAAAATTATGTCCTGGCAGTTAACGTTTTTATTTATACACACTGCTAGGCAAAACTGAAAGGAAATATCATTCTTTCAGGATTCGTATGTTTTGCAGAGCTAATAGGAGAAAACACCTGTCATCAGAAAAGATTTTTGCTGGTTATTTTTTTTTTTTTTGCTGCAGTTCCTGTAGTGTTGGTACAAAAGAAATATAATTAATAATTAAAAGCTATGTCACTTGCTAATTATGTTTTACTAGCAGTGAGATGGCCTCTTTATACTTTTGAATACTCAGTTGAAATCATGCCTCTAGAACACATATTTGCATAGATTTTTAGATTTAAATATTTTGAATTTTCATTTCTAATATCTCAGCACCTGCTGTGCACAGAAAGTGAGCACCTGAGGAAGGCATTATCCATCATGCTGTTACAGGAACTTTGTATTTACTTGCATAATGTCTAGAGCTGGCTGGTAGCTAAATCCACATGAAGTTAAGAGGACTTTGCAAAAAGTAGTTTTAATTAATTTTAAATTTGACTGGTGCAGCAGATGCCAATACCTCAGATTTCCCCTGCTGAGCTTCCCTGGAATTGATCTGCCTGCCTGTTCCCCAGTGCCTGCAGGGTCACACCTGGAGGGTTGGAGGCCTCGTTCCACTGATCCCCATGTTCAGGGAGCAAACAGGGCTCCTGCAGGAGGCACGATAATTCTCTGACTAAATGGACCATGCTGAATCCTTCACCTTCATAAACAGCATTACATGTGGAGAGGTTTGAGGTGGGGAGGCTTTTTTCCGGTAACACTAACATAGCAAAGCAGCTCTGGTTTGCAGGTTGGCAAAGTGAGACCTTGAGGTTGTCATTTACCTGAGACATGAAGCAGGTCAGGAGCAGGCCAGACCACAGCTCAGGCTTCCTGAGTCCAGAACCCCACTTTTATTTTGCCTTGCTTCTGGGGTGGTGGGCTTGTATGTCCAGGGAATAATTTGTATTGCCAAATGGAAAACTGGTGGGTGAAAGAAACAAAAAGCAGTTTAGAACACGGTCTTGATAAATACTAGTTAATTAGTTTACATAATGAATTTAGGAATATGACTATCTGTTAGATGCAGAGTTTTGGATGCTTCTTTAATATGAATATTTTATTTCTTAATGACGTATTAGTTGGTCAGGGGGAATATTTTCACCAGAGCTAGCTGGAAAAATATTTTCCCAGTAACAATCATGACATTATAATTAAAAAGGAAAACTAATGCGGCTACTGAAGTAGAGAGTGGTGTTCTGCTGCTGCCATTACTGCTGTGTTAGTTCAACTGACTGAAATCTGTGTGGAGGATAGGCAGGTTCTGGCCCTGCTGGACAGCACAGGTGTCACTCTCATACTGTGGACAGATTTCTTGGCTTTTTTAATATCCTTTTGTACCTTTGAGGCTGACATAATACTTGTAGGGTTGCAAAGTCAAGGTTCAGGAACTGGGGAATGCCATAAATAAAATCACTTGTCCATTTTTGGTTCAGAATTCTTTGATGTATTCATGACTGTGCAGAGTGGGACAATTTCAGCCTCATTCACTGTCCAGATTTTACCATTTTTGGTGCTGGGTGGAAATGTATAAAGAAGTTGCTGGGACTACTGCCTCATTTGCTGGAGAAATGAAAAAGTGTGAAGGAGTCAGGACACTACAGGAATGTAAGGTGAGGCTGTTGTAGCCAAGCATTAATGCTAGCTGCTATATTCTAATCTTGCCTCTGTTACAGAATTTCCATGTGATTCCAATCTAATCAAGCCATGTTTTTACTAATTGTGTGTGTTTACTTTCTGAATGCTTAGTTTGAGACCCTTGGGTCTGATTTATGAAGCACAGAGATCGCTCAAGTCAATGAAAATTATTTGAACATATAAATTACCAAAGAATTCTAATTGCTTCAGGTTCTGTATGCCAGGGAGTGTATTCTTCTTAATTTAAATTACAGCTTTCACTTAAATTTCTCAGACCCCTTTAGTTGAAGAGGGCTAATACAATCTTTCCTGTCTCTCTTCAGAATGGTGTTTGAGAAGGGAGGAGCTACTGCGAGCACTGAATGACAGCCCAGGCAGAAATTAATAAGTCTCAGAGCAGAGTGTGAATAATGCTCCATAAATGAGGCATGGGGACACATTGACTAATAACAAGAAAACAAAGGCATTGAGTAGCTGCTCATTATGTCAGTCAGTGCAGGCAGGGGTCCAGTGGAAAAAATAGTAGGTGGTCGGGTAATTAAAGATAGTATCATAATGCATACACACAAGGTTGCCCAATTAGGGCTGCACAGCAACTCTAATTCTGACACTTCCCTAAATTTCCAGTGCTTGATTTTACACATTTAATGTTCCCTAGCATATTTTTGGTGTATTTACATATATATGCTCCCCCATTGCCTCCTTCATTGCCAAACTGTTAATTAGGTAGAACTACTGAGAAATGCAGTTGGATAAACAGGGCTTTGCAATGAACCTTGGATATCATGCTGCAGAGCAGGAAACCTCAGGCTGCCAGAGCTTTGAAGGGTTTACATCAGTGGTAATGGATTTGTTTTCTTTGCTTAATTGTTTTTAGGAAGTTATGTTTTCAGTGCAGTCTGGTTTTTTACTCACTATGTTATGCTGTTTCTAGGCCTTCATGGCTGATGATGGTCTGGATGAAGCAACTTTTAATGAGACCTGTGTTCATAAGAGTCTTCTCCTGTGGGTGTGAGTAGTCTTTAGCTATGGCCCTCATTTAAAATAATTTTGTTTCACCCAATTCTTTTGGAAAATTGCTGTCTGCAGCTAGGTACTTTGGTTCTCAAGTGCAGTTTTCTACTTGGCATTACCTGCCTGTGTGAGGTGGAACTTTTTAGAATATCACAGAACAATAAACACAGAAGTGGGAAAATTGAAAGACTGGGAAAGGAGAATGAGGGACAGGAAAATAAATAAACTTTATTGAGGACTTTTGTCTTGTGCTTGCAAATAAATTATTTCAATGCTTCAGTGATGCTGCTCTCCTGAGCTGTTCCACCACAACTGCACTGTAAATGCTCTGCCTGTAGTAGGACTCCAATATTCTGAAATATGGTCTCACTTGAGTGTGAGTATGGCCAAGGGTTGAGCAAGGGCCGTGCTCCCTGTGCTTCCTGGCTGAGGGAGATGCCTGGATGTCTCAGTTGCTGTTGTCAGACACCAGGTCCCCTTCACCCAGCTGACAGAGCACAGGGTCAAAAGGGGGGATATGGGGTGAGTGAGAGCCCCCTTTGCCAGCCTCCATTCCTGGAGGCACCTCCTTTGCACCAGTACCCACCCGCCTGCTTGGGCTGGCCCTAAGAACTTGCAGAGTTAAAGCAGCCTCGTTTCCTGGTTAAACCACATTCTTACATTTCTATTCAGGCCAAATCTATCTTCATACCAAAGGGACCACTGGTGTTGTTGGGTAATCTTCAGCATTAGGAATAGCATCAAAATACAACCCCAGGTGAGAGTCAGGATTAGAAAGCCTGGAAAGCTGAGCCTTTTTTCACCTTGCCCTGTCTAGATATTCATAACTCAATTAGTTTCTTTCCCTTTTCTAATACTTTGCTTGAAATAAAAAGGTGTCATTATGGTGACGAGCAATCCCAAATGAAGGTGTCTATGTTATATGTCAAGCGATGCCGACATCATCTTTAAAAGCACTGCTTGTATTTTTTTGCAGAACCAGTTCTTGGACTTAGAGTCAAATGTGCTATAATTAAACATTGATTCACAGGAATGAAGGGGTTTTTTTTCTCCTTTAAGGAAATGGATTTTAGACGAGTAATGGAACAAAGGAAGCATAGTATGACTTCAGTTTTGTCAGAAAATAAGCTGCAAGTGACCTTTTACATGCACCTAGAACTTAATATTTATTTTAGTTTTCCATTGGTATTGTCTTTAGTTGTATCTTTTTCTTTTGATTGTTTAGCATTCAGGAATTCTAGCCTTTTACAAAATATCTAAAGTTGTAGTGAAAATAGCTGATTCTGAAACTGTATTTACTCTTTTATTGCAGTTTTCATATCAATTTTACCAGACTATTACCAGGGTTTCTATTCTTATAAGCTTCTTTCTTTTAGAAACTGTGTGGAAATAATTTGGCAATGAATTACATTATAGCATAGCCTCATATTGTGAAGCCTTTTGGAATATTTTGTTGAGATTTAGGTTGGTATGGGCTCTGACAGTCATTGCATTTACAACAATTTTTCAGAACCATTGTTAATTTGAGCTCTGTGGCTGAATGTTGTGACCCATTTTTTCTAGGTAAGGATTTGTGGGGTCACTTTTTCCTGTCACTCCCTGTTCGTGTGAATTAAAATCAGAAGCACAGAGAACACAGATAGTTGGATGATAACAAACAAGGGTGACGGGTCAAGCCCAGTACTTATCCAGAACTCATAGTATCATCTGCTGCTACACTTCGGATTCTTCAAGAATCTGGTCTTGCAGTGTCCAGATGCTTCCACCTTACATTGTTTAAAACTTGCTGTCTTGGATGGAAAAGTAGCATTTAAGTGCTTAGACAGACAGAAATGACCTCTGTGAGATCTTTATTTCTCTCTGATACTTGTTTAGCAAAACACCTCAGCTCATGGTTAGCCCCAGATATATTTAACAGGGGCCTCATCCCAAACCAGTTAAAAACATTGATTTTTCATGTGTTTTGGAATAGATCCCAAAGCATTTAAGCACTTGCTAAATTCTGTATTGGCTGAATTACCTCCAATTTGTAATAGATAAAAATTTTAAAGGGAGATAGTCAATGTATGTATACTGAAGGCAGTGAAGCTAGGAGACATCTATGCTACATGAGTATTCCCTGAATTCTCTTTCCTTTTTTTTATTTTCTTTTTTTTTAGCAATTTGCTTCTATCACAGGAACCCATGATTTTGGTTGATTTCCTGCTGTATTTTTCATCCACAGTAAGCTTCCTTCTTGCAAATAGCAGCTCAGGATGCTCTCTAAAATATTTGTAACCTGGTCCTGCTCTGTGATGGTTTCAGAAAGTGACACCAATTGAAAGTATACCATACATTTGGCTTTACTGTATAATTTATTGTAACCTTCAAATCCTTTCCTTGTCCTGGATATTGTACTGTTCATTTCTTCCTTTTATGATTCAGTCTATGTGGTTTTTACTACCATTCCATCTCAGAAGCTTGCACTTCACCATAACATTCTTTCTGAACCCCTTTGGAAAACATAGGTTTAATCTTTCAAAATGAACCTGGGTATGTGTAGTATTTACAAATTTGGATTCCTTGGTTAGTTTCCCAGAACATGGGCTGATACCTATACATAATTTAAAATAACAAAAAACCAACAAAACAAACCAGAGCAACCAAACAAAATAACAGAAGTCAATCTGAATCATCTGCTGTCTCTCATTCTTCCTTGTTTTGGTGTAATTTGATGTAATTATCTACAGTGTGGATACAGAGATGTTTGAGTTTTTGCAGTATAATTCTTTGCCAGTCTTGTGTAGTGATTGCACAGAGCTTGCTGATATTTTGTCCCAAAGTTACGATTTCAGCTCTCTGTAGTCTTGCATTTAAAAGCAGCTAATTGAGATCAGCTCCTGTGGACCTGAATCTTTCTCTTCAACACTCTGTACAGATACAGCTTATTACTAGTTTTATGCAAACAATAAAAAGCAATAAAATACATTTAGCAGAGATGAAAATATGTAGTGAAGACTTCTTAAAAAAAATCTACATGCTGTTTGCATATCTGAGAAATATATTGTCTGTCACTGACAGAAAATACGTATTAGGCTGGAAATTACTCCATTAGGTGTAAGAAAGGCCCACTGGCTAGCACAGAAGGTTGCAAGTTCATTTCTTTCTCCTTAGCAGAAAACATTTACTATCCATTTCTATTTTTATGTTTTACTCATGTTAGATGCCCTGATTTATTTTCTTTGTAATGGCAAAAAATTATATAAAAAAAGCTGAAGTTGTTCTAGTAGGTACACATATGGCACTACACATTCTCTACAGTAAAACCTTGAAATGTTCCATTTATAGACATCCTTGTTTCCTTGTCTATGGAAAGATTTACAACCAGCTCTGTTTTCTGTCTTTTTCAATGCCATGCTTTCCTACTTTAGGAATCAATCTGTTAGATGAAGCAGCATCAAACCAGTTTTTGAGATCCAGAAAAAAATACCTCTAGCCTTACACCTTTTACTTTGCTGAACAGCAAGAGAGTTTTTTTATACATGGTCTTACTCTTTTAAAAAAAACCAACACAAAAACTCTCAAGAGTGATCTTTCCCGTGAGCACAGCTCAGCTGGGGTTGATTGTTGTATTTGCCTCTGGGTTTGGAGGCTCTGCAGATCATCTATCCAACCTTCATCTCCAAAGCAGAGTCAGCCAGAGCAGATTGCTCAAGGCTCTCTCCAGTTGTGCTTGAATGCCTCCATGAATGGTGACTTCACAGCATCTTTGGGTAACCTGTTCCAGTGCCCAACCATCCTCACAGTAGGAAAGTTTTTTGTGTGTTTGACTGGAATTTCCTGTATTTTTGTTCATGCACATTGTGTCTTGGTTTGTCGCTGGGTATCACCGAGAAGAGTTTGCTTTCACCTTAACTCTCACCCACCCCAGTCAGGTATTTATACCAAATCTTTGAACAGGACAAAGTCCTTCTCTTGGCATTTAAAGCTGTCAGTTCAGACTTGCTCCCTTGAGCCAGGATCCACAAGGTAAATATTGCTATGTATTGCTAACTGTCTTTGAGACTTCGGCCCCTTTTGGCCCTGCCGTCCCCGCCCACCTTCTGCCTTATTAAACTTCTATTCCCATTCCTTCCTCCCTGCATCTGTCTCTGGATTCTCCCCATAGGAGAGAGCAAATGTTACACAGCACAAGCAAAATTGCATAAAAATGAATGTTGCCTCAAACTGCAACATTTTGGGATCAAGTGAACATAAGCAATAGCTCACTCCAGGGATAATGCTACTGACTGTGAGAAGCCTATTCAGAAGGAAGTGCTATTTAAGGTGACACTATGAGGCTTAGAGTCCAAGGGAGTGGGAGTTACATGACATTTGTTATCCATTTGCTCCCAGACTGGAAAAATTTATGTTTCTTTGAGAAATAACTTGGTATCTGATGGTCAGTTTAGAAATGGACATGGTTGCCAAAGTTCAAACTCCTAAATTTGAAAACGCACCCACAGACAGATCTTTTCTCCTCTGTGCTGTTTATTGCTTCTTCACAGGGGTTGTTTCATTATCCTGCTAATTACCCCTCATCTGTACTTTTACATAGCCCTTTAAAAACATCACCTGTTTATGATAAAGGTGTTTTTAAGAAATCTGTCTTGGTTTGAAGGATATCTGTATTCATTATTATTTCTCATATATCATGCTTTTGGGGAACAGAATTGATATTTTTGTGCTCAGCAAAAAGGACAGAAGTGAAAAGTACATTTATATACCAGGAGCACTATCTCCCTTCAGCACAGCAGTTTTTCAGCAGAAACTTGTGCAGTCTCTTACCTTCCTTTGTTCAGATCTCTCTGTAGTGGTTTACAATTCACAGTGAGGGTTTCTTATTTCTGCCACTGGCGTAAATGACTTACCTAGAACTTCTGGTTTATATAATGTTAAAGGAGAATGAAGTCCTCTGTTCCTTTTCCTTTGTCTGCATTATCAGACTCAAACCAACTTGGGTGTGGGTTTTGGAGTTCTTTTCTTTTTTTAATTGTCAGTGTTATAGAGTCTGTTCATATGAATAATGATGCTGAAGAAATAAGTAAATAAAATAGTGGTGTAAAGATTGCGTCTTAGAGAAAATCTCAGCATGATTGTTCAGAATAGGGTGACCTTGTTGTGCTATTACATTTAATGTTTGCAAGTGTAAAGTCAAAGATTGCACACACACAAAAAAATGAGAATCTGATTCTCACATCCCAATGCCAATAATTGGATAATCATGTCCCAGTAATTGAAGCACATCAGCATTTACAGTCTGTCTTTCTGAAGCCTGCAGTTGTTATTTTGCCTTATAACCTCTTCCCATTGTAGCTGAGCCCTCGCTGTGTAGCCGTGTGCACGTGGTTCTGTTTCCAGTGAGCTCTGTGTGAGTGCAGTGTTTGCTTCCCATACAGGAGCTGTTGTAAACAGACTGATCTCTGTCAGAGGGAGCCTTTCAGTACTGCAACTGATTTGCAAATGTTGAGCCTGGAGTTCTCTGGACAAGTTCAGCTGTAGTGATGGATGTGGAAATCTGCTGTAGCACAATCTCTACACATGCATTTCCACAAGTGGTGGGTTTTGTTTGATGATACGCTGAAAGTCATGAATCACAAGACCTTTGTGATGCAGAGGAGCATCAGAGATTCCACACAATACACTTGTGTTTTACCAAGGGTTACTGCCTGTGGAAATCCATATCTGTTTTTACTTGGTTAGCATGTAAACTTGTGACATCTTGAAGTCGAGCAGCACACGAAATGTAAATTTAACCTGTGTGTTTTTCCCAGGCCAGTAGGGTCATTCACCTGGCAATGGCTTTAAAACATTAATATGTGCTTTTCTATTGTCTACGTTACCAAAGGTAGTAGCCACAAATGCCATTTCTTTACCATAGGACGTGTGGGGTGTCTCTGCAGTAAGGAAACATATGTTTGCCTTCACAGGAGAATTCCACCAAGGAACTTTAGAGCACAGCAGGATTATGCTCTGTAGTCAGAAACTTTCTGCAGAAGGTTCCTTCAGGGCTTCATTGCCCTTGAGTAATTTGTGGCATCTGATTCGTTTTCCCCTGGCAGCTATATAGGAGGATGATGCTAACAATATGGCAAAGACTTTGGAAAAGTGTCAGGGAAGAGCTGATCAGAAACATGTGAAAATGCACACCCTCAGACTGACTTTAAAAACAACATTTTTTTGCACATAGAGAAATTCTTATTCTTTAAATATGCATTCAACACCACAGTTAGTGTAGACATATCACTATTCCAGACTGTGATATGTACATCAGGCAGCTTTTTTAAAAGTAACTCATACAAAATATTATTTATTTAAGCAACCTTGAAAGCAGGGTCTAATTGCTTATCATTTGACAGAGCTTACATTAGAAAAGAATTTGACATCCTTACTCATGATGAGTGGTACTTTATTCCACAATTACTCCTATTCTTTATACTGGAAAAAAAAATGGCAAGTCTAGAGCTATCATAAACTAAGAAGAAATATAGCTTTTACACAAAGACAGCTTCATATCTACTGTTGTCAAGAAACAGGGATTTGCTAGGAATGCTTCAGGTAACATTTGAATAGATTTACAGGAAAGAAAGGTTGATTTTTTTCTATTGCATTTAAGCAGGATTTCAGCATAAATCATAAAAGGGGATGGGCTAGTGAATATTTGTATTACAGTTTCATTTTGCTGTAGCTTGGACTTGAAAATCAGAAGTGCACAACACTGTACTAAAACAACTGTTAATAATTAGAAAAATATTCTTGACTTTCTAAAATGTTTGAAGCTGTTACCTTTGCTGCTGCTGCATTATGGATAACCTGATCTGTTCTCATTTTACTGATTTCTCTGTCTGGGGATTAAGGTTTGTCAAATTGCAGGTTGCTTTACTAGAGCATGAGTTCCATCCACACACATCTGCCCTGGTACCTTTTTGCTAAAGGATACCTGGATAGCTCCATTTCCATGTAGTGCAGAGCACAGTTCTGAGCTAGAAACTGCAGCACAGAACATTATCTTCTTTCTTTCTTTCTTTCGTGTCACCCAAGAAGGCTAAGTTGTGAAGTGCTGTGTGCACATCAACCTACTAAAATTCACAGAATTACAGAAAATGGGATAAGAAGGGACTTCCGGAGATAGCAAGTTTGTAATTGTGCCCCTGGCAAGATTGTTTATAACTATGCTTTCATACAGAAAGCTGCTTAAAGTCTAACCCAAATCTAGCTACCACCCTGCTAATGTAGAACAGACGTGAAGAATCCTTTGCAGCATATTTTACATATTTGGAAACATTTATCACATCTCCTCCATTTTCTCTTCTCTTCTCTGCACTAACCCAGTTCTTCCATTGCTGGTTAATTTTTCTAGGGCATGGATTATTCTTTTTGCTTTTTCTGGCCTTTCAGCAGCAGATCCAAATCTGTGCTGAAGTCGAACGCCCAGACTGAATTTACTATCAGTGCTGCTGAATAGAGTGAAAAGATAATTTCAAAACCCTTTATGTATGTCTCAGGATTATGTTTGCTTTTTTAGTTGCTAAAACCTGTATTGATGATTCTGCTGCCACTGAGCACGCATTTGTGACTTGTAGCTCTGGAGATGACTGCCATTGTCACTGAAGGCTGCCCCACTTTAGAAAGTTAAAGCATCAATTAAATTAGCTAAATGTTTATATTGCTGACATCTGGCCAGCAGAACGGATGTATCTTTGTTGGAATAGAAATCCATAGAAATCAAAGGTCATGCTCAGAATAAGATTATAGCATCATAATCTCATTACTTGAATTGGGAGGGGGATGTTGAGATTAAAAAGAGAGAGAAATGGAATGCAGTATACACTAAAACTGATATTTGTTACAGAGCAAACACAAATGGAAGAAATTAGAGGAGACATGCCTGATTTGAACTTCAAAACAGTGAAAATAGCATTTCATTTCTATTTTTATTTCAAACCTCATCCAAGAAAAGGAATAATGTAGACTGAGACAAAAAGAGACTTCTAAGTGCTTTTCTTTTCAAAATTTTTCCTAGTGAGAGGTGGATGGCAGGGGATTTTATGCCCCAAACAGCACTTATGAATGCTTTTGCTTTTTTAATACCATCCTTCGGCGGAGAAAGGGAGAGAAAGAAGCAGACAAGGTGCCCTGACACATCACTTCTAAGTGATTTCTCTCCCAAAGGTATTCAAAAGACTGATAGAAGATTTTTTTTCTGTTGGATATTTATTTTGTTCTTTGACTTGGCAGAAATCAAACGGGAAGATGAAGGGAGAGAGCTCTTGCTTGTGGAGCAGCATTAAATACCTGACCGTAGTTTTAGTTGTGAGGGTGATTGGAAGGATAACCATCTCTATTTGGCATGGTGTGCTACAGAATTTTATTGTTACGTCTTATGTTTTTCTCATTGTGGGTCTCTTGTTCCAAAGTGTGTAGGTAAGCCTAGTCAGGGGGCAGATCCCAAGTCAAATTGTCTCATGCATAAAGACAGTTTGGAAGGCAGGAGCCATTAAAGGGAAAGGATTTTTCATTTTACTTATGAAACTTAAATTTGTTTTCACTGTCTTTCCTCCTTTGCATCTCTAAAATATTGATAGAGGTTATAATTTCTGACAGGGATGTTGATTGTGGCATGTGAGTGGGATCCAAGAGCTGAAACCGAGAGTGTAATATCATGATGGGGCCTATCACAGAGACAAGATTGGAAGGTGCAGCTGAAAGAGTGTATAATTGGTATAAACGAGAGTCTTGAGTCTGAACAGGCCTGAAATTAGAGAAAGTTCATATCTGCATGCAAGTTTCGCAGCTCTCATCCAAGCTCTGAATTTTAGCAATGGTGTTTCAAGTGCAAGGGCTGAGCAGCACTGTGTGATCATAGGGATACAGATGAGAAGGAAATCCTTCCTTAGCAATACAGCAGAGTACCAAGCAAGCACATGGATTATAATTCTGCGAGAAAATAGTTCTGTCTCCTGTTGCCTCATGGCAGATCCTGCCTTTCCTGTTTTGGAGTGCTTTCCATCTCTGGCATTAGTGATGACTCCCATCAGACACCTGTGGTCTCTCTGCTGATGGCTGATTGATCATACATGCAAGGCAGAGAAACAGCCTTACAAACCTTTGATCAGTGTCCTTAAGTAGAGTATGTTTTATGCATTAAATTTGACTCAAGGATTTCAGAACCATGGACTTCTTTCTCTTTAACGAAAGTTTCAGAGTATTTGAAAACTGAGGAAATTTTTTTGCATGTCTATACTTTGTCAGTTTGGTTTTCTTTTCATAAACTTTTTTTCAAAAACAGTTGTTCTGGCTTTTTCTTGAAGTTTTTCCAGCTGCTGATAGTGTTCAAAATAGCTCTGTGCTATGTGGGATCAAAACAGTTTTGGCATTAAAATAAAGCACAGCATTAACTGTTTTGTTTCAACAGTAAAATGGGAAATAAATGAATAATTTTGGAGAAATAATTATATTATCGGATAGGCAGTACACCAGAATTAATTTGTGAGGTGTATTGGTTATCTCCACAGTTAATTACATTTTGATTTGAAATGCGTGGATGTGGAAGCAAACAGCAATGTGTTTAATAGTCACTGCATCTGGGTCACCCCAAATAGCATTTAATCCCCCCACATCAAATAGTTTGTGGGGTAGAAGGGTGTCCTGGGAATACCAAGGCAAGATAACAGCCATGCTCTTCACATTTAACCTGTTAATCAACAGGTAAGAAGAAATGTCTTGTATCTGGTCAGCTCCCCACGAGCAGCAGGAAGATGCTTTGCCCTTTGCAGAGGTACTCTGCAGAAGGATGCTCCTTGTTTTGCCCATTAGACAGCCTTATCTCTGCGGAATGCCAATTCATATCTCCTCGTGCCGCGTGTGGTTCTCACATATGGGATTTTAATAACCTTCATGCTGTGCTATGAATTCATAAACAGGGCTTATGGAGGAAAAGCACCACAGGACTTTATTTTTTAATTATTGTTCTTCTGAAAAAGAGGGTCTGCAGGATTTTTGCAAGGGTCTTGTGACAGAGTCAGCAATTGTTTTGCTGCTGCAGTGAGGTTATTCCAAGAGGAGAGGATAAATACAGTATTTACGTATGATACACTTTTTCAGAATTGATTTTCAGTATCCCACATTTTTTAGCCTCTGTAATTCTGCTGGAATTTTGAAAGTCTGATTCTATGGGAGTTTTCCCCATTTTTCTGGAATGTAATGTGCATTTGATTTCTTAGAACATACCTCTCTTCCTCATCTCTTCCCTCTGTCTCAGCCTCTGAAGCCACAGTTTACTGCTCAGTGGACACTAGCACATGGCAGCAGTTTAGATTTCTGTTCTGAAAAAGACCTATTCATTCTGGATTAGTGAGGTTTTTTCTTTCTTTTTATCCCTCTTCCCCCTGGAGTCCATTTGAGCCACCTCTTCAGCATCTCAGCCATGTTCCAGTACTGGTGGAGAAGGCACCACTGTTAGTTAATAGAGCTAAAAGGAGTAACAAAAACTCCCAGCATTGGCCTCCAGGTATGGCATGGTATTTATCACCTTGTATTCACTGCTAACAGCCTTAGAAAGAAGACCTGTGAGGAGGACTCAATAAACTTTGCTTTCTCTACAAATACCTACAAAGTAATGAGCCTAAACTTGGATAGAGTCAGTTTAGCAGTTCTGCTGCTGGTTCATACATGCCAGGAGGGAAATTGCACTGTGTTGCCTGCCCATACCCTGTGCCACAACCAGCTGGAATGAACCTGTGGTCATTCTGGATTCCAGTCTTGTAACTGTGCCTAATAATATTCTATCTGGAATAAGATTTATTAGGTGTAGGTTCTGTGCGGGATTCTCACAGGACATGCAGATCAAATCTTTAGCCCATTTTCATTTTAGGAGTGTTTCTCTCTCCTGCTGTATTTTGTATGATTATGTGTGTGACAGGCAGTAAAAAGAACCAAGAACAGACAAGAAAAAAAGAAAATAATTTTTCGCTAATTATTCAATTTTCAATATTTTGTTGTTGTTTTGAGTTCTTTTCTTTTTTGGGATTCCCCACCCTATTGAGTAGTCCTCGCTATTAAAAATGTGTGCTTTTTCATTAAAATTCATCGGGCTTCCCCTTGGTTCTCAAAGTGATAAAACTATAGAATTGCTGAAAACAGTATGTTGGAAATAACCTCTGGAGACCTTCCTGTCCAATATCACCTATAAATAGGGCTAACATCAAGGTTAGGTCGGGTCTGGGCCTCTTCAAGCTTTGAAAATCTCTAGGAACAGGAACTCTAGAATCCTTTGGGCACCTGTTCCAAAGCTTAATTGCCCTCTGTCACAAAAGTACATTCCTTGAAAACGGGGTTCTTTTTTATTGGGATATATGTAGTCCATCATGTTCTTTTCCTCAGCTCATCTGCCTTGGTCTTTTTTAGCCATGAGAACACCGTGAATGTCTGACATCATGTATGATGGGGTAGCTGAACACAGACACACACAAACTTCTTCGTGCTGCATCTATAATTCTTCAGTTGTATGACTCAGAGAGAGGGGATGCCAAAACTTGCACATTTGCTTTGTAAATATTTTCTTAGAATTAAATTAATATGTAATCCAAACCTCCATCTCTCTCTCTTGCTCCTGTTGGTGTTGTTAATGCATATGTACGTGTATGCGCTTTTTTTTAAGTCACTAAGCAAACGAGAACATAGAACTAACATTGAGTATGGAAAAGTTTTCTGTTTTCTACTATCCATAGAAAGGAAGAAATGTTACTTCTATGCTTTTCCTCAGCATAAGCTGCAACCTGGACACCTGTTCATTTCCTTTGGATGATTATTTTATAATTATTTGACTTCAGTTGATATTTTTTTTTTACTCACTTGCATCCTGGAGTCCCACAGACCAGCTTTGTGGCAGTGAGGTAGAACTTAACCCCCTCAATTTCCAGTGTGCAGTTGTGAGCTGTTGGTAGCTTGAGGTGCAACAGAGCCTGTAGCATGGAGCAGCATTACTCCAGAAGGAAGACAAAAGGAGAGGCACAACTTGCTTGCTTAGAAGGCAGTTATCAGTATTCCATTATCTCTTCCCTATCTAGGCCCTCAGCTGAGATGTATTTTGCCATATTCATAGTGCCAGCAAGCCACAGCAGGCAGGTGCTCCCAGAGGGTGCTGATTTTCTTTCTCATGTTGCTGTCCCCAAGAACCTGTTTTGTCAGAACCATGGTAGTCACTGCTGTATCAGTCTGAGTTACAGAGCCACTGATGAGCTTAGGTGTTGACCTTTAAGATTGCTTTTCAAGTTTCAAAGATCCTGCTGTCATTACAGTCCTTGCAGACATTAGGAATCACAGACTACAGAAAAGCCAACAGTCTAAAAGAGCAAAACAAAACCCTTCACAAACTCTGTGCACTCACAAGCAGAGTGGA
Organism: Drymodes brunneopygia; assembly: GCA_013400955.1. Lineage (NCBI taxonomy): Eukaryota > Metazoa > Chordata > Aves > Passeriformes > Petroicidae > Drymodes > Drymodes brunneopygia. Next base: position 1,212,172 of record VZTZ01045102.1, on the reverse strand, counting down.
AATGAAGAATCTGATGCCAGCATGGAAGCCAATGTGGCCTCCAAGGCTTCTGTCTCAGAGATAGATGTGGTGCAGGAAATAGTTCCAGTGGTGACCAGGGATGTCCATCCAGCCCAGAACACCAGTACGTGTGCTCACACACAAAGGAGCAAGACCGTGTTCTGGCTTTGTGAGTAGATCACTGATATCAAGGAAACACTCTGCATCCTTTTCATCACAGCTGAAAGGCCTCTGCTGCTGCCCAGGCAAAGAAGCAACACCATCATCTTGTAATCTTGTCCATCTATGAACTGGAAATCCATATTTCTCTTCCCAAAATTCCTATGTTAGGTGAAGTCTCCATGAAGTCTTTGGTCATGTCACTGGCAGTTTTGCTTTTAACTGTAGTGGAGGCAATGAATGTGCCATAAATTTACCCAGAAAGTCAGTGTAGAGGTACATTGCAGTGGTGTTTTTCTTTTGAAGATGTATGAAGAACTAAAAATTAATTTCTCTCTTAAAAATCTAAATTATAGGTAGACGAGCTGATATGATTATCAATACCCATTTTGGAGGTAGCGTTGTTTATATCTTGCAACTATGTTACTGTCAGGCCAGACTATATACTGGAGAAAAGATTGATGGGGTTTATTATTTTCATCTTTTAATAAGATTTTGTTTTGCAATGGCTTCGAACATGTTTCACCTCATAACTTACTGGCTCGTTTGTGTGTGTGTGTGTTATTCAGCACCTCAGGCCTTGGTCTCGTTGTGAGCTCTGTGCTGAGGATGCACAGACCTGCACAAGGTCCTTGACTTCACTGAGATTTGGCAGAGGCCACTGAGCTCAGGGGCTTTTCTTCAGTAAAGGCTTTTAAGTGGGGGGTAAATGGGGCTGGTTTGGGATGTGGCAGGAGCAGGAGCTGTGCTGTCGAGCTCCATGAGTAAGGAGAACCAACAGAGAAGAATCTTTGAATTATTTACAAATCATTTAACCCTGGCAGTTTCCATTTGAGTTTCCACTTACCAAGTTATTGGAGGTGTTGTTAGTCCGTGGTACAACCTGTTGTCTGCATGAAATCTGCACTGATTAAAAGGTGGTTAGTGGACACACCCACCAAGGCAATGGTATAATAGCAATCAGAAGGGACTATGTGTACAGCGTTTTTTTCTTTTGAAACAGACCTTTTACTTCAAAGTTTTGAAATATGCAGCTATGCTTCAATAGCTTTCATTAATGACTTAAAAAAATGCAAACCACATCTACCTAATTATTTAAGCAGAACTTTCCAATCCAGTTTAAATTTTTGTCCTAGTGCCCATTGCCATAGTGTTTGAAATACCAGGTGTCAGACAAAGTGATGATTCAACCTTGTACCTTTCTGCAACTGAAACAATTTTATGATCTTTAAAAAAAAGATATTTAAAATAATTAAACTTCTGGGCTAACACTTTCTAACTGAAATATTAACCTGAAATCACATTTCCAGAGAAAATTCGAAACATTTTTACAGATGACAGTCATAGAGTGGTACTGCAAATATTGCGAATGTACCAGTAAGGGGGAAAGTAAATGAATGTGGCCAGAAGCAACTATGTACTCTCTTTTAGATAAGGCATCCTGCAATTAAAAACACTGAACTTAGAAAGCTTCCTAAGGCTCATTTTGTCAAATGAAAAATGCCACTGCTATTGTAATAAACCTTATTCTTATTCCTGGCATGGATTATTTTTTTTTTTTAATTTCAGAAAAATGGATAATTAGCATTTTAGCTTATCACTTTCCTTCTGTGCATACAAATAATTTGACAGATAGACCACTAAGAGAGACAAAATTAAATAATAGGTCTAGACAGCACGGAACCAAAATAAATTAGGGGTTATACTTCCAGCCTGTTAGGTGGGTTTTCATGGAAAAGGAGAGGAGGGGTTAATACTAGGTAGTTTTTCTGACAGTTTTTGCTGCCTACCTTGATATTGTTTCCCCATATCAAATCCCAAATAAATTGACCTGAAATAAGACGTGAACTTCATATTAGAAGTCCCCTAGTTTATTTGTGAGTCTAATTTTTTCAAATGTATTTAGATTAGAGGCCTAAAAGGCATTACTGCATCTGTGATTCAGCCAACTAAGTTCCTAGATAATGGCCCATGATTAATGGTGAGTGCTGATAATAGGAGGTTATTAGAGAAAGCAAAGTTGGAACACATCTGCTGTATACATTATATACTTTACCGCCATCTGTGGGTATTTATAATAAATACAAATTAAAGTCAGTGGTTGGAGAAACCCATGTTTTCCATAAATGACAGAGAATTCCTTAGATGTCATCTTCCAGTAGGCATCTTCATGGTTGGAATCCTCATTAGTTTTTTGCAGAGATCCTTACTATTGCTTGCGAGGAAATAACAGGTTTTGTGGATAGAGTTCTTTTGGCCTTGGTTGCTGTCAGGGATGTCTTTCCAGAGTCCCCTCTGTAAGGAAGGATTATGTGTTACATGTTACCTCTGCTCTGCTGCCGCACACGTTATTGGGTGTGAAAAATTGTTTTTGTCCTTTCATGCTGAGATTCATTCTCTATTCAGCCCATGTGCTAACAGGACATTCCTCCCTTTTATGTCTCCTTGAGTTGTGACATTTTACCTCCTTGTGGTTTGTATTGTTTGCTGAGCAAATATGTCGGTATAGAGAAGAAACAATTGTTATCCTCCTTATTACTGAATGTAAAAAGCAGAAAAGGAATGTGATGCAGACAGAGAATTGCAGAAGATAAATTACAGCTAAATATTATGATACCAATAACCTGCTGAATCAAGTGACATGTTTTGCTGGTAGCAAATGTAGTATTGCAAATAGTGTTCTACAGCAGAGTGACCAAAGGGCTGCCATTGCTAGGATCAGCTGGTTGGGTTGTGCTCTAAGTTGTTTATGCTGTTTGATGGACAGTGTCTGGTTTACATTGTGTTTTTCCAGTAACTTCTGTGCACAAAATTCAAGAGCCATCACGTAGTATTGAGGGCAGGTGAGCAATGTGGTGGATGTTAAGATAAATGACTTACTGGATTCAGCATTCAGCAAGCAGTATTTGGTTGGAAGAATTCCCGGCTTTTGAACTATTACAAAGTCATGATATTTTAAAGCCTGTGTGTTTGTAAATGGGTGATAGATGAAGTGCCACAAACATTCTGGTTATTTATGATCATCAGCTAAACCTCTGGGATGAAGTTAGGAATACTCCAGAACTAATGTAGTTTGTTTGGTTTTCCATTTTGCACAGCTGGGAAGTTAATTCTTTCATAGGCTGTTTTTCAGAGTGAATGCTGTTTTAGTGCCTGCCTTGTGAACTTGCCTGAGTAGGGTGTGCATGATGGAGTTTGCTTCCCTTCCATAACAATTCAATCCTCAACATGAGCATTTCTACATATGTTCTTGGGTGTACTTGTATTTTTATGCTGATTTTTATATATATATATATATGTGTGTGTGTGTGTGTGTGTGTGTGTGTGTATGTATATATATATGCCAAAGAGTATTCTGCTTTTCCTCCAGTTCAGAGGTGCTCATTATGTGGATCTGAACGTGTAGACATCTGCATGCCTAGGGATGTCAGGGTTTCTGGTTACCCACAAAGTATAGTACTGTGTACTGGAGTGAGTATATCCATTTTCATCTGTTTTCTACTTGGGCAGTTGCAGTGTAGAGGAAAAAACCTTTTCTCTCTGTCTAATCCTAAATTGTTTGACTTTGATGAAGTTTTCTTCACAACAGCTAGTTTATAACTCAACAAGTATCTTTAGGAGTTTTGGTTCTTCTTTGCTAGATTGCATTCCCAAACATGTTGGTTTATCTTCCTGGCTGTATATCAGTATTTTGCTTTTTCTCAAATCCTCCTCCCCCTTACATGTTTCCTTTTAAGCACAAAACTGCATTCTACCCTTTCATAGGTTGTCTGAAATCTTTTCCATTCTCTCTTCTCTTCTGTGTCTTCTTTCCATTTATCTCCTCCCCTGTCTGTGATGTAATCCATTCATGTTAATAAGAGCACATCCCTTCTGCCATCCTGCCTGGGGACAGCACAGTTTGCCAGGCACCTGAGACACAAACAAAAATGGCTCTTCTATGGACTGACTGAGAGTGTATGTGCAGGAGAGGTCTTCACATCCTTCAGGAAATGCCTTAGGGCAGAACTTTCCTCGCCTGCTACTCTCACAGTGCCCTCAGTCCTCCGGAGCTCTGCCTCGCCCGGGTCTTTCTGTTGTACTTGAAGCCCTGAACCTGGCAGTTCCTTCCTTCATTAACCCTCCATGAAGAGACAGAACAGTTTCTCCCATTCTTATTTACTCCCTGCCACCTTTCTATTTTTAAATCTTTTTTACCAACAGAGCTATCAAGAGTTTTCCAATAGTTTATTATTCCAGAAGAAAATACTAGTGTAGGCTTATTTAAAAGGTGTCAATTTCCATAAAGTTTCATCTGGAAATCAGGAAGAATGAAAAAAATTAAAGGGACTGCTTTGTTAATGTGAACTACCATTCTTTCACCTTTTCATAGTAAAGCAAAATGTTCAATTGGAGGAGCATTTTAACTCCATTTTAGAAAATTATTTAAATACAATTTTTGAAAAATAGGAAGTTATAATATTTTGTTCAAGCTGAACCTGGCTTTTATTCAATTTTACTAAATTTTGTTTTAAGAGCTTATTGTGAGGGGTATGATCTTTGACTTTTGAATTTTTGCCATATAATGAAGTAGTGGAAAATACCTAAAACACATTAAAAGACCCATTTTTATTCTTAATAAGTCGTATACTTGACTCTTTCTACTCAGAGTTTTCTCACGTATATTTGAGGCATTTGGTTTTCAGCTCTTGGTATCATCAGATGTACCTGATTCTTGCTTTCTTTCAAAGCTGCCTATATTGTTCCCAATAGCAGCAGCAAAATCAACAACATTCTGGTGAGCATTTGCTCTGCTATATCTTGAAAGAGGTAGGAGCTGGCATGGAGTTGTCTGGAGCTGTCTCAAAAGTGAGAAAGATGACACTGCATCACTTTGCGCTGTGGTTCGTGTTTGGAAGGTTTGAGATTCTGGTTTGGTTTTTTTTTTTTTTTCCTTTCTAAGAGAAAGAAGTCCAAAATGTTTCAATGCTTGTTGGTTGAAAGTTTAGATGGGGTTGATGACTTTGGCACACAACTTTCAAGCTCTGCCTAAAGTCTGAGCTTCCTTTGTTTTTCTGTCTCATTACCACTGACATGAGGAATCCACATGATGCTTGTTCAACCAAAGGGCTGGTGCAGCCCCTTTACGGAGCTGTAACAGGAGCTGCAAATCAAACAGTTCTGTAACAACTGGGTCAGTGTATATAGAGAGACTTTCAGCGATGGTTATTTATTCAGTCTCTTGCTGTAAGGTAGGTCCCATCATGTGCTTCCTATGCATTCCCTTCCAATGCATTCAATTTAAATAAAAACTTTCTGCTGGAACTCATGCACATATCAGTGGAACTCATCTAAATAAAATATCCCAGGCACTTGAGTCTCAGGAACAGTCTTATGAAGAAGCAGATCATATTCTATTTATTTGGAAATGGGATGCATGTTGACATCAGGCTTATTTCAAAATAATGTCAAAATGTTAAAATCTTTATGAAATCTTAACATTAAATTTTATGAAGACAGAGATGTTTGCTGGGATGTGATGCTGAGGGCTAGGACCACAATCAACTGCTGAAGGTTAAAAAACCACAATACTGCCATAGGGGAGAAGAGGGAACAAACACAAACTCAGGGTAATCAGACCTGTCTTTTTTATCATTTTTATCATTTTTTGCTTGATGTTAGTAATATACTGTAAGTTATATACAGTGCTGTACTAAATTGATAGTTCTTGCTGTGTGAACACGCAAATGCTCTTTCTTTTCTTTTAATGTGCTGAATTTTTTCCTAGAGAAGCCTGGCAAGTCTTTTCTCCCAGTCAGAGGTCTGAAGAAATTGAGTAAGTGTAGATAAAACCAGCTTGTTTAATCACTGAAACACAGGAAAAATTAAAATACATTTTTTGCTTGTAAAGTAGAGTAAAACAATAAAAACAATGCCAGACGGTTAATGCCTTTCTTGTACCTTTCATTTCAAAGACCTCAAAAGAACATCAAGAAGAATAAAGGCAAAATCTATTCCCTATTGGCATCATTATAAATGTTGTATCCTCTAAAACTCTAAAGACATCCAAGAAGAGTAGAAGAATAAATGGCATTGAAATAAAGAAAGTCTCTCTGGAGCTTTGTTCAGTCGGCTTTGTTAGAATTCACTCAAATAGGATGATTATAAGAAAAGATCTCATTTGTTTCAACATTAAAGGAGCAAATTAATATGTGGCAAGCTGCTAATAATTGCCTCATTATGTAGTGAATGGGCATTGCGTCCAATTTACAAAATTACAATCATATTGTTAAAGTAACAATTGAGAAAGTTTAGTCTGAGTTTCCTAACTATCTGCAGGACTAGTTGTGGGATTCAGAGTGGAACAGAGTTGGTGGTTGGAGAGATCTCTCCAGTGCACCACTGGTCTGTAGTGCGGAGAAGCCACAAGAGAAATTCAGCTTTTCATTAGTGGAAATTCCATCTGCAGAGGTCCTGAGCTGCATCTGCTCCAGCTGAGGAGTGAATCTGGCAGTCTCTGCTGAGACCAGAGCTTGGCGTGTGTCTGGGCTGTCCAGACATTGTTTTGTGGTTCAGAGACCTGGCCTGAGATCATCCCCACGTGGACCTCAGCAGATGTACAGGGCTGTGGCTGGCAAACTTGGTGATCCAGGATCTGTGCCATTGGGAAACCCACCCATACAAATGGTTCTGTAGCTGGAGTTTCAGTCTCCTGGTGGAGACATTGGAAATGGTAAGGGAGTTGTCAAATTTGGAAAGTAAGCAATTTTCCAAATAATGAAATCCTGTGTGGAAGAGAATCATGTTTTGTGACCTACTTTAGTTGGATTTGCTTGTGACCTTTTCTAATTCTGGCTGATTTTGTTATTTAATGATTTGACCTTTGATTCTGTGAAGCCACTTCAGTGCTAAATGCAAAGATTTAATAACTAGAACTGTTTGATAAGTGACCTTTATTACACAGCTATTTCTCTTTGGTAGAGAAATTGCACTATTTTGCGAGTTCTAATTCACAGTTTTAATTATCTTTTCTATTGTCTGTAAGCTTGCACAGGAAATGGAAAGGTCAGACATTTCATTTTCTTTACTGATTAAAATATAAGTGTTCCTCAACAGTTACAATGTATCATTCAGGGAAAAGATGGGGCTATTTGTCAGAACCATGCCAAGCTGCTCTGCTGAGGACTTTCACATCGTTCTGGTCAGCAACAAAATGAACAATTTTCTAGCAGCAGTAATAACTCAGCCCCCATGGTGTTTAGAGGTGAAACAAATGTCTAAGTACATGAGAAGAGAAGGTGAATGGTTCTTAATGTTTTTGTCTTTAACTCATGTGTCTGTGATGCAAGTGAATGAAGATCTGGTGAGAGGTGAATCTCGGCCTGATGTTCTGGGTCCACAGAGGATAAGCAATAACAGCACAGGTTTCTGTGTGGTCCTGCCAATCTGTTTCAATCCCACTGCTGCTGGACCATCTCTGCAGATGAGAGGGCAGCCTGGACTGCCTGGCAGACCCTTTTGTATTGTATGTGGATTCCTGTGTGTTACTGAAACCACCCCTCTCGTCTGTGACGCCTACAAACCAACACCACAAACTGGTGGCCTGTCTCCATCTGGGGCATAATGAGTGAATATTGATGTGTATTTTTGCTTATGTTGAGGGAGATATGATGCAAAAATACGATGAAGACAGTGGATGATTCTGGAGTCAGTGGAATATCTGTCATGGTTGTCAGTCAGTCTCCTAACGCTGTCTGGAATCTCTGTTGGAAACTATGCATATTGGGACACGTAAAATCTCTCTGCATTGTAAAAAATATTTATTGTGAGCCAGAGCTGGGAGGCAGTTAGCCTCTGACTCTGTTCAAGAAGAGCAGATTATATGTTGACCTAATGCAGGCATTCAGTATTATGAAAGCACTTTATAAATTGGAACAAGATAAATGAATCACAACAAAAGAGCTAGAAAACCAGGGGACACAGTTGCAGGAGTGAGTGTACTCAGCTTATTCAAGCAGAACAGTTGCACTCAGTGAATAGAAAATGTGAAATGAATTTGTAACTAAGGGCAGAAAATCAAACAATTCCAAATTTAGGAGACTAGCTCCATTTTAATGGAGAAGGAAGAATTTAGTGAAAAAAGCAGCTCTGAGTATGAGACAAATTTAAATGGAACCAGGTTCTTGACCAAATTGGCTTTTCCTATCTAGCAGTTTCATATTCAGAGTTTGTTAGTTTGAAAGTTCACCCTGAAAGCTATAAATTAATCTACTGGGACTGTAACAATTCACTTCAAGCTAGGATATGAGTTATACCATGGATATGTTTAGGTCACCCAGCCATGTCCTCATAATGTATCTTAGGGAGAATTTCTGTAAGTAAGCAGTAAACAGAAAGACTGCTGCCTTCAGCTGCATCTCCTGGGATTTCCTTCCTGCTGTCAGAGAGCCATGCAGGACAGCTCTCTAAAACTGTAACAGCTATAAAAAATGCGTGGTGTTCTGCAAAGGAAACATTGACAATGCTTTTGCATTCAATCAGAAATCTTTAGCTACTGATGAAAAGAGGAAAAAATGTTTTCCTGAACCAGCCACACAGTGAAATCAAATCAATCACAACAGAGAAATCAAAGCTTTGAAATGGTGAGGTTTGCTCCACAAGTCTTGCAGGATGCACCTTCCTTCAGTACAATGTTTTTCACCCAAAGATGAGATATTTTAGCTCTTAGAGATTTGCTCTCTTCAGGTGTTTGTCTCTTGTCTCTTGTCCTTGCATTATTCCCCCTATCAAAGAATTTGGTTTCTTGTCAGCAATCGCATCCTAGGGTTATAGTGGTCAAATGTAGGCAGGCTATTCATCCACATCAGCTAAATGAGGTGTGATTTTGAAGAGAAATAACCACAAGTCTGATCAGAAAAGCATCTAACATCCTGTCAGAGTAAATGTCCAAAGAACGTGAAGGGAATTATTCCTAAGAAATATTAAACTGAGGTCACTGGCTCCTAGTTGTGAGCATGACAGAAGATCAAGTCTGTAACCATACAAAAAATTGTAGGTTATCTCTGACCTGGATGATCTTCTGTAGGGTTTTTTTGATGGATCTGGTTTTCATTTGATTCTGATTCCTAACTGAACTCTTTATACAATCCAATTTAAATGGAGGGCATTTCCTTTTAGTCTGTAGGTGCAAAAGAACCAAAAGACATTTACTCTTTATACTCTGACAAATGGAACATCGGATAAGTCCTTGTATCTCTGTTAGATGGTTTTTTATATTTTCGATTCATAACTGGAATAATAGCACCCTAGAACGTGGCCAGGAAATGCTGTCTTTGACTATAGCTTTCTCAGAATTAAGTTCCTAGTTCAGGTTAAGTTTGCCTCTCATTTCCCATGGATCATTACTGCTCTCTGGAGAGAACAACATATTCCTCTGTCTACATCTCCTTTCCAATCCATGCAGGATTTTCATACCATTAGATTGCTTTTTAGAGTTGCATCTGGCATTTGACTTCCGTCACAAATTTGGTAACTATTCACAAGCACAGTTAATGTTCAGTTAAACTTCCAGCACTACTTTTTCAGTAGTTTTTTTCCTATTGCTGACAATACCTTTTTAAAAGAAAGCCATTGATCTGAATATTGTTTTCTGCTGCTTCTTTATTTCCTTGTTTTTTAGTGAAAAGAGTAACATTTAGAGGGAAAAAAGGAATGATTATTTGTATAGTTGACTTTGCAAGGTGGGAACAAAGGCAAAGATTGGAACTGCCTATTTCACTGAAAAGGTTTGCATTCAAAGCTCTGTAGTGGGGTTTTCGAGCAGCTCTGCCACATGGGGATTGTGGTTTTGTTTTTTTAAAGAGAAGCATTGCTATCAATTTGTTGTACTGTACCTGTTTTTCTTCTAACTGAAGTTTCAGTCTCTGTGTTTTACAGAGAAAAGCTTGCAATATATATTATTGTTTCCTGTCTTTCAGCCTCTACAGCTTGACTGTGACCTCTGTGCCATTGTTTCAAACTCGGGACAGATGGCTGGCCAGAGGGTGGGCACTGAGATAGACAAGTCCTCCTGCATATGGAGGATGAACAATGCTCCCACCAAGGGCTACGAGGAAGACGTTGGGAAGAGGACAACAGTAAGAGTGGTCTCTCACACGAGTGTGCCTCTCCTGCTCAAGAACCCTGAGTACTTTTTCAAAGAAACCAACAACACCGTCTACGTGATCTGGGGTCCTTTTCGAAACATGAGGAGGGATGGAAATGGCATTGTGTACAACATGCTGAAGAAAACTGTTGACAGCTACCCAGCTGCCAAAATCTACGTGACAACGGAGAAGCGCATGAGTTACTGTGACGCGATATTTAAGAAGGAGACTGGAAAAGACCGGTGAGTCTTAAACATGGAGAACAATTATAATGTTTGACAAAAGATACATGAGAAAAGTCCATGCGGGATGTCAGCTACTAAATGAGTCCCCAGAGATGTTTTTAATGGATTGTTGTATGGGTTTGACTGTTACAAGCACTCGATGAGGCAGCAGCTAGGCCCCATTTACCCCACCTACGCTACCTTCTGTTCGTTCCATTTCTGTTGGCTTGAATCCCAAAAATATTGGATGTCTTCCTGAAATGTTTTCAAAGCTGTTTGTTGTTTTCAGCTCAATTTACTATTGATTAAATTGACATTTTATTAGAAGAGGATAATCCTACACAAACAACATTTCCAAATGCACAACCTCAGGATAATTCTGGATATTGCATTTTCTTCTCTGTTGAGATTCGCTGTAGCTTTTCTTCAAACACAGACCTCAGGGTTATGCATTATTTCTGTTTCTTGGTGAAAATGGGTTATCAGAGATACTGGAGTAGATTTAAGTTTTTACCAGTATTATGCTGAAATTCTGTTTTCCATGCTTGAGAATGTGTGTTTATTCTGCTCAAGTGAGGCTGTAAGGGATGAAATGTGAGGGCCACTGTTTGGGCTAGCATGTTCAAAGCAGAAACTAGATTTGTGGAATTAAGACCACAGATTTCAACAATTTGTAATCAAGCTGCAGAATTTCAGGTCATCTGTGTTTTGGCATGGAAGAGCACCTGTCACACATACTCACTTGAGCTAAGTAGGAAGGAGTTTCCAGATCATTGCTGTGCCTCAATATTAACTTTTAAATTTGCAGATTGTGAATTTGAGGTTGGGAAGGACTATTGCTAGTCTGACCAAATTAAAGATACTGATATTCGCAAACAGCTTAACATAGTCTGAAATTTTGACTTAGCTTTTGAAGTAGAAAAGCTTGTTATCTCAAACGTGCTTGTTTCACTATGTTATTAAACTGTCAGAATTTGGTGACAGTTGATTTTACGTATTTTTCAAACTACTGAAACATGAGGAGGAGCATGCTCCTCAGCTTGTTCACCAAGTGCAGATGTTGCTGCTGTGGTTCTGGAGTTGGAGGGAGCTCATATATCTCATAAAGGTGTCAAGGTTGTCACGACTTCTTTAGTTTAACTGAACAAACTGACGAACAGAGGCTAATAAATACACAAGAGCCATTCTTCAAAAATGACCTTTAATAATCCCAGTCATCCTGTTTACATATTAATCAAGCTAAATATGATCACAGGTACATTATTGCATTGCTGTACATAAATTTGTTTATATTTATGAGTCAGTCAGGTCACAGTGACTTTACAATATTTCATCAAAATCTTTACTGTGAGATTAGGCCTTGAAAAAAGCTTCTCTTTTTCCTATGAAAAAAAAAAATCTCATCATTCAATGTCAAAGTATCCTTCTCTCCAGCCTAATCCATTCCTCCTCAACAAATTAGCACATCTCAAGTTTTTATGATTACGCAATTAACACAATACAAATGCTTCTTTTCATGTCAAAAGCAGATTGAACTTCTTTCAGTGCTTTTAACAAAGTTCTTAAGCAGCCTAATGTCAAAGTGGCCCATGTTCTTTCTCCTTAAATTTCACATTGCAACAGCAATAAATTTTCATGAGTGTGTCTCACGACCCGTCATGTTGTTTGTGAATGTGTGTCGCTTTGTCACCAAGGGAAAAACCCACCACTCTTCATAGAGGCAACCAGGTAACATCCTTGTAGCTACTGCAACTTTCATTTTTAATCCTGCTTTTCCACATCAAATACTTAGTGATGTTTTTAACATTTAGTGCTTTTGTCAGCCAGAAACAAGGGAAATGATTGATGCGTCACCAGCCAACACCTTCTGTATCTCAAGAAAACATCTTGCGGTTCCCTATTAATTCGGGACTCCAGTTTGGAAACTGTTTCATTTTCCATAATATCTTCAAATTGCAGAACCTGTCTTCTGTTTCTAGGGAGGGTCATTAGGCTGTTGGAGGTACGTGGCATTTGTGGAAGCAGTAAATGGAGAGCACAAGAGATTTGTGGGTGATGAAAATACTTTCACACATTGTGCCAGGCTATTACGATGCTGAGACAGACTTGGGTTCCTCAGCCAAATATTCCTTCAGTTCCTCAGAGAAACATCAACCCTTGCTTGGAATATTAGATTGAGCAGAGGTCTGGTTCGACATGTTTCCAGCAAAAATTCTGGAAGGAAACCAATTTCAACTCATATTTTAAAATGTACTGAGTGGATTGGAACTACATCTATTTTAGTTTAATCCTAAAATACTGTCTTTCTGTACAGTGTATGCTACTAATGCATAGTAAGATTGCAACAGATTTCTCGTCTGTCGAGCCTTTAATGAGTTTTCTGTTTCTACTCTTTGATGTACAATCTTTTAAGGTAATTAGTGGGACTTTTCAGCAGTTTCATCCTTGTGGTGCTCAAGTTTTTAAAGGATGTTGTGAGAAGCAGTTAACAGGTATGTGCTGCAGTCACTTCTCTACTGCAGAAAAGCTCTGGTCCTGCAGTGCTGACATGGGAGCTTTAACCCTGACTTCACTGGGTGCAGGTTCAAAACCCACAGCTTTGGCATGGACAAATGATTTATTCCTTAATTGCCTCTAAGTAACTTCCAACAAACAGTGTTTCTTATTTTGTAATGCATTTTTAAATTCTACAGCAGTAGAAAATACCCTCTGATAAGGGCTATCCGCACTGGGTAATTAACCTTGCATGAGTGTTAGGAATCTGGGGAACATATGTTCTTTCTGAGAGTCTTTGTTAGTGAAGCAGTTGAGTTCAAGGTGGTGAATGCTCATCCACTTTGAATAATTGTTGTACATAAATAATATTCATTACCAGACATTCACAGTTTTTCATTAATGCATTTTACTTGGTACTTCCCTAGGGGGAGCATAAAGCTGGCAGCTTCTTCCAGTATTTCACTAATGTGCTGGTGTATTATATATATTGACTCAAGTGAAAGGATTTAAAGAAATATTAGATAATTACTAAATGTGGCATATTTCTATGTACCTCAATCCAGATAAGTGGTTCTAAAGCCATCTACATCTTTGCCATGCAATACAAATATAATGCAATATGATATAATACCATTTAATTGGTAATAACAGAGAAAACTGTAATCTTCATTAAAGCAGCAAAGCTAATTCTGGTCTGATAAAGTGCACTGAGCATCCCTAAATAGGTTTTAATTAGCTGGCACCAAAGCTGCACCACCCTTAGGGAGGGTAAAATTAATGAAAACTAGCAGCAAATAGATCAATGCTACTGGATGTTCTTGCCTTAGGTGAAGGTGATGAGAAAGAAAGGAGTGTCTTTTAAGGATCATTTAGAAAACAGTCTGCATTAAAAGTCACTTTCAACAAGCAATGCTAAAATAAATCTGTGCTGATATCAGTGGAGCAGTCTAATGTTTTCTGGACTGCAGGCTCCATTTGTGTTTATACCACAAGTAACTCAGGCTAACCCCTGAGCACTGCACTCTGAGCAGAGCCTGAGGTGGCCCCTCTCCACATCCCCCCTCGGGGCTGGCAGTGGGCTCAGAGCACTCCTGTCCCACTGCAGTGCAAGGCACTGAGCCCCAGCAAACAGCCTGTGCTGATGTGCTGCTGCTGCTCAAAGCTCAGCTTAATTGGGTCTTTGTAGTCACTCTTTTTGTAACTACTAAAAAGAACCTGCTGAGCTCTGCTGAAAAAATGTGTCCTGAGCTCTGCTGAAGAAATGTGTCCTGAGCTCCTAAAATTCCCAGTAATTGATGTGAGATGTTCTGAAACCCAGCCTGTTTGGTAGACAGTGCACTTTCCACATACACCATCTTAACTCTGGCAGTGCCCATCCCATACCTAGTCACTCCAATTCAACAACATTTTGTTGAGATTATTAGCTACACACACATGTCTTCAGGAGGCAGGTTCACTGAGCCAAATTTGCAGTCAAATGACGGTTTCTGAAAGATTTCTGTCAATATCTTGGACAATTCTGATGAAACTAAATTGCTTTTGTGCTTCTCTTCCAGAAGTTCTGTTTCCTCTGTTCATGCCAGATGGTGCTATGTGTTAGGTTGTGAGAAAGCTGTTTTATCATTCAAGGCAGAAAGATGTATCATTCTGATCGCAGACTTCTGCATCAAGATTCAAAATTTGGGGTTGTGTTCAGCCTGCCATTTTACTCTGTTCTGCTCACTAATTATTTATTGCTTTGGTGATATACGAGATCTATATTATATCTCTGTCATTTAGAACTAGCAAATTACATTCATCTAAATTTTGGATTGACACTGTTAAGACAACTGCAGTCATCACAGCTTCACCTCAGCTAATATGTGGTTTTTCATGTGTCTGACTAATCTACATTAAGCTATAGTCTAGTAAAAATGTCACCGAAATGAATAAATGAAATTACATTCTCTGAGGTTCAAGTAGCTGCAAGTTCTATTGTTTGGTGATGTTCTCTGTGAATTGAGGTAGTAAAGCTGTCAGTGTCCAGAATATCAGTTTTATGCCATGTTTCTGGTTGTTGGCTTGAATGAAATATTGATGATATTTTCATTTTTGGACTTGCTTTCATATGTGTATTGGTTTCTCTACTTTAAGTTATTCAGAGGAAATATAAAAGATTAGCTAGTGTTGGTTAAAATTTGCAGAAAGCAGTTTTCATTGGGAAGCTTTGAACACTGACACTGAGTCTGGCTCAGAGAGTTAAACTTTGGCACTTGGGAAATATATCCCATCAGTGTTTTGCAGTAATGTGTTTTTTCTAAAAAATATATAATTTCTGGAAGATGAGGAAAAGTTCATTTCATTTTGAATAGAAAACGAGCAGAGTTAGGGAATATCAATGTCTTTAAATTACAGAACTTTAGGAAGAAAAGGATGAACAAATTGATTCAGACTGACAGAGGAAAAGTATAATGCCTGTTTGGAACATTTTTACAGACAAATATTATTTGCAGTTTACATTTTGCTATAGTCTTTATCATGGTGATGTAATAGGTGCTGCACCAATAAAGTCAGCAAAAAGTTCTCAACTGCCTGTGAGCATCTCAGCAACCCCAAAAATATGTGTTTGATATAGTGACCATTTTTCAAGTACTTGACAGTGGATCTTTCGTGAACTATTGCATGGCACTTCCATGCTTTCTTTTTATAAAGTAATTCCTTCAAAAATGCTAATGGATTTGTCCATCTTAATTCATAAAGGGTTTAAATAATTTCATTGTCAGTCAAGACTGCTTTATTACCTGAAAAAACAAGGGTCTAAAGCATGAAACCTTAATGAAATAAATAGATTTTTCATTATAAAACACTTAAAACCTCAGCATCTATTGCTATTCGTGGTCAATCACCAGATGGTTAACAACTGTTTGGGGGTTTATATCCACTCTTCCATTTCCTGGTAAAACACCAGTTGTTCCTGAGTGTTCTACATTTATTCCCTGCAGCCCATTAGTAACTGCATTTATATTCTTTATGAAGATTTTCCTAATTAAGATGAACACTTTTCTCTATTAGGCAGATGGAACTCAATAGAAGAAGTCCGTTCTTTATTAACAGGCCAGTAAATGCTGCTCAAAGCACCAGTACTTCTGTTAAGAAACACAGCTCCTACTACATTACACTAATTACATAGTAAAGTGAAACTTTATTAAAAAATATCAATATTAGCTATTATTTTGTGATAAAGCTGTGGCTGCATATAGATTGGTGTGAGCTTAGAGACCTATTGATTCTGCAGTGGTTGCTGACTATAGCCATGGAGTTGTTTCTTTTTAATTAATGATTAAAGACAAGGAATATATAATCAGGATCTACTCTATCATTGTGCATTTTCACATGTTCTTTGAATTTTTCCATCTATTTGTTTTAATTTATCACATCTTCTCTGAGTGCCACTGGATCTGTTTTCTGCTTCTGATGAACTGAATGTTAAATCTTTATACAGTGTCTGGTATAGTCCTAATTACATGCACACCTTTTTCATCCTGTGCTTTAAACACTCTGCAGCTTTTATTGCTTTGAGAGAATTGCTGATACCTCTCAAAAGGAGCTGTGCATGTGCATGGGATTCTGGATTCAATCCTTGAGGGTCCCTTCCAACTCAGCACATCCTGTGATTCTCACATCCCATGAACCTCCACCTTTGGAAAGGATGATGTAAGTCATTGACTCATGCTGGCAATCCTGATAGCACCCTGAATTGCAGGGCTTCCAGTTTTGCTGCTGGTGGTGAGGATATTTTATGGTTGCAAAGGAAAAAAGTCTTGGAGAGAAAAATTAGCAGAAGCATAGATTTTGCATGAAGCCCTTGGTGTTCATCTTCCCTAGTTCAATATTTTTCTCTTTTCAGATCACAGTGTGTAAAATAGACCTTGAAGTTCCTAAAGGAGCTTAAATTTTTGAAGGAATAGAAAAAAAATTTTAAAATTAGAAATTTAAATTAAAAAGGAAATGAATCTATTTTTAAAAATTCAGCCTTGCTGCCAGGTGAAGTAGTTGATTACCATTGAAATCTATACTTATTACCAGTTGTCACAGAGCAGTTATTTTCTATCATATATTAAACGGATTAGAAGATAAAGGTAATGTTGCTATTGCTTAAGTGTGCTACCTGTTGGTTACTGGTAACTGTGGGGTTTCTAATGGAAGCTCCCTGAAGAGCATGGAATTTACAGAGCTGAATTTACAGTGCTCAGTAAAAAACAATACTGCAATCAAACTGCATGAGATGCACTGGGGGGTTTGTGCTACAGAGCTGATGCTCAAGTGAGGATAGCTACTTTAGGAGACAGGGAATAAGACTACAGTAATTTCTTGCTTTGGATAGAGAAGAGTTTCTGTATATCTGTCCACCCACCAGCTAGTCAAATTTATTAGAAACTACATTTGTAAGAAAAGGTGTATGAGAACTCTCATACATATCTCATTGAATGATATTTAGAAAAGATTGTAGTCTCCAAGCTTTGTACAAGTAAACAACACAGCAAAAGAAAATCTGTTTGAAAGTAGAAAAAAGTTTAGCCTGAACTTATGTTCAAGTATTTTATCTTAAAATGTAGAAAGATTAAGTTAACAAATTCTGCATGGAAAATTTAATTAGTAAGAAATCAGGTCTGTGTGAGACCTCATAGACATAGGTGGGAGGAAACTAAGGGGAAATGGTGAATTTCTGTGACTCATTATGTTAATTTAGAACTTGTTAGCTTGGTGCTTGCTTGTGCACATCCTCAATATGTACTTTTACCCAGATGAAAACAAAGCAGTTGTTCTACATTTTTTTTTTATTTCTGTGTCTGTTATCCCACATAAAGAATTAAGGCTGCAATTTCAGAACAGTGAAACTGTTCAAATACATGGATTTATAGCAGATGCCTTTGAAGGTGACTCAGGATTCATAGCAATGCTTCTCATGGAACCTGATGTGTTATTGGGATATGCTACAACCTGTGTTTAGAAAACAATCACTCCTACACAGGTCCTGTGATACTCAGCTTCTCTGAGCTTTTAACTGTGAGGCAACTCTGCATTTAAAGAGTAACATGCACAAGAGCAGCATGTACCATTTTTCTCAGAGATTCACATCTTCAGCAGGTTTTGGAACTTTCAGCAGTCTGGAAAAGCATAACTGTAACAGTGGGATTTATTATGAATCTTCAATCTTATGTCTTCAAACAGTTTGTGTGAAGTCTCAGATATTGACCAGCATGGGGCTTAGTTTGTGTGTGATGGGAAATACTTTTTGTACAGATATTCAAAGATTCAGCTGTTCTATTTTCAAGAACAATTGCTTTGTAAGCAATTCCTGATTGTGGGAGCATTCATTACAGGTGGGGCCACTTAACCAGAGACACCACTCATCTCAGAACCTGAGCAGCCCTATCTGGTGCATTAGAATTCACTGAACATGCAATTGCAGTAGAAGAAAAGGTTTTTAACTGCTCATATTTGTTCTTTGTAAGGTTCATGTTGGTATCCCATCCTAATACTTGGAGACTTCTTTTTCTTTGTTTTTATTTTTTAAATGAAGTCGTCGCAGCGCACAACTCTCTGCTCTAGTCTTTCTGGTCACAGAAAGGAGGCATAAACTCCCTGTCTAATCACCTTCTCTGCATGATTCACTAAAACTTTCAAAGCACAGGATTTTCTGCAAAGCTTTAAAAATTGCTGCAGATCATGTCACTAGTGTAGAAATAGTCAGAGAAAGGAAAGAAAGAGTTAGCAGATTAAATTCTAAGAAACAAGCAGCATGCTTTTATCTTAACAATAAAAACAAAGATAAATGTCAGAAATATGTGCTCTGTGTTCAGTTTGCTCTCCATATGTTGTTTCAGAATTTTTTTGAATAAATTCATTAGATTTGCTAGTACTCCTGTCTCCAAAAAGTGTCCCAAACATTTTCTGTGAGAGAATTTCTGAAAAATGTAGCAGGTATCATTTAAGTCTCAAAAATCCCTTTGTGAGGCAACCTTTGTCTCCTTTTTACAACTTGACTTCCCTGAGAGAAAAGGACACAAGGGGAAAGCAGAAGCTATTGCTGTGCAGAAATTCATGCCCATAGGGCTTTTTGACTATTGTATGCTTACTGTGAAGGCATTTCAATCTCATACAGTCCTAATTTGGGGTTGGAATGGTCTGGAAGTGCAATATGGAACAAATTTCTTCTGCTCTATAGTTTGTTTTCAGCCAAACATGGTAATGTTACAGCATTTCCTTCTATATGAAATTAACAGTGGTCTCTTGACATTTTACAATCAATCAAAATAGTAGGAAAAGGAAATAATCTGAAAAGTATGTGCAAAGCAGCATTCCTTTAAAAGATTTTTAGTTTCAGTTTTTTCAAATAGTATTTCATATATTATCAATATTCTCTGTCCATCCATTTCAGCATTCTTTACACACCTTTCTAGTCCTTTAGGAAATGTGACTAGTGTTTGTCATGTGTAGCTTTTTCTTTTATCAAGGGAGAATTGTGTCTTTGCCAGAGCTCAGTGGTTGTGAGTTTTTGCTCGCTCTGTTTGTGCTGCTCTGATTTTATATAAGCGATGACACTGTTGAAATATGTTTTGTGTTTGGAGTAGAAGCAGGCAGTGGTCCTTAACTCCTTGGGGCTAATTTCATGGTCTTAAATTGCCTTACCTCCCCTTCCAAGAATGCACAGTGTTTGAGAGTTGGATTTCAGCTTCACTGTGCAGATTGTGCCAGGGACTCTCAGCTGCAGTGACATCCCAGAGCCTTCACACACCTAGAGGTATTTTGAGTCCTGCTCATGGAGTGCCTCTTGGATATGAAACTTCATTTAACTTTACAGAGGACATCCCCAGGGTATCCTCAAGCTTTATGTGCTGCTTAGATCTGTCTAATCACTTCCTGCCAAGCTGCACTGCTTTGCTTGGTTAGAAGGAAGGCAATGAATGAGGAGTAACTAAAGCCAGTTCAGTGTTTATCAGTGGGAAATGCAGGATTTCAGGCACTATTTCTGGATACGGTTTAGGATGGTACTTGGAAATGACACATTGAGGGAAGGCTTATTCCAGTTTCCCTTCCAAGGTCCTAATTTTGGATCACTTAGGTTTTGAAATAATAACCACTGGTGTCATATAAATTTGATCAGTTTCAGGATAGCAGAAGCAAGAGGAGCTCCACATGTTTTCTTTAAACTTCTTTGATCTGCGTTCCAGGCCTGAGACTGGCATGTAATAGAAACATTTTCTTCATTATTACTTTACATTTTTCCTTGAGGCTATCATACTGATTTCAAAACCACAGTCATCATTATGCTAAAATGGTGGCATTAATACATTGGTCTTTGTGGGTAGATTATAATATGAAGTTTCCAAATAATTGCCCACTAATATGAGAGGTGGATGTATAGTATTCTATTGCTTGTAATGTAACCATTAAAATAACAATTAAGTGATAATGAAAGGACTCATTATGCTTTAGTTTATCTTTGCATAAAGTTAATAGCTAATGAAAACAGGAAAGATTATATCTAATTACATTTTACAATACTTTTCTCTTCCCATAAAGAGAACATTTTGCACAGAATTGTAGATTGGCATGCCTCAGTGAAGTCTTTGTCCGCTCTCTATGTTCTTCAAATTACAACTGTTTTAAGGCCAATGGTTGCATGTTCTTTTTTATCAAATGGTACACACAGTCTTCACAAAGAACATTTTTGAAACTAAGTTTCAAGGGAGTCAAATATGCAGCATGACTGTGCTGAATATATATTTTAAAGTAAATTTCTTCAGGTTTGAAGTGTTAGAAAAATGAAGGCAGCTTGACACTGAGTCAGTCAGTAGAATAGTGCCTCTCTTTGGGTGAATGAGAAATGTCAAACAGGTACATTACCTACCACCTGTGGCAATTTTGATTCAGTATTGTCTGCAAGGCATTGTCAGGCAGGTGAGCAAGTTCCTTTTCTATTATATCCAGGAGTGGAACATGCAAGAACAAATAGCAAAACAGGGTTTGGGCATGGATAGAGAAATCTCTCATTTTGTGTGTTGGGATACTGAGCTCTGAGTGAAGAGTGTTCAGGAGTGCATAAATAGAGCTCCCAAATTATCTTAATGGCAAGAAGACTGATTAGAATTAAGACATTTTGGTATTTTTATATACAGGTCACACTACACTGTTTTATAAAGATGCAGCAAGATTGTCCTCCACTTTTCAATATTTTACATATTTTTTAAACATAATGATTTATTTGAATGTTACCTTTAAATGCCAAAGTCATGGAGATGGGAATTATATAGTCTAATCCATTTCACTCCAAAACAGAATTAAGAGATATGAATTAAGCAGTTGCAATGAACTAGGCATTAAAAGGATAATTGCATTGATTTTACTAGGTATTTCACAAAATTACATCAATAGAAAATGTCTTTGGTCTAACTGAGTAGTATTTAATTAATGTTCCAGTGAGCTAAACGATGGGTGAGCCACAGTGTCCATGGCTTTGGAGTGTTCAGAGCCTGGCTACTGTCTGAGTTTCTCCTTGGATGCCAGCACAGCTCAGGACATCCTAAGGCACACATTGTCTGTGAGTCTTGAGGCCTGGTCCCAAGTAATTCCTGAAGCATTTCAACTTCCAAGTCTTCTCTTACACCTGTCTTACACTCTTCCATTTGGATTAGCTAACTCAAATCACCAGCTGTAATGTTGTCACCATGTTTTGGTCACAAACTTTCTTCTCCATGCTTCTCCTTCACTTTCTGATCGCAGAACCACAGAATTGTTAGGGTTGGAAGGACCCTCTGGAGATCATCCAGTCCAATCCCCTTGCCAGAGCAGGTGACACAGCAACGCATCCAGGTGGGTTTGGAATGTCTCCCGTGGCAGAGGCTCCACAACCTCCCTGGGCAGCTGTTCCAGTGCTCTGCCACCCTCAGTGTAAAGAAGTTCTTCATGTTGAGGTGAAACTTCTTGTGTTGCAGTTCATGGCCATTGCTCCTCGCCCTCTTGCTGGGCACCGCTGAAAAGAGTCCAGCACAGTCCTCTTGGCAGCCACCTTTGAGATATTTATATTATTAATGAGATCCCCTCTCACTCTTGTCTTGTCCAGGCCCAGCTCCCACAGTCTCTCCTCATAAGGGAGATGCTCCAGATCCCTCACCATCTCTGTGGCCTCTCCTGGACCTTCTCAAGTTGTCTTTCTTATCCTGAGGAGCCCAGAACTGGACACAGTATCCAGGTGTGGCCTCACCAGGACTATGAAGAGGGGGAGGATCACCCCTCCCTCAACCTGCTGGCCACACGCTTCCCAATGGGATACTTGTTTCCATGTTATGTTCCTTGCTTTTCTTGGAATGTCTTTTCCTTCTCTGACATTTTTTATGGATATTTTGGACATTTTTTCCTCTTTTATTTCCTGCCTCATTGTTTGTAACTATGTCATCTATACAGCTTTCTTCTTTCAGCCTTTTGTCCTTTTGTTGTGAAACATACTGCCTCGAACACACCTCCTGTTTTTGGCACAATCTCTTTTAAAACAGCTCACAGACCTGCAAGGTATCTGATGAAGAGCAGCTTTTCCTTCTGTGCCCTTGCCCTTGCCCTTGTGCTTCCTCATTCACTTGAATCCTGGTGCAGAACACCTGAAAGTCTGCACGTCCGGAACTGCAGATCTCAACTCAGTACATCCAGTTCTTAAAACAAAAACAAAATATCACAGTGGGGTGTAGTAACTGTGCATGATTATTTATTGATGATTGTTGGTTACAGGAATTAAAACAGCAGGGAGCTCAGATTTTGATCAGAAACCAAGCAATCTTTCTGTACACATTTTATTGTAAAATGTGAACATGATATAAACCCATTGTGCTCCTGCTGTGAAAGCTAAGCCCTGGCCTGACCTGCTGCATGAACAGTGTGTGTTCCCTGTCACACAGGTATGTAGCCCTGTGTATGTGAGCATTGATTGAAGCTTGATGCTGTTATAAGGCAATTTATATTTTATCTATATATGTGAAAATAGGAGCTTTCACAATTGCTGCATGTCAGCTCTCAAGTGTGCCAACCAGCCAGCACAGTGTGATTTCCAAGAGGAAAGCAAAGGGAGCTGGGACTGGGCAGCCTTTCTGTGGGCTCCCAGCACAGGAGTGTTCACACAGAGACTCACTTCGTGTGCTAGCAATGTGCAGAGTGCATGTGCTTTACTTTTTGTAAGCACTTTTTTATTATAACAGTACAAGATAGCCAGCCTGGCATTGACTTTCAGGTCTACAGTTATAATTTATTTGCTTTTAGTTTTTGTAACATCACCAACTGCTAAGGGAATTGATGCTTAATACATTTCTAAATAAGTAAAACTAAAGTATAAATAAATAATGCTTGGTTTATTAGTCCAGGTGTTTTCAGCATTACTGAAAGTGGTTTGATGACAGCCACCAGCACTAGCAGTGGAAAAAAACTTGATTTCACAGTGATTATTATCATTATAATAAACCATAATTGAAAGATTACAAAATTGATTCTTTTAAAAATTAATGTTGCATGAGTGAGCAGGCTCCGTGGCATTCAGATTTTTTCAGTGTTACTTGGGAGGAAAGTGGCTTATTTTATTTCCTGGCAGAAAACTGCTGATTTTCAAACAATCACATTAGAGAAAACAGTCTCAGAGGGTTACAGGAGGAAACAGACCTATGTCATTATGCTTTACCCTTTCCTGATGGCTTCGGAGAAGAGCCAGAAACAAAAGAAAGTTACATTCATTATTGAGAGAGCCTTGGGAAAATCTGTTTGGCCAAGCAATTTTGCATGAAACGAGTGAGGAAATATTTGACTGCAAAGAACATAAACTCCTTCCATCAATATGCAATTTTCTGGATCCATTTGTCCAAGTGATTATTAAGAACAGTTTCTAAATTTGCAGTGCTTTACAACTTCAAAGGGCTGTGAAAGCATCAACTAGTTAAATGGATGGAAGTGTTTTTTAATAAATAAAAAAAAGACCAAAGTCAGTTGTAAGACAGTTTAAAGTGCAAAGTATTGAAAACAGCAGGAAACCTGAGGACCTGCAATACCAATCATCTGCTCCAATCAGGAACATGGAAACCACAAATTTATCTTTGATGATTTCCTGTAAATATGCCCTTTGAGGACAGATTGCCCTGCCCAGTCTTGTGGAAAATGCTCAGAGTTACAACTCTTCTCACTGCAACATATGGATCTCAGCAAGCTCTGCTTCTGCATTTCCGAAGTCATTCTTCAGATGGAAAAGTCTGAGCAAAAATGTAGTGCTGCAAAAATGCTGGTTAGCATCCTTCAAGCCTGGTCCAGACTGACTGGAAAACATCTTTCCATTTTCTTCAGCAAGGTCTGCCCAGTTTTCCAGACCTGTTATCCTAGTGGAAATGGTTTTATTGATGTTTTCATTCACTTCAGATAGTCTCATATTTCCCTAGGATGCTGCAGTATAAATACTTTCCCCCCCAGATATGTAGCAGTGTGTGCTGAGGGCTGGGGAAGGTACATTTGGGTGTCTCTGAGTGCCCCCAGGGACACACTCTTCACCTGCAGTGTGACAGTGCTGTCAGGGTGGCTGATCAGCATGCTGGGGGTGGCTATACAGATGGGGATCTGGTTTTTCATGCCACCTCTCTGTGGCACTTCACTCCTGCTGTTGTGTTATTGGGTCTGAACGCCTGCAATCTGGGCTGCAGCCAGCAGTGTTGCATCCTGGTACCTTGGGGTTTCCAGTCAGTGCCACATCTCACATTTATGACATAGATTTCAAAGAAGCCCAAGAAATTGAGGTTAGATGTGGCTTATTGTTTCCCCATTTATATCCTGAAGAGAGAACGTGCTATTCCATTTTAGAGCTGATGTTTATGCACCATTTCACATTGTCCAGATAGTTTGCAGTCTCTGAAGAAGTTTTCGATGCTTGAATTTACAGTAGACATATAATCTACCACAGTTGGTATGTATGCTCTTACTTGATGACAGCCTCCTACTGGCCCTGTGTAATGTTTTATTAAATAGAGGGACAGTTCCCAAGCCCAACTTTCTTCCCAAGATTGAAGTCAGTATTCTTTCCCCAGTTAGGTTTCATTAATATTATTTAGCATTTCATAGTGCGTATCATCCACAGACCTTAAAGCACTGCAGGACGTTAAATCAGGTTTAATTTTCCCATTTTCCTGATTGTAAAACTCATGCAGGGAGTAATTTGTCAAGTTGCACAGAGGTATCATCCTGCAAGTCTGTGGCAGAGCTATGAAGGTACCCTTCAGTCAGGGTTCCCAGTTGTCTTTGGTGTGTTACCCTGACATTCAGCAGGCACGAGTGTTTATTCTTACCTGTGCAAGTTCATGCTTACCTGGGAGGGAGTCCTGGGTGACCAAGTGATGATCATATCCGTATCAAGTGCATTTTTATAGGCAGAAAGAACTGGGATTTCTTAAAAGAATTCACTAGAAATTCTGTTTCCTAAAATTTTGTATGACTAGACCCAACTCTCATGTCTTGGCCTCTGTGCAAGCATAGGCTCAGCAGAACCTTGGTTAAAGATAACACTTTGCAGGAGGGAGGGGTGATCATTAGATTTGGGAAGGAATATTACAAGAGATGTTGGAGCACTCCATATTCAAGCAGTTGCTTTCCTGCCACTTCCCAGCAGTTAACATTGCCCATTAAAGAAAATGGCTAAATAGCTCTGCTACATCATTCTTCATTTGCATTAGAAATGGCTCTAAGCAATAACAGGATTACAGCCAAAAAGCGCCAGCACTTTATCATTCGTTTATTTGATTTAATATATAGAGGTACCTATTTGAAACAGCATTTACTTTTCTTGAGCTCATCATAAAACCCACTCTGAATGGAAGTGTTTAAGGTAATGACGACTCCGATTAATTCTCTTAGAACAGCATGACTGGAATCAGATACACTACTTCTCTTTTCATTAGACATTTCTGAGCTGCTATGAGTGATCTTATAGCATGAGAGGAAAGAAATTAGCTGAATAAATCCCTGTGTAAATAATCCACAACACGCTGCTATGCTTCTCACTCAGCCTGATGAACTGTAAGCTCAGAAGCCTTTGTGGTGGTGTCCAGATGGCATTGATGGAACCTGATGCAAACTTTTTGTTTTAGAAAAGGCAGAAAAGCCATACTTGCTGTGTGCTGCAGATTCCTCTTCACCTGCACTGTGAATTGAGCGGTGTTACAGCTTTCTCAGCCAGCCATTACCACCTTCTTCCCCTCTTCTCACTGCCACCAAATCCCTGTAAATCCAAGTCTGGCCTGAACAGCAGATCTCTAATCTGTTTTTCAACGTGCACATCCCCCACCAAAGTCAGGAGGTCAGACGTTGTGTTGCACTTTTGTTCACAGACAGGACTGATACATGGGATGCTGCATCAGAAACTCTCCTCTAAAGTGAGAAAGATGTTCCAATTCACTCTAGGAGATTTGAGAGCTGGCAGCTAAATTTTGCCAGTGTTTTATTCCTGATTACATTTCTTGCTCATCAGTAAATACTATTTATTATCATACAAATATAGGGAAAAGCATTTTCCAAAGCACCTCCCTGACCAAAGAGCCTGTATTACATCTGAAAATGAAACAGTTCCCTGAATAATTTAGGAATTTTGATCGGTTTTTTCCAACTGAAGTATGTGAAATTCCCATTTTCTTCTGCAAGCAGAACTGGAAACACTACTGTAGGATGTTTACATTAGTTGAAGAAGCAGAGTTTTTCTGGTAACATTTGTCTAATTTTCTTGTGCTGTTTTTCCTAAACATGATTATGAAGTTCTGCATGATTGCTGGTGTTGCAGGTGTCTTAGCATTATAGCATGGTAGTAGTAGTAACTACAAGAAAGGACTGGGTAGGAAGGCTCTAAGATAGAGAATCTCAGTGAAAAATTTTCTGAGAAAATGCTGTTTAAAGTTACAATTACAAAGTGCATGCTTTTCTACTGAGGACCAAACCTATTGATTTGAAATTAGAGGTTCACACAAAAGTTATATCTGCTGTGCCTAATCTTCAGTAATTGATTCTTATAATTCCTAGAGGAGCCCTCTCCACTTAAAGTAACATTGAACTCCACATTACCTTAAAATGTTACAGTTTAAGAAGTTGTATCAGCCCAGCACTGCGCAGTACCAAGTGGGCTGCAGATGCAATCAGAAACTTTAGACCCTTTTCACTTCTTTGTTTCATGCCCTTTGAATGCTGAACATTTGGATCAGCAGCCATTCCCACCCTGTATTTCACACATGCTTCCATTGCTTTCATATCTGTGCATGGCAACAGAAGAGGAGAATTCAAAATGGTATGGTGTGTTTTCATTCAGACTGGCTTATGGGCTGAGTTTTCTTTTCTGCATTCTCATCTTATTCTAAAAAAATCACCTGTAGTATCAAGGCTAATATAACAGCCTGATCTTCATTATTGTTTGAATAAAATTTCAGGAGAAAGTTAGAATTCTGCTGAACCATTACCTTATTTATCAGAGGAAAATGTATTTATAAGGCACTGTGTGGAAGATTATATGAAGATAAGTTGTATCTCATCGTGTGATCTGCACCATTATGGATTATAGAAGTACTGGCTTTCCAGAATCAGTTTTTAACATTCTTAGTGGCAATAAATTCAGTCATCAATTCTACAAAAGTCTGGCTGTAACTAACAAAATGTGTGTGCCTGTATTTGTAATGACTGTCTTGATAGTTTCACATATCAGTTCAATAAAACATCTTCCACTCAGGGGAGACATTTAGGCAGGAATATCTCATGACATCCTTGCCATTCCCATTACCATCACTGCACACTCACAGTAATACATGTTTTAAAAATTGATTGAGTGTGTATTTACAACATAGATCATAGGACATGTTTTTTTAATGGTGAGAAACTCCCAATGAAGCATTCTGTGATCTGTAGCATTGATTTGGGTTCTTTGATTTTAATGCTACAGAATACAGTCATAAAACTTTTAGACCCTTAATGTCACAGGGTGCAGCTTCTTGACACAGAATGTTAATGTAAAAGGCAATAGCTACTGTAGGCAAGAGCCAGTGAAAACCAAAGGCTTGCATTAAACATAGCTAACTAACTGAATTTGAATTGTTAACATATTAAATATAAAATCTGGAGAAGTTTATTGAGATGACATAAGGCTGAGATGAAAAATCCCTAATGCAGGTAGACTTTGAATGGGTCACTTTGAAAGTGTGGAGGAAACATGTTTGGTTTAGAGTTCACTCACCTTCCTTCAGGCAGTTTTCAGTAAGCATCTCAAAAGTATTTTACTGAAAGAGTTGTCTAAAGATGGGTGAAGCAAATTTTCCACCTCTTCTCAGTTGTCCAAAGATGTTCTCAATGAGTGACCTAGACATTTAGCTCTTGGTTAGGCAAGGTAAATAGTGGTTAAATAACTTGTTATATGTTGTATCATCTAAAAGGTATTTGCAGTGTATTTGGTTCAAGGTTTTGGTAAAGGCATGACAGAGGTGATTTGTTCTTATCACAGCAGAAAGTTCAACTGT
Organism: Drymodes brunneopygia; assembly: GCA_013400955.1. Classification (NCBI taxonomy): domain Eukaryota; kingdom Metazoa; phylum Chordata; class Aves; order Passeriformes; family Petroicidae; genus Drymodes; species Drymodes brunneopygia. Next base: position 1,183,627 of record VZTZ01045102.1, on the reverse strand, counting down.
TTTATCATACTCTTTTCAGTCTGGTTGCCATCCTCATTCTTAAGAATTACTTTTTTCTGGCAACATAAAACTGGGTTTGAAATTTAATTCCACCCTGGGTCAGAGGTCAAAAGTGACAGGGAAAAATGAGCGAGAGAGGTACTGAAAAAATAAGTTTGACCAGATAGTAAGTGTTGGAATATCTGTGAAGTATTTTTCCATAAATCCAGTTATAGTGAACAATACTGGGAAGCTTTTAATTGTCATACAGAAGTTCTACAACCATCCAAGATCTATTAGAGTTCACTTGGATATAGAAAAGTCTTGACATTTCTCACTTTGGTGAGATTACTGTCCAAAGTTATCTGGAATCCTTCCAGTGCAAAAATTGAGTTTAGAAAAGGCTGAAATTGCTTTGTTCTAGTTCTGTATGACTAAACTCAGTTGGGACAGTCAAGACAACAGTACTGTGGACTTAAGTGTGTGAGTATGGTTGGCAGTTTTAGTTGACTGCCTTTTCTTAAAAATTTCATTTCTCCCATTGGCATATGAACACTTGGTCTTTGAAGTTCTTAGAACATTGTTTGGACACAGACTATTTTTCGCTATATTTTCATTTTCTTTTTTAAGAGAAGAGAGAAAAGCTAATTGTTTGTGGGAATGCCCTTTCTTTGTTACAGGTAGAGTGAAGCTCCTGCACTGAGAGGTGTTTGTTTAGGAACACATTGTAAGCCTTCAGCATGACAGTAGGTTGGTAATTTGGCAATACTGGTGAGAACAGAGCTTGCTTTCTCTGTGACACGTTCTCTCCTGGCACTGTAATCTCACCCTCTGGAACGTGCAGAGTTGTAGCTGGGGCAGACTTGCCCGTGGGCTGTTGTGTGACTCTGCTGAACACTTAATGCTGTTAGCCTTTTCCCCATGGGATGAAGGGCAGAGCAGTGAACCCACTGGAGGGACTGATAGAAGAGAAACCCTTTTTGCAAAGGAATAAGATACCTTAAGCTGGTGCTGGGTTCTATTTACAGTGCCTGTTCAGACCTGTGTCTCTGTGACTAACCTTTTGTGGCATCTGCTGTCCAGGAGTAAATTAACTTTCCCATCGGTCGTGAGCAGATTTTAGTTCTGGATGTTACTACTCCAAATGTTTCCTGCTGCTGTTAACGAGAGTGCTCCCACTGGCCAGGCTGGGGCCTCAGGAAAGGCAGTAAATCCTTGTGGCATTGTTCCCTTGTGCCCCACACCCCCATCCCCTCACCCCTGTGAGCCAACGCTGGGCTGTAGCAGCCAAGAGGCAGTGCCCCACTCTGGCAGGGGACACTGGAATCTCCATCACCTTCCCAAGCTTTGCCAGCAGTCAGGTGCTGCCACAGTGGTAGGATACTTGAATGGAGAGGATCCAGCTCTGGCAGGCTGTTCTTCATTGTTCCAGCTGTTCACAGCTGCTCTGTGGCTGATTGAAAAGGCATTTACTCCCCTCATGTGAATAACCTTGAGGGATCAGAAAGTCAATTGTGCAGAGCACCCACAGTCAGTGCCAGATGTGTGTCTGGGAGCTGCTGCAAAGGCGACTGACATTTAGAAGAACTTCTTGGTGGTGGTTTAGGGACTGGCAGGTGGCTACAGCAACTCAGGAGAATTTATTGCTGGGGAGAGGGGTGCAGAGGTTACTTAGCACACAACTATTGGTATTTAAAAGCTCTCTTTGCACCTCCTTTTCAGAGCAATACTGAGCATATATCCCCTGTAGTTTTCAGTCTGTTAGTTCATCTGTGAATGAAGCAAATGTTACTTTAATTGTAGTTCATTAGTTCCATCTGGTGCCAGGGTGGGGAATGGAGACCCTTTCTTACCTTACAAAACATTATATACCTTTCCTGCCAAGCTGCTTCACTGAATAATAGTTAGAGCCTGAGGCTAACTAAATGTAAGGATTTGGAATTGTTTCTCCACTGGTCTTCCCACAGATACATACTTGGCTCCCTAGATCTGACTGCTGTCTAAAGAAATTAAGACCAACAGTATTTTAGCTAAAGCAGTAGTGTGCCATATGCAAGGCCAGAGATGCTCTGTGTGATACCCACAAAATTTGGTACCTGTCTGCTTCTTTTTGTTCCCTTTAATCGATAAAAATACGATTTCCCTCTAGTTCAAAGGAAATTGAATTTTCACATAGCAGGGGAAAACAAATACCCTTCAGCATTGCTATCAGTGAATTGGGGCACCAGATGTCTTTTAAACGGGTCCAACATATTGTCTCTCCATTTCCAAGACACTCTTTTATGCTTCTATTTATTGTAGGCAATTATGCTTTGACCCAAAGACATAATCCTAGTGGAATTAAAAATCATGTGACCTCTTTTTATAAAAAAGCTGAGTCTGATTTTATGAAAAAGAAATGTAGAGAATGAATCTAGTGGGAAATTAGGCAGAAGTATTTGATGACTGTAAATGTATTTATTTATAACAGCTAATCTTGGTGGAAATGAAGAAATAAGAAATAATTAACTTTACTATTTATAAAAGAGTCTCTTTTATCCATTGTGTAATGCAGTCACCTCCAGGATGAAATGCAATGTTTGCTAAAGAACACATAGGCATTTAAGAGAGAAAGAAAAGACCAAATGTGTGTTTGACACAGTGGGGAAAATGTAGCACGGAAGGAAAACATTTGCATGAAAATGTTGCCCCTTTTAGTTGAAGACATATTTTTAACTGGTTGTTGTAATTATTCAAACTGGAACTTGGTCATAAAAGTAAAATGTTTCTGGCCTTACAAAATGCACTCTGACATTTTTAATAGCTTCAGTACAGAAAAAGCACTTACTTTACAGTAAAAAAGAGCACTTCCTCTCAGAAGGATAAAGGGCTTCATTTTCCTATCACAAGGACCAGTTTTACTGCTGATGTCACTGGAGTTATTGCAGACTTAGAACAGTGCAAGTGCAGGAGGAATCAGGATGATCATTCCAGCAGCCCTGGGACTGAGGTAAGAGAGCTGCTCACTGAATTAACAGCTCTTTTCATAAGCCCAGAGAATGAAGGGGTGACAAAGAGGCTCCCAGGCTGTTGATGAATTGCTGACCCTGTGCAGTGTATCCTGGAGCTCCAGTTAAACCTTTATATACCTCAAGAGAGAAAGAGAGTGAATGATAGGGTAAAGAGCACTTTGCCAAACAAAACAGAAAGATCCATGGGATTGCTGCACTGCTACAAGTGTCAGCACACAGTTAGGAGTCAGTTTATATATGCAAAATGTTTTACTGAGCTGGAGTGAAATTTACGGTTTTTAACAGGAGACCTATTGAAATATACCACACCATCTGTGATACGTGTTCTCAAAAATTCTACTGCTCATCTTAGATCGCTAAAGTTAAATGCAATATTTGCTATTTTACATATAAATTTTGCCCTGAAATCAATCCACATTCAGCCAGTAATATCTAACTTACATGCTGACTGAAAGTCAGAGGGAGACTCAAGTCTTGATAAACTGAAAAAAGGCAGCAAAATGATTTTAGTATCTTAGTATCGTTGATTAAATGTGTGAAGCTAACTAAGAAAATAATCTGCAAGGAGAGATGTTGTGATAGTGGTCACGTTGTGTCATCGATTTGTATTAAATGCAAGGGAAGTGAGAGAGACAACTTTGAAGATTTGCTTTTCATTATGGTATGAATTGATGTTCAGCTACTAAAATGAAATAGGTTTGCATAAGAGTTATGACTGTCAAAAACCATTTGGAATTTCATTCTGTGCAGAGAAATTAAAATTTTGAGTGATTATGTGAAAGACTCTTCTGAGGCAGGATTATAAAACCACAGGTTTCCCTTGTTACTGGACTTTTTAGATTAGGTGAAATTCTTACTGTTTGTTTTATCTCATCTCAAATGCTTTTTTAGTGACTTGCTGAATTAATATCATATTAAATTCAAGAAACCATGGTGATGGAACAGTATGCTTCTGTATCTAACTGCATACAAAGATATTCAAAGTTATAGGTCATACAGCTAATGCAAGTTAACCATCTGGGTGTATACATACAAGAAATATTTTTTCTGGTTTCTAAAAACAGTGTAATTGAGTAGATTGGGCAGATACACCATTAATTACGTGCTACAATACAGTCAATCTGATATCAGGAACAGAACACTCGAAATTCAGAATCTCTTGACATTTTTCATTCATTTCCATAACAATCAACCACTCAAACCACTCAGTTTTGAAGGACATAATGATATTGGAAAAGCACTGAGTTTTACAGGATGCTTTCAACATCCTGGGTTCAATTAAAATGGAAGAATATATTCTGAAATTGCAAGACTTGTCCTTTGAACAAGAATCTGCAGAAGAATGTGTATGATTCCCATTGGCATAAATTTCCCAGATCAGATTAACTAAACCTTGAAAAGCAGAACAATTTTGAGGGGTCTCAAAGTTATGACTGTTAGATTTCACGGTGTTTTACAGCACTTGAATATTGCAAAGTGCTTGCTGGAGTTCTGAGTCTGTTATTATAACTGAATTCTAGACATAGAGAATGTGGCCATGCCACTTTATCCTCTTGGAAATGTTAGAACAATCAGATAATAGAATTCACTGCAAGATCCTAATGGACCTTGTAACCATGGATCTAAATGACTCACCAGTGGAGAGCTGTCAGATAGTGATGCACCACAGAAAAAACGTAGGTAAACTTTTGTGCATTTAAGGCTTTTAGCCTGGTTTTGCTCTGTTTGCAGCTATCATCTGTTTTAAAGGAAACAATAAACGAACAAAATTGCTCACTTGATGACAGAATCAAATATTTTTTGCATGTGTATGATCAGATGTTGAGTTAAAAGCACAAAATGAATGCAGTCCTCTTCATGGATGCCCACTGAAATAAATGCACTTGTGTTTTCTTTTCAGAAAGGGTTTCTAGGCATGTAGTAACAAGCCTTGCATTTTTTCCCTGGCATGCGAGGTCACAGCTTCAGTCAGCTGCCTTGCCTTCAAGTCCCAAAGTGTGTTGGTTTTCTTGCCTTTTGAACTTTGTCTCTTTGGTGCAGTCAGTACTGTTGGGAAAAAACATCAGGTGCTGTAAGAAAGTGTCTCTTTGCAGATGGGGCCTGTGCTCCCCATCACATCTGCATTGACAGGTGCTGGGAGCTTCTCCTCTGAGTCCCTGTGTAGTTTCTGGGTCAGCAGCAGAAGCTTGTTGGAGGTGTCAGTAAGGGTCTTAATGCCATCATTCACAGATATTCAAGGCTGGAACTGAAGTGATAAGATTTAAGAAGGATAAAACTGGAATTCTACTGATTTTTGTTCTTTTTCCTGTGCTTCTCGAGTTTGTTTTCCATCTGCTCTTTGAAATCATATTGGCTAGGAAATTTCTTTGGTTGCAGCAAAAGTGGCACATGCCATTGAGTCAATGGATTCCAAAACGTGGGGCTCAAAGAATGGTAGATAATGCAAAATTTACAATAAAATTGTGAAATCTCACAGCCCCAGGGTCTTGCCATAAAAATAAAAGATGTGCTTGGATAAAGATTTCCTGTATTTATGTGATGTGCTGTAGAGGGTAAGACATCCTGGAAAATGGTTTTGCTACATTTTTAACGCAACAGCCCGGATTTGATTAACTTTCCTTTTTGTCCCTGGAGAGTCATTGGAGTTGAGGTTACTGCTGGCTTTTCCCCTGGGCTCTCAGCAGAGGCAATGAGTGAGGCAGGCACAGTCCTGTTGAGAGATGCTTGAACTGTGCCAAAGGTTCAGCTCCCCATGCTCTTCAGACATGACTATGCAAATAAAATGTGCATTTCTTCCCCCAAGCTCACGTCCCTTTCGTTTGAACTGCAGCCTCTTGGAGGATTTGCTGTTTTGGCTTGCAGCCAGCATTGTGTCCTGTAAGGCTGAGGAAGGTGTTACAAAGACAATTCAGCAAAGGGGAACACTTCAGTCTGAACAGTGCAAACTTCTCAGAGAAAAATGGACTTTAAGTAGCTCCTCAGTGTAATGCCCTCTCCACTCTGCCACACCAGTTACTGGTGATAATGCATTACAGAGGAGGCTGATAAATTTGTTCCAGCACTCAGCCATCCATACATTTCACCATTTCCTTTTATCAGCTCGGCTCTGTTTAATAGCTGTGTACTCAGATGACAGTTTAAGTGATACTGGACCATTACTTTTGGATTATGGTGCAGGAACCTGATGAAAGAGAAGCTCAAGTGTTAAACCTAAGGAAGGGCAAATGCATACATGTATGCAGTCAAAAATACATTACTGCATCACATCTTGCAGACAAAAATGAACATAAACAAACAGGAAATAGGCTATATTAATTTTCACAGACTTTTCCAAGCAATACGTAGAAGCCTGTATAAGAGGCTTTAAAAAAATCCTATTATTTTTCTGGAAATCTTCAAATGCTCACTCTGGTTCTGTACTGCTGAGATACTGCATTGGTGATGTTACTCTGGCATTACTAGGGAACCTTGGGGTAATTTTCCTTTCATACCTGCCTTCCAGGATGATTTGGTCCTTTCTGATAACACTGGAGACTGGCTGAAACTGAAAACCAACCTCACGTACTCTGAAAGAGTACATCTCAACATCTCCTATTGTCATTATGACTCTTACTTGAATTTCAGCTGAGGCTACCTACTGTAAATTTTATGTCTGTTTACAGCAAGATACCTCAAAAAGACTGTCTGAAGTAGCATCTTAAGTCTTCATATAGAAATGTAAAATATACACCAGTTTCTCAAAGTACACGTGCAGCAGTTCCTGTATTTTAAAAGCAGGTATTTTTTCCTTTTAGTGTCACTCAAAAATAAGATGAAAATTAGGATAATAATTATACAGCAGAGTGCATTGATTGCCAGTGCCTGATGCTGGGTACTAGCAGAAATACACTTTTAAATATCCAAGCAATTAATTTGGAGATAGCATTTATTGATTGTGTAAAAAGTTCCTGCAAGTCAATCTAAAATGTGTCATCCAAAGATGTATTGTTATAAATACAATAGTGAGCTTTGCACTGGCTGTGCAATGAATGTAATGGGTTTTGAGTGATCCCAATTGCATTATTTATGCATCAAGTCACCTTAGATTTTGCAAAGATATTTTCCCTGGAGGATTGAAACCATGGCAAATAAAAGCCTGGTAAACCTGGCCTTTGCCAAGGCGACACAATGGGGAGGTCACTGGAGGTTTTTTTCTTGTGTGGTTCTTTCATCTCCAGCTACAGGTTATGACGGCCCCTCTCCCCACACAGGCTGGCACAGCCCTACCCCAGCTGCCTCCTCTCCGGGGTAATCTCACTTTCAAGCCTGTCAGACCAGGTTTAGAGAGGGGTGACTGCAACTGTGGCACGAAGAGATGGTGTGCAAATACTAATTAAAGCCTCGAGGCTTTAATTGGCCTTGTTGGAGAGCTGCCACTCTGTGTATTCAGTGCACCAAAAACTTGAGATCTCCTGTTACCCCTTCCAAGGTGAGGACTGTTCTGCAGCTGGTGTTGCCACAGTAGAATTGTGATTCTTGAGTTCGTCAGGAAAGTCAGGTTTAGATTCCAGCCCTTTCCTCCTTTCCTCCCAAAAGTACTCCAGAGGGTTTGACTGTGAATGTTTATTTCCCTTCCTGCTATTATAGCTCGCTGCATTCCTGAACTGAAGAGTCTCCAGTTTGGGGGATGTCTGTGTTTAGTGCAGCCCTACTTGTTAGACCTTTGATTCACAGCTGAAAGCAAAGCATCAGCATTAATCTCCACAATGAAAATGTATTTTGGGACATCAGCACACATATGGTGAGGATTTTTTAACCTACATTACTGTATGTAACTTTGCAGCTTAATTAATCAATTAGGATTAGTGCATTTGTAATCAAGGCCAAGAGTGATTGATGCATGCCATATTAATTGCAACATTCACATGAGGCATGTCATATACACAGTCATTTTACAGCTGGATTTCACATTGGGTTGCTCATAAGCACTTAATGGCAGGAATATTTTAGACTTGCAATCAGGGAAATTGTATTGCACAATATGCTTTATATGTTGTACACCCTGCTTAGATAATAACTCCTCCATCTCTGATGTATCCTCTTGCTCCTCCTTCCTGGTTCGATCGTTGGCAAAGTAGTCCATTTTCAAAGGCTTTTCTTTGCTGTGGAACAAGAGGTATAATTAAATTGTATCCCAGTAGTGAAGGTTTCTAATGATGATGAGCCAAAACTAATTGTATTGATTTGTTTATTACTGGCTTAGGAAGCTCATCAAACAAATGGACTGAAACTATTTCCATATTCTTATCTGTTTGGTAAATGAGAAACAAATAACACTTCCATATGTCTGTTGTGTGGTGTCATGGCATTAATACTAATTCTGAAGATAGACTCAAGCACAGGAAGGGAGGTTATCCCTGGTGCAATTCTCTACAGCTAAGAAATGCCACATTTTTTCCACATTTGTGTTCTAGGATGAGCAAAATGAGGACATTTTCTTTCTTTTTCAATACAGATGTTCTAACTGCCTGGGGAGAACTGGGGAGTAACAGGCTATGCCCAGAAAGTAAAAAGACTGGGGCAAAAGAAAGGAAACTGGTTTTATGTTCATGTCTTCCTTTGTTCTGCACATTTGTTCCTTGGCTTCTGTGTTAAACAAAGCTGGATGAATAACGCAAACTAAAAATGTCTATGAATATTCATTTTAATTTTTAAATTAATTTACTTCACACTCTTACATTAACTCTGCAAACAGTCAAGCAATCACATCTGGTATAAACATTTGCAGAAAGTAAATTTTGCTATTTCATAGAAGAAGAGTTTTGATTTTGAATGTGCAAAATATGTGTTACCACTCACCCAGACAAGAGTGTGGGTCAGACAAAAGTTTCTCTGTCCTCTGTGAAAAATCACTTCTCTTGCTTAATGACTTAAAAATGCTGGACTTTATATTACTAAATACTTGTGATCAACTCTTAGAGCAACAGTCTGTCCAAGCTCATTTAAACAGTTGCTGATCTAAAACCATTGAAACCACCTATGGTCATTTGTTGGCTTGAGTGTGTTTTGGATCAGTCTCCTCATGGATGCAGTTGAGAACAACCAGAGCTAGAAAAAAAAGACTAAATTAATTGTATAAATTGTCACTTTAATTGAGTCTGGGGGACTGATTGTGTTGAGGCTGTGAGAATGTGGATTACTCCACAGTGACATGTTGACTTGGGCTGTGTTTCACTCTCAGAGTAATACAAGTTAAGTGGCCACCCTAATCAATTTAGAGCCTGAATCTGCTTCCTGTGGAAGCAAAAGCAAGTGTTTTATTCTTAGGAGCTGCATAACACCAGATAAAATTGCTATTTCTACATGTGGAACCATCCCATTCCTTGTCTGAAATACAGCTTCCTCTTGCACTCAGCTGTGTGTTTTCAATTACAAATGTTTGCCACATCTCACATCTCTTGTATGCTGTAGCAGATGACACAGTGTGGCAACTTTTGTTCAACTAGCAGGTTTTGGTCCAAAGAGGATTCAGTAAAGTTGGAGGGTGAATTACCCTTACATCCCTTGAGAAGCTGATCCTGTCAGCTTGGCAGAGCATTGCTCGAACTGCTGTACTGCATGTTGTGTGTAGACTGCGGATAAGTGAATAACACCAGAAGCAGAGCTAAAGGTAGAGGGAATTATACACCACAGTTATTAAACTTTGACCTTTATGATGCTTTAAAATCATAAAATACTTTAAAATAGGTACAGGGTAGCACTTCTGTGGGGCAAGCTGCCTCTCAATACAGCACACAGCATTTATATCAGCACCTCTCTTCATATTCCAATTTCTGCACGTAGCAGTTACAGACTGGTAGTGCTGCCTTACTTCTGGTTATGTTTTCTGTGAAGATCTGCTGTTAGAATCTGGTGTGCTCTGATGTGAATCATCACATCCTGCTTGTTCTGCCTCTTGTGCTCCCATTGCACAGCTGTGGTGCTTTACAGGCTTCACCATTAACCCCTGGCCCTGGAGCTGGTGGAAGGGGACCCAGCTGAGGCACCTGCTTTTCTTGTCAGCCAGAGTCTTGTGGAATAAGCATAAACAGAACTGAAGAGAATCTTTCATTAGGGCACCTTGGCTTTCTTGCTTTCTCTATATTCATTGAAGAGAAAGCGTCTTTTCACGGCTATTGGAGTTCTTTTCAGAGTCATATCCAAGAGCGATGATCTAGAGGGTTACTTAGGGGCTCTTGTGAAGCTGACTTGCTTCAGTGGCTGTAGAAAACCTGGGGGAAAGTGTCTCAATTAATTTGTGTGAATATCCTCTCTCCCCATGCTGTGCCTTATGCTATAATTATAAGGCAGCTTTTATTTGTTGCACTGATAGGCAAGGGAAGAAACACAGGTATCAGGAAACAAAAAAATTCGAACTAGGTCCGTGACTTAAACTTATCCCTTAACAAACAGCCCAAAGGTAAATATTTTTCAGTCAGGATTTAGATTTTTAGAGACCCATTTTAGAGATCCAAGCCCCTTTGCAAAATGTGAATGTTTCCTAGTTCAGGTCTCCTGAGTTGCTATCTTTCCTCATCCATGCAGGGCTTACTGGCCCTGAGTGACAGAGTTCCCCACTACCCTTGAAAGTTTATATTTACAGAGATAAAAGAGGGTTTTTTTGTGGCAACAAACACAGTACTTTTTTCCCCCAAACTGTCTGAAAACCTGCCCATACATTTGTCTGCACACCATTATTTTGTTTAATATTTACAAAACTTGTGGAACTTTTTGCATTTAAAATGGAAGGTGAATCAGAGGTCTTAAGAGCACTAATGAGCCAGTCCTGAAGGAGCTATTTCCATATGTCATGTCATTTGACTGAAGTTTGAGTTCAAGAAAAACAATCTCTCAGCCACTTAGTATTCAGACATTTGCATGTGCCCTCCTGTTTCTAAGTTTTGCTCCAAAAGTCAGCTCCATGGCTACTCCACACTTTAACAATACAAACTCTGACATTTTCTTTCTCTGATTTTTTCTTTCACCTTGCCATAGTAAAAATATAAATGATGAGATTGGTCCCACAGGTATAAAGATCATGCATTGAGCACCAGAGTTCTAAAGCAGTAGGGGAAGCGCTCAGCAGCAGGACAGGAGCAGCCAGCACTTGCAAGGTCAGATTTTCTGCACTCATTTAAAAAGATCCAGTGGCATTTCATTGCAGAGCTATTAGAAGAGCATAAAGCAAAAGCTTCAAACCCTTGAATAGCACATTTTTATTTTTTGCTTTCACTGTTTTTATGCCTTTGCCTTGCTTTCATGTTGCACAGATGTGAGCATTGGAGTGCAAAGCGCTCTCAGAAGTACGTGTGGCTATTCACTGTGCCAACTGTACCTCAGAACAGAAGAAAGGTACTGGCAGTGTCTCCTTATAATACAGAAGAGAAAAAGAAAGAGAAGTTTGTCACCTGTCAAGGCTGTGTAGTGGTAATGACCCTCTCCATGGTTCACTGGAGAGCAGCAGATACTCCAGGGAGAAGCTATCCTGTAGGGCAGACATCCCCGTGGCTAAGATATCAGCTTCTTATGGTGCTCATTCCACCCACATTCTGGGAAGAAAACCCTTGGAGATGGGTTTTAGTATCAGCAAAGGCTGACAGGGCTCCCATTAGGTAAGGGATGCTTTTACCTCCTGTTGCACTAACAGCAAAGTAAACAATCTCCTGAATGCTTTTGAAAATCCTTTCTTTTGATGCTGGGATGTTTGTAAATATGCAAACAAAGAGGTTTGAAGGAGGAGCAGTAGTGTCAAGGGATTTTATTTATGAAGCTATTGACAAATACCTTTTGCTCTGTTTACTCACCTCTTCCCTTTAGGAGAAAGTAGATAATGCCAAGGATTTTTATGAAACCAGCTGAAATTCTCTTATGTCACCAGAGCCCAGAATTTTGTTTTTAAATTTCACTAAGATTGATATGCTGGGCATGGGATAGTGGAGGAGACATGAAAAAACAAGAGAGAGAAAAAAAGTCTTGAAGGGGTCCTGAAGGCCAATTAGAGATGGCAGACAGTGTTTTCAGATTTAGATAGGTCTGAAAATTAAAGCACTTCAAGTTCATGGAAACCTGTGAAATGAAGGAATCTAAAGCCATTATTTTTCCATTCTTCCTATCATAAAAATGAATCTTCGACTGAGCGTATCATAGCTGCTGTCAGTGGGAACAATTCAAATTCCTGTACCCTGCAGATAAAGAACCCCAAATTGCCTCTTCCTAAATATATCCTCATGGACAGCTCAAAAGCTGGATGGCCTTTGTGAGGCTCTCAGGTGCAGTTTGCACAGTCACAGCCACTGTACCAAGACCAGCAGTGTTTCAGCCTGCTATTTCATAGATTCCCGGGGGGAACACAGTGACTCTTGGTGCAGACAGTAGGGAGGTGCTTGAGGACAAGTCTGGTTTGGAGGTGACCTGTCCTTTTGCAAACCCAGGAGGATTTGCTTGCTTTCAGAGCTGCCTGTGCAAAACTGAAACCTCACTTGCCTAGTGAATCAGCCAGTGATAATTCTTTCCCTGTGTAGCTTTCACTGATTTCTGAGAAAGAGAGAACGCTCATGCTTTACCTTCCTGTTGCAGAGAAGAAATCTTGGCCTCAAACCTCAGCTTCCTGGCTCTTTTCCTCTTCATTTTTCTTCCTGCCCAACCTTCTTCTGATGACTATCCAACTTTGCTGTTGTAGGATGAATAATTCAGGTGGAAGGAACTGTGAGTTGAAACAAGTGGACAGTGTTCCACCACTTGTCCACTTAAGTTATTTGCAAACTGTCCTGAAATAGGACATTTGCTCTGTATCTTAAATGGTTGCAGTGTTCCAGGTCGAGTTATGATTGTGTAGTATAGTAAGCAACTATGTTCAGTTTTAAATAATCAGGCATGAAATACATTAAAAAATTTTCCTTGCTGTATAACTGTAGATGTATTGTTTCATTTTAAGTTCTATTTTGGCCTGACACTAATGACTCATGTCATTGCCTTAGATTGCACCAGAGTTTTCTTAACCTTTTTTTTTAATGCTTCTTCGTTGCACTTCATGTGATTGGCTGCTCCTATTAATTCCACCTGCAGTTCTAGTTACCAAGTTCGTGTTAAGCCAAGGTATATATCTGAGTGTCATAATGTCTCATTTTCTAAAAATTTTAACTTCCCCCAAACTTCCATCAATAGCAACTTTGAAATCCATTTGCAATGTAAATGATGCCAAGTATCCTGCTGTGTTCCAGAACGCTTCCTTCTTATTTAATTGCCATAGACACTTTAGTTACTAATTAAGCTTTATTGTTTATGATGTTGCATTTCATTAATAGTTGTGATAAAATTTGCATGTTCCAGCAGATTTTTTGCATGTTAATGCCACTAGTGGGGTACAATTCAGATTTGGTGGGAAAGAGTTCATCTCAGAGGTTTCAAGGTTGTGAAACTGCCCCACAGCACGATCTTGAAAAAAGAGGATTCATGTTTGAGTCTCATGTCCAGAGTCTTTCACTTCTCATATGATGGAATGACTTAAAGTTTCTTTAATTGTAATGAAGAATACTGGAAATGTCATCAAAATACTTTACAGAAGTGCTTCAGATTACATACACATCTATATATTTATATATATTTGAATGACAAAGTGAATGGTTAGGAAAATTTGGAACATAGTTTGAACTAAGAATTTTTTAGGTGCAGGAGCTACTAAACCCCAAAATTGTAATTAAAGATATTAAGGACAACCTAAGGCTGAAACATAAGCTCTAGGTACAGAAAGGGAATGGAAGTATCTTAGATGGAGGGTAGCCAAGAAGTCACTGAACAGATAATATATAACTCAGTTCTGTGATGAGAAAGGTGCCTTTATTTCTGAATAGATGAGTTTTGTACCTCCCAGTCTCATGGATTTAGGGAAAGGATCATTTACATCCGGAAGCTCTGAAGTCACTCATGGGACCTTCCTGTCCCCATTGTTTACCTTCCCTCCACAATACCAGTGTGGCCCATCAGCTTTAGTTCTACCACTGGTAGTCCTGAAACAGCATCTGGCGTGTGCTGGATCACCCAGAGAAAATGGTGCATTGCAGTGTTGCTGGTATCTGACAGTACAGAAAGCCACATTGATCCAAGTTATTTTTCACAGCACCGTATGATTATACCAGAATCTTGTCCCAGTGAAGCTGTGTTTGCTTCCCTGTGCTAAACAGAGGCCTTCTCCCTTCTCAGAGTCCTGCACAAAAACCCTTAGGGATGAGAGCAATGAGATTCTCACTGATGCTTCCCTGGAAGAAGGAGCACAGGCAGAGTCTTCCCTGGACAACCCATCCTTAGTGTCAAATACAATTACAACAATTCTCTCATTTCCAAATTTCAGCGGCATCTGCATTTGGGTAAACAAGTTTGCCAATCTCAGACTATATTACTTAATGGAAGCTGAGGCTTTCTTGCATACACAACAGGTAGAGTCCTCTGATTACCTGCCTGGGCCAAGTAAAGGTAAGGAATACTTTTGAGACAACTAATTTTGTGATCTCACGCACATGCTGTTTCTCCAGACACCAAGTACTCACTCCCTAGTGGCACATTCAGCACCATTACCAAGATGCTGAACAATGGCCACAGTTTTAAAAAGTTCCTTTTTCTGGATCCAGAGTAATTCCTTCAGGCTGAAGCTGTGTTGAGCTGACCCAGTGAGCAGAGCAGTGCTGGACACTGCCCATCTGCAGGGTGTAGAGTACAGGAGCTGAGCAATAGCTGACTTTCACCTCCCCATCTCTCCTGATGCAGCCCTTTCAGCTCACAGGGAAACTTTGGTCTCCTAATGACTTGCCAGACTGTGTGATTAAGAATGATTTCTTTTGTGCCGTAGAAGAAAAAGATTTCAAATAGATGTGCTAATGGTATTGCATTCAGCATGTGAAGATCATTGAATATAAACGTGGAGCAGAATGTACTTCTGTCTCACAGCAAATTGCATTTAGAACTTGTTGCCTACTTTGCTGCTTTTGTAATAATGCTTCAACCTCAGACCCTGGATCTCAATATAAATATGTTGGCGTTTCACACAAAGGAATCAGAGAACAGCTATTATCTCCCAAAAGCTGAGAAATTCTGGAAGGTGCATTAAGACATGATGGGATCCTTCCACTTCTGTCTCCCAGAAAGTCACAAAAGATACTGTTTTGGAAGAACTAATTTTTAAAGAACCCTCTCCATAATAGGACTTTGTCGTGCTGGTTTTTGCACATACTGGCAAGGCCACAGATCTGCTGCAAGAGGAAAAGATGGAGAACTGGGAAGAGAATAAATTCTGGGTTAGGAGTTCTGACTTCAGCATAGCCCAGAAGAGTTAGTAAGTGTCACCACATATTCATAATTACTTTTTGTTTGTCAGCCATTGTGTGTAAAACACGAAGAATATGAAACTAAGATTTACACACTTTGGTACCAAAAGTTAGATGTTCACTCCAGAGTTTGACAGTGATGAGATTTCTCAAGGTGCACCTGGCATTTCTGTTCCCATTACTTCATGTTTTCCTTGAGAAAATCTTCCACTTAATAAATAGCTTTAGTTAAAATTAATTCTGAGGTACAGCAACTTCACTGATAGCTGCTGGGTAGTTATTACTTTAGAAGGTCAGGCCATTGGATAGGCATTTCTTGAATTGTTTTATTACTGTGTAGACAGGAGACGTGGAACTTGTTTGCGCTTCACTCCTCTAGCTAAAGTTAAATATATTTTGTATTGCACTGCTTTGTTCTGCACAGGTGTATCCTTAATTCAGAAAAGCAGAAGAACACTGAGTATTAATCAGCCATGTCAGTTTTCTGACCATAGCATGATTCTTGTAGGTCATATTTGCATTAAATTCAAAATAGTTCATAACAGAGATTAATGCTGTTTTATTGAAAAAATAATAAATCAAAATTCAAACCTCATTTTTAAACTGAAATTTAAGGATTAAAAAATGGCCAATGACACAGCTTTAGAGTTCTGCTTTGGAAATTGTATTTATTAGTTTGCAGTGAGTTTAAATTTTGGACCATCAATAATTGTCATAAAATGGAAATCACATTGTGGCCCTGCTGTTTTGTTTCAGCACATCCTCATTACTGCCAGAAAGACACCTTGTGGGATATGAGCTGGCCTGACCATAGCTCTTCTCTTTCTGCTGAAACTAAGTGTTCTACATCACTCTTTATATTCCACAAAGTTAGGGTGCTGGGCAGTTTGCCTTGTCAGGACTGGAATTTCACTCTGAAGTAATTTGCTTTGCTTGGCTTTGTAGATTTCATCAGCCTCCTAATGAACATTTAAGGGTGGAAAAACACCAAACCCTTTTTTCTGTCTTAATCCAGCCGCCCTTGTGGCTAGCATAAGATGTGTTTTAAAGACACTGGGACCATATGTTATACACTGATTTTATGAAGTTATATTTTAGTATTAAAAGATGCAACGACATAGAGAGCTGAAACAGAGGGAGTTTAAACTGGGATAGCTGCATGTAGATGTCCTTATCCATGTATGTACCTAATACGTCTTGAGGATGTATGCACCACCCTGAGCCAAGGCAGCTTCCCAGTCTGAAATCCTGTTCTCATCAACTCAAATCCCTTTCCAATGCACAAGCTAGTTCCAGCTTCTCATACCAGCCATCCTCTGCCACATCCCCTTGCTTGTAGTTACGCTTCCAGCCTATTCCAAAGATTTCCAGAAGATCCTGTGGGATGTGGGTTGTCCTGACTGTAGTTTCTCTCCTCAGGAAACAAAATGCCTCATCTCTTTCATGCCACAAGCTATCAGTGCCCAGGGTGCCCCCAAGGCAGTTCTGTGGGGTCACAGCCGAGCCATTGGGCTGACAGCAGAAATCAGACTTGGGTTTAGACAGCATGAGAAGTGTGCAGTGATACACAGTAACCTCCTGAATGCAAATATGTGTGACATTTCCATTTCTGCAGTTTTCAGGGGAAGCAGCAAGCCGGGTCATTGTAATGAATTGGTAAACATCACACTGTATTACATATGAAATTCATTTCCCAGAGCTCGGGAGCAGGGTGTTAATGTGATGCTCCCCACTACAGTGTTTGCTTTGTGATATTGGTTCAATGCTCTGTTCTAAAATGCTCGTATCCCAGTCATACCATACCACTGAGTTATTAGCCTAAATCTGTGAAGACAAAAAAGATGAGGAAGAAAGCTAATTTCACTTTTGGTTTTCAATTCTTATGCACTGTAACAGAATGTGAATAACCTCATTACTGTACAAATTTTGTGTGTCACATAATGACCTCTATACTGAAGACCAAAGTTTGCATAATTGAGGAGAGACTCACCTACAACAGTGCTGGAATTCATTAGCATAAGGCTGAAATAATGCTAAGAAAATAGCATTTGATGTCACCTGTTTAAACTAAAGCACTAGGTGTTTTCTTTCCTTTGGACTTCTTAAAGGTGTATGCTTATGATGGGGAACAAAGCTTGTCCTAGTGAACCTGGCAGATAGTGAGAGATGGTTCATAACTCACTGTCCCTTTATATAACAAACTGAAAAGGGCTGTTCTTATGTAGCTTGGCAGCTTCTTGCAAAGATCAGTGAAGTACATGTTACCTAACAGGTTTATTTTTATAGGCAATGTATTAATATATTTATCTTGACTTTTAAGTGTTCATCCTTCATGCTAGGTTCTCTGTGGTAATTAAAATATACCATAAATCATATCCACTGTAATTAACAAAATACACTGTAATTATCTGTTGATCTTTTGCGCCTATTAAATAACTACTGGGATGTTTTAAAGCCGAGTTATTTTTGTATTCCTTGAGATAAGCCTACTGCAAAATGTTGGTAATTCACTTAATATTACAGCATAGATCAACTTTGGAGTGTTTCATGTCTCCTCTCCCGTCTCACTGTAATGTTATGGCAATTCTGTTGACTATCATTCTATTAAAAATCACATTTATGAATGACACCTGAGTCATGCCAGCTGATGACAGCATCCTGGTGTGTGCAGTTATCTGCAGGCAACTATTCCTTTCATCCTGCTCTTTGTCTTTACCATGACTGCAGACAGAAATTTTACAAGAATTGAGGGAATTCAAAACCTGACTTGGAAAAAGGAACAACTCTTATCTGAAGCCTGCAGGTGGTTAAACCTACTTCAGTGCAGCTGCTCAGACTGAGGGAGAGTTGTGAGCCCAATGGTAATAAGCGCAAACATATAAAAACAATCTGAAAAATGGCAAAATAGTTCTGCTTACCTTCATTGAAGGTGTAAGTATCCATGTATGAATGTTTGTAATGTAGCCTTGGAACAAATACACTAGGCATTGCTTACTGCAACGTTTCCCAAACGTTTCCCTTTTCACAAGTATTAATTCTAGCTAAAACACAGGCACCTTGCCAGATTTTTTAATATTACCAACTCAGTGGTTATGTAAGAAGTATGAGGATGCAATTTGTTGTAGTGTTTTATTGGAAATCAAGGTGAGCCCAAGTGGAATTATATAGGTGTCAGGGTTACTTTTCTTACTCTTCATGGAAAAAGCATTACATCAGTTCCCTGCATACTTGAATTTCCAGTGATAGTAATATCTTGCAGCCATGGTTGTGTGTAATGTAGCAGTGTTAAATTCTTGTCTCCAGAGATTTATGCAAGTCATTATTTAAAAATAGAGATCTGGGAGTCACAGCTAGCTAATTAATCTGTACCAAGGAAAGCTAAGTGCTTGGCCTTTCAGGCAGCCTGTGATGGCTGAGTAAGCTTGCAATCCCATAAAATTCTCACTTCTATGTTGTTTGGCTTTTTCTTTTTTTCACTGTTTTTTTTTTTTTAATATAAAAATTAGATGCTGAACCAATCATCTTATTGCGGACACAGTTTTCAAATATTTGCAAGGATCTATTCCAAAATTTGACATGAATTGGAAGTATTCAGTGTACTGCTCTCCACCATGGACTGAAGATTTGTCAAGCATAAGCCTGTCAGGAATGCAACCAGCCAAGTATTGCTTTCAAATTGTATGTGATATTAATTTACCACTGCAATAATTCAGCCTTCTTACCTTATATTATTGTGTTTTTCTTTTGGTCTTGTCAGGATGTTTCTTGACGTCTGTTGTCATATTGCAGTTAATTCTAACAGCCCTATGGCCAAACCTGAAAGCTGACCAATTGTTAAAGTAAGGGAAAAAAACCCCAACATTGTAGTAATTCATATTAGCAGTAAATAGAAAAGGTAAAACCATGTAACCATAATAGCTTGATTGGAAAAAGTAATTTTCTCATAATGACTGATAGAGTGACTAGCAGTAGTCCCCAGTTCCCTGTAAACAGAAGTAGTAGGTAATCAAATGGCTCCAGTCCAACTAGCAGAATCTTGCTGGTTCACGAAAATCCTTTGTAGGTTAATAAGCAACTAATTATTTTTACAGTCACAACAGCATGCACGGGAATACTCCAATCTTCATTTGGCTGTAGCCTGAATGACATGTAGTTTCTGGCATGCCAGATTGGAGAAGTGCAGTTCACAGGAGTGGCTGGATGTCATAATATCCCTCACAGCCTCTTTATTCTGACGAACACATTATTATCCATTATTTGTTTAGTTATTAGTAAGTCTAGTGACGAGTTAAATTAATTATGTTCTTTAAGATGTATGTATCTATAAACTGATGTTATCCATCTCTGTGGAGGCAGGAATTACAGACTTTAACAAAAGATTGTGTATAAAATTTTGAATATCTATGCTAAGGTTTGAATTTCTGCAACAGCTGTAGGAAGGTTTAGATCTAATTGTAATCACATAAAGAAAGTAGGTATGAAAAGGGGATTCATGTCAGGCCACAGTTCCCTTCAGTGAAGACAGGCGCCAGTCCCACACTGGGCAGTGGAGCTTGTGATAAGGAGCTGAAATAAAACTTGGGTGGCAAAGCACGTGGGGCTTGTGTACTATCGTGAATCTGTGTCTGAATGTCACTGATATTATGTTACTTTTTGAGCCTTTTTCTTCTATATCTTTTCACAAAGAAAGTCTCCTCTTTAACCTCTTTCTTTGCCCAGCAGAACTGGTATAATAACTGTAATATCCTGACATATTTTACATAGATGAGTACATTCACCTTCCAGGTGAGAGCAAATACATTTGCTGGCCTCCATTCCCACAACTGTCTGGAAATACAATATTCCTGGATCAGTAGGCAAGAAACAACAAACGTCTCACACCAGTCAGCCTCTATGATGCAGAAAAGATAGATGGTGATGCCCTTAATCAGTTTTATGTCTAGCAAACTCAAGTGGTAACCCCTCAATAATTGCTAATTTTTATTCCTTTATCTGAGCGGCATCTTGTTTATCTCACACATTGCCAATCTTCCAGTGTAAGACTGAGATGCTGTTATCTTAGTCAATTCAAATGATTCAAATTATACAAATGGCTTGTTCTGACACAGAACTGTGTGAAGACTTTTCTCTTCTACCCATGCTGTATCACTGAGCAGTGCCAAGTGCAAATTGCAACCAACTTCCATAATCAGAGACAATTTTTGTCAAGTAATTAGATGCAATTGTTCATATGTTTTTTCCTTAGTAAATGCTCAGTCTTAGTAATTTTTGTGAAGTGTAGTCCATAGGGCTTCTTTCCTGTATTTGAAATAAAAACAATTGAGGTCTTTTTTTGTTTCTGTCAGCAGGAGTTGTCATTTGATCCAGAGTAGAGCTTTTAACTTCCTATTTCTTAGTGCCGAATGAAAGGAAGAAAATTGGTAAAGGTATTTATGGTCCTGTAAGGTAGAAGTGAGAATAATTCTTGTTCTTGCAGAGTCTTTTATGAATATTCACAGACATTGTGCTACTTGCAGTGTGGCCATGACTATCTGTAGGGAGGAATGAACTGATGCAGGTGGGAATAATGTCCTGTGTCTGCCTGTGGTGGTTTTAGTGTCAAAGTTGATGGAAGAAGACTCCTTAACTCATATGGAAATTGGATTTGCCTGTGCCTGCAGTCCAAGGAAAACAACTCAAACTGTGCTTCTAGAGTGTCCTACATTAGTATTTAGGAGGATTTCATTCCCTCACCTATCCACATACCTTAATGACATCTTTACAATCTTCTTTTCAACTTGTCTCCTGTGGGAAATTCTGTGAGAATATGGGCTAATGCTGATATCTAGGATTATTTAATGAATTCAACTGTAATAACACATTTTCTAAAAAAACAACCGGTGCAGGCAACTGGGATGCTTGCCTTTTATAAAGTACTAGAGGAGCACTGATATGCTGCTTGCTGCCCAACAGAGGCAGGTATATTGCCTTCTTTAATAGTAAATCATATTTCTTCCTTTCTATGAAATTCAGCTTTTATCTATTACAGGTAGTCCTTTTTGTGAAAACCCAGTCCAGAGTAGCCTCATAGGGAGAAATACTTAGCTCAGTAATTGTGACTAAGGAGACTGACCTGCACTATGTACATTCCTTCCAGTCTTCTCTTTTATTTCACTCTTTGCTCCTGACCATTTAAGACGAATCTTATGTAGCTGAATGTAAGCAACTCTGAGCCCAAAAGAGCAAGAAGTGACTAAATATAGTAACCAGAAAATCCTTGAGATAATCCAGGAGTAAATGTGTGCCTAAATATTATTTACATTTATAAAATAAACCATGACGTCTTGATCTGCTAGTTTTAAATTATCTTGTGAAATTAGAACTTTTAAATTAATCTTGAGGGAGAGAGATGCTGCAATTCTCAGAACTTTTTCCTGCCAGTGAATACAGACAGTTTAGCCAGACCTCTGGTTACATTTGTTTACTTTTTATCTGTGAAAAATGCAGGGAGGAGTGGTACAAAACTCTCAGGAGTTCACTCCATGATTAACCGTGACGTAATTGACAGAGGAAAACAGCAACAATTCATGCAACTGGTAATTAATCTCGAGCTTTATGGCCTCATTTGCCAACTGTCTCCATATTTGACAGCGAATGTGACTTGCAGAATGTTTAATTTCCACAGTGACAGCTAAGGTATGAAATCAGATTTGAAGATAAACATCTTCTATGGCTTCTGCTTGCAAAAAGAGTAGCCAATTAAGTGTGCTTGCTTAGTCCTTGCAAATATTTGCCATAGGATTGACATAGGAAATAGAACATTTTCCCCTCACTGCTCCCCTGTGCTGTGTGTGTTCAGGAGCCTTCATGGTTTCCTGGACATGAACCATGCAGGTATTTTAGTTTTCTCCTTTCTCTTCTTTTGCCTCTGTGTGCAAAAGGGCCAAGTCACGTGAGATGCTGACTATCTCCCAATAGGAGCTGCATGCCCTGGCAGGACATGTGCAGTTTGACATATCCCAGGAGACATTTTGCACCTCTTGGGGTTGGTAAAACAAGTAGCTCAGAGATCAGGCGGTGAGTGGCTGCAGTGAATTCTTTCCAGAAAGATTCTCTCCATATTGCAATGGGAAATATTTTTATTTTTGTGGTTTTTGTGATCAGGCAAACATGCTTATCTGATCCACACCACACACTGCTGACCTATGGGAGAAAATTTCTCTCCTCTGCTCTGCCCTGACAATTTGAGATTCTGTCCACATTCTGCATTCTCTGGACAAGTCAAACGATCTGCAAACAGACAGCTGCAGCCCAGAAAGGAAAGAGAAATTTTACCATAAAAGGAGAAATTAAATTAGTGTCCTGCTCACCTGCATTTGATTTTTAAAGTAAATACATTTGATATGTTTCCCATTTAGTACTATTGAAAGGGCAGTTTCCTGACACCACTCATATAAAACAATCAGAATGTGGACTCTGGCATCTCTGTATGTAACAGGACGTGTGCTAGTCAGAATCTTCTTTTTTATTAAGTTGGAGTTGGTAAGGGAAAAAGATTTTTTTTCTTTCTTTAAGATTTAATGTGCTTTTGTTTTGAATGTGTCATTTTTATTTGCCTGTGAGCTTTGTTTTGATTTTTCTTGAAGATTTCTAGTACCAATAATTGTTTGCAACAGGAAGATTCATGTGAACTGACTTCCATTTTAAACATCAGTTCCTATGAAATGAAAGGGGATTGCAATGTGAACGTGGACTGATGTGTCCGTGCAATGCACTTCTGCTCCAATGAAAAATACATTTTCATGATTAATAAAGAGAGAGTAGACGCCATAGTACTCTGTTAGGGTTTTGTTGATGGCTGCTCCCCAGAATACTGAAAAGATGCTATCAATACTCCTGACACTCTGCTTAATCAAGATGTGACCCTCCAATTCAACCAGACAGCATGCTTGTTTCAGAGCTGGAACAGTGCTGCAGTTAAGGGAGATGTGGTTGTTGTTATTTTTGGTTGTGGGATTTTTAATAATTTCGTTAAAATTTAATCAGTGCCATTAAATAACATTTAATGCCACTAAAGTGCTGTTGGATACAAATAGGAAATCAATCAGCTTGTGCTCTGAGTGGCCGTCAGCTGTGGAACTGCATAGGTACCTCAGGGGGAAGGGCTGCACCTTGCACAGCAGACAAAATCAGATCAATAATTGTATGTTTAGTTCAGTTTTAAAAATTGTTCTTGCTTGGAATGTGCCAACAGGCACCTTCAATATCAGAGGTGTGGGCTTGGAACAAGAAGTTTTCAAGTGCACCCTTAATGTTTGCAACTCACTAAGTATTTTTGCTTCTTAGGTGCTGCACTTCAAAAGCCAAAATTATGAGACATTCCCCTGGGAAAACTAGAAAGATCTGTCAAACATACAGCATGATCTTAGCCTGGTGGTGGAGTTAGTCAGGCCTGCTCCTTGATGTGCTTCCCAGGTTGAGCAGTAGCTCATCTTTGCTGGCTCAGTGCAGCTGGCCCAGTCTGTGTGCACAGCGACGCTGGTACAGGCGTCCTAGGAAACTGTGTGGCAATTGCGTTAGGTTTGGAACTAAACCACACTCTGGCCTCTGTTACAGCCAGTCCCTAGTGGGTTAATGGAGTAGGATAGCTTCCTCTGAAGGATTTAGGATGATCCCATTAACTGCAGTAGATATTTGTTCACATTCCCTACCTATGGGAGCAGGGGGAAAAGGGATTACAATGAGTAGCCACTAGCAAAGGAGAGTCTGCTGACTGTCAGTAATGTCTTTATAGGACTGGGGAAAACTGAGCAATTCTGTAAAATTTCACAGATTCCTGACCAGAGACTTATGTCTTCCTTCAGAAAGTCCATGCGAGGTGAGTTTTCACATAAAGTATTTCAAACACTCCCACTGGGTCTGGCCAGAATGCATTTGATGATTCCTTGCAGCTGTTTAATTCCAACATAATTGCCTTTGAGATTTCCTTCCTGATTTTTCTGTGTAAGCTGCACTAAGCTATGTAGATAAGAAGCAATCTATACATTCTGTGTATAGGAGTAAATCCAAGACTATAACACAGATGGACAGAAGCAAGCGAAAGACTTGGTTCTTGTAATTTAAAATACATTGCAATGTGAATCCCACTGAGTTGAAATATCTCATTTCCAAGAATTTCCTGGGGCAGGAAGCATGAGGCCGCTTTATTCCACACCAGTCACATCATTCTACAAATTAAAAACTAATGAAACATGTTCAAAACAATTACACACACCTTTTCTGAGTTCTTCACAAAATAAATTTGTGTAAGCCATCCAATGACTAGCAAGCAATTCTTGCTGACAAATATGATAATAGTATAAATTGGTGCTACATAATTGTGCTGAAAATGTCCTTTTCCCCTCTGATCACAAAAAGATGGCTTGATCAACCTTCTGTCATCTATAGGTGGCAGATGGAGGGAATTATCAAGTCTGTCCGTTTTGGATGTCGTTCCCCTTGGTATTGAAGACTGCCTTACTCTATTTGTACTCTAACACCTTGCCATACCAACACTACCAATTCCAATTGTGGTTTTTTTCAAACAGATCCTAAATTCTAAATGATACATCAAAATATTCTTGCCAGGATCTTTGACCACTCACCCTTTTGGAGCAAACCCATGGACTATACAAACCACTGCATTAAACATTTGGTCCCTGACAGGTAGATGTGGCAGCTGTTGGATACAATTTGAAAAATCTAAGATGGATGGATGGATGGATGGATATAAGGAAGGAAAGGAAGGGAGGAAGGAAAGGAAGGAAAGGAAGGAAGGAAGGAGGGAAGGAAGGAAGGAAGGAAGGAAGGAAGGAAGGAAGGAAGGAAGCTTCAGTCAGAATGAGAAAGATTGTATTAGTGAGGGGGAAGAACTGAATACCCCCCATCCCCAGCTCAGCCATTTCTAATCTGTGAACTCCTCTAAGGAAAAGCAGGATGTTCACTGTGTGCAGCTGAAAGAGCTATTCAAGCCATGCAGTACGGGCATATTGCTCTGTTTTGTGAATTTAGCTCCTCACACCATCTCCATCCCAGCATGAGAGAGGTCTGTAAGCTCAGTGCAATCGTATCATAATTTGGATCTCTACAGGAGACTGAACTCACATCACCAGAATGCATCAAGCCAATGCATGTGTCAATGCACAGTTACATATACACACCACGGTTACAGGCCCTTAGTGACATTTTTCAAGCTAATATATTGACAGGAGTGCCACGATATTTTTTAAGCATATCCAAAAGGAAAAAGAGCATTACAATGAGGAAGAAAACCCAGCAGAATGCTGACACCCAAGTACATTACTTAGTGTGCAGTTGCATTAATGAACCATTACTTCAAATCCCAGGTTTGCCAATAGTGTCACTGTTCGTTTATCAAGGCAGAATCATCCTGGATGTGAACAGAATGCCTGTGCAATAGATAACTTCTCAATCCTCCCATGCCATACATTTCCTTGAGCCCATTACAAAAGATTTATTTTTAAATTGGAATTTTTTTTTCAGCTGGGCAGAATGAGACTGTTTGTTGAACAAATGGTGTTAAAATCCCCAAGGCCCTGGCTGACTTCAATAGCGACCAAGACTACTGCTTGAGCCAGCTGATGCTCTTTTAATGAGCACTGCTTGTCAGAGGATCATATCTGCAAGTTGCTGTATAAAACAACCGTCTTCCATGAGTTCATAAAGCAGTCTCTTGTTTGAAATGGAGTGTTGTACCAATCTCTGCAGCACAAAACAGACACTTGTTTGAACTGAAAGGGGGAAAAAATTCCTAACCCAAAGTATTTGACAGGGTTTTTTCCTTCTTTTTAAAAAAATTGTTTTCCCTGTCTATGACAGACAGCTTTGTGTTCATGCACAACAACCTCAATTGGTTCAAGACAAAAAATGCTGAAATACACACTTCAAAATGAATTTCAGCTTTGGCCTGATTGAATTAATACAAGCATGACAGGCTGCTTATTTAGCAAAGTGGGTGGACAGTAAGATTAAGCCTTTTCCTGTGACAAGACATCCCAAAAAAGTCTCTCGCTGTCCCTTGTAAGGTTTTTCAAGGCAAATCAAGAAGAGACTCCTAAATAAATCAAAATTAAAAGTTCAAAAAATGTGAGTCTTTTTAAAAGAAATATCATCTCCATAACAAGCCCAAGCTTATTAATGTTGCATTCTGACAAGCACAACCACTTTGTGATTTTGTTCAGTCCGTGGACCTGATTGTGTCATGCAACTGCTGTGTTGCTACTGCTACCACTGGATTCAAAGCTAGGATCACAAAGTTAAAGAACATTTAGTAGCCCTGCCATCAACCTGTTCTTTTTAATAAATGTGTTATTTATGGCAGCAGGTTGGATTATACCCTTGAATATCACATTTCTCACCAGAAACAGCAATGAGTAATTGGGTACTGCAGGGTTTAATGTGCAATACTGAGTCATTTTGATTAGACCCATATTTTATCACTCATGCTATTAACATCCAAGATTTTTTAAACTAAAATGCTCCATACACTTGGTATTAATGTGAATTAAGGAAATCAGGTTCTAACAAGTACCTTGAGTTTTCTTTGTCTTGTGCATATCAAATCCACCTAGGTCA
The DNA here is from genome assembly GCA_013400955.1 of Drymodes brunneopygia. Taxonomy (NCBI): domain Eukaryota; kingdom Metazoa; phylum Chordata; class Aves; order Passeriformes; family Petroicidae; genus Drymodes; species Drymodes brunneopygia. The sequence continues at coordinate 1,156,689 of VZTZ01045102.1, read as the reverse complement.
CTGGTAAAATTCAGCTTGTACTTGTGTACAAACTAGCTCTGTCCTATGAATGAACCACTAAAGTTAATTCAAATTTGTTCAGGGCCTTGGACAATGTTAGTAATGAATCTTTCAGACAGTTAATTCAAGCTGAACAAAAATAGAATCCACTTAAATGTTACTACTACTTGGATTGAATCTCACCAGCCTCGATAGGTCTGAAGATCCAAGCCTCAGTGGATGAGATCTGCAAATCCCAGCTTTGATCTCAGCACAGAGAGAGGTGATGACTTGGTCTCTGTTTATTCAATGAAATTACTGCCCTAGCTTACTTTCTGACCAGAAACATAAATATGTAATTCTATTTTGCTCTAAAAGGAATTTTTACATTTGTAAACCTTTCTCTGTTTTGCAGATCTTACATCCAGGCTGATAAAATCATGAAGCAGGAATAATAACGATTTCCTGCACAGGAAAATGTGTATGTTAGAGATGTTGGTTGAATGTTTCACCTCTATTAACCTCTCTTCCAAACGAGCAGAGAAGTGGGAATATTTACTTATCATACAAATTCAAACGAAGATTCTTTTCCTGTGAGCAAAAACGCTCACCAACTTTGTTTGCAAGGGTAAAGTCTTGTGTGGTTTGCTGCATATGTTACCCTCACTCTAGTTTTTTCAAATTCTGTGATCCTGTGAAATTATTTGGCATTCTTAATATTGGAAGTAGTAAGGAATAGTCCCACTGGTATTTAATTTTTAACTTCAAACCTGGTTAAACTTCTATTCCTGTCCATCTGTCTCAAGTTGTCACAGATTTTCCAATAGTAACTAAGCTGCTGTGTTATTATGATTCAGGCTCTATATGTGATATTGAGCATGCTGTGTCTCTTTGCTGTTCCAGGCTACACAGAAAGCAGCCTCTAGCATATTAACAGCCTGTTTCACCTGAAGTAAAATGGGAGAACATTTTAAAAGATAAGTTTTCTTTTGTCACATTTCTTGCTTGTGTTGTAGATTATCAGAGCCTTCCCCCCCTCACATGTAAGCAAAGACAGATATAGAGAAAAATGAGTTATTTGAACCACAGGATGATTTTTCTTTGCTGCTCTATTAATATCTGACTGAAATAAAAAGGGAAAATTCTGAATAAATGACTACAGGCATCTTAAAACCTGTAAAATTATTCTTTAAACAGGACCTTTTCTTAAAAAATGGGATCTGAACACATGTGTAATGGAGCCAGACTCACAGAGGAAAATTACAATTTCTATGTCTAGCACCTGTCAGGTTTCTTTAAGAGTCTAAAATGAATGTATTATCATTGATAACACTTACTTACTCCCAAATAGACCAATCAAAGCCTAATTTTCAGAGGTAAATCTTAGAATCCTTTCTAAGTTCAAATTTAAAACATGATCATGTGTTATCCATCAGAGGTCACTACCAACTAGATTTCTTTGCAACAAATGTAGCTTTGGAGCATGGTAGTGATAAGAAATACAAGAGAAACTATCTTCCACCATTGAACAAGGAGTGATAACAGCATCAGAAGTACTAGTCCTAAAACTTGCTTCTGAGCTCCAGTGGATTCACACCAAGCATTTGGAGATGATACACACAGCCTCACAGCTGGGATTCTGCTGAAACCTGTGCTAAGGTACTGGGAGCAGTGCTCAGAGCAGGTAGCAACCATATTGCCCCATATATCATGATTAATCCAGGACAAAGAACAGATGGCATGAGAAGGAGATGGATTCCATGAATATGGAGTGGGTGGCAATTGTAGCTGGTCCAAGCTTTGAGACCTGAGAGAGCAGTATTGGTAAATAGTGATAAATGTGAAGGGTTTGTTTCCTGCATATTACATGTTACAGGAAGACAGAATGGAGTTGTCAGCTATCTGACAACTAATTTTTATACATGAGGGTTTTTTTATGGCTGCTTTTATTCTGTGATGTGTTGTTTCATTTGTTTGTTTGCTGCCAGGCACTCACTGTGAGATTTCAGGATTCCCAGTTTATGAAGAGATGGCTTTGTGTGGGGAAAGCCTGGGAGACCAGGAAAGCTGTGGTTTCACAGTTATAGAAGATGCATTCTCAGCTAGTAGTGAATGTTTAAGCCCTGATTTTCAGGAAAATTAACATGAGCAAATACATACAACTTTCCTTTGAGTTTTTTCCCACAAAGTTAATTGTTTGATGTTGAATTTGTATTGGTGATTTCTTTTCCACACCGCAGTTACTGTGTCAGGAGGAAGAATGCTTTGGAAGGTAGACAGCAGAGGAGAATACTCCAAAGGAAGTTGGACTGTTAGTCTCCTGAGACACCCAGGATATAGATTTCGTTGGCTTGTGAAATGCACATCAGTCACACCTCCATTCAGATCAAGTCTGGCTTGTTTTGTGTCATAGGCAGTGAGTAATACCTCTACATGGAGAGGTGACATGTTTCAGTGGAGATGCCAAGGTGTAAGCATGGATTAGTTCAAGTGACCTTTTCTTGGCAGATGATTCAGAAGGTGCAAAATGGCTCAGCAAATCCCATGGGAATACATCTAGGATTTTATTCCTTTGCCCTTACAAATTAATTAATTAATTTCTGGGTTTCATCCTTTTAATTGCTGTAACACCAATTTTTATTCCAGAAGAAACCAGAAGGGTAATGATGTACAGTTTCATGAATAGATTTTTTCTTACTGTTTTCTTAGGAGAATTTATCTCTGTACCTAATGCATATTTTAGAGCATAATAGTTACACACTTCTAGAATATTTTTACTTCTCTTTGCAGGAAAAGAAAATGGGTTTCAGACTTTATCACAGGAAAGCTATAAAATAATTTCTGCTTCATACTAAAGAAATATTTGCAATATTTAAACCGCTTGCACTGTTTTTCTTCTAAATAACTTCTGCCTCTTTCTGGAATTCAGAAAAAAGCTATCAGTACTTTTTTCTTTCACCAAGATATTGTTACTTCCAGTGGGGCTCATGCTCATTGGTGAGTGCCATATAGGTTAAATTTAGGATGCTGTTTCTATATGATATATAAATTCTGTAATGAAAACTGATTATTTTCTTCTGCCTTCACAGTTGATCACTTGCCCTTTCTAGACCAGTTCATTTAAATTTTTGAAGATCTACTCAAACTGTATTGAAAAGAATATTTTGTAGAATATGGAGAGCAAGAACTACAAAATCCTTGGGAACATTAGGTCAATTTATTGACAGGATTTTTGCACCATTTTGGGAGATGGTGTTGAACAATATCTGTCTCTTTTCTGTTTCGTGTTTGTAGGAACCTGGAACGTGTGACAAGACACTCATTTTGTTGGCAGTTTTGTAGTACAGTTGCACTCGTTAGAGGGAGGAATATGCAGGTCTGGCTGAGAAAACAAACCTCTGTGAGAATTTGAGCCAATGAAGGATGGTACTCTGGGAAATCAGCTTCCCCATATTTCAAACCTGTGTTCAGTGAAAGGACAGTCTGCACAGCAAAAGAGGATTTACTGGGGTTTAATCCTCTTTGAAACTCTGTGCTTTGAAAAGTTCTCTATGCATTCAGGCTAAGATGAAGGTTTTTCTTTGCATACAAAAACTAAGCATACATCCCACTTAGTTATGAGATTCGGAGGCAGAAGCAGACAGGGATTTTCACTTTTTAGATGGACCTCCATTTGCTTTGCAATCACAATTGCATATTGCTGGCACATTGCCCACCCATAAGGGAGTCATTCAAGAACTACTAGGACAAATTCCTTACTGGAAGTCATGTTGCCAATGCCTGTGTATGCCCTGTGGGATACCCCGTAACTTGTCTGTGTAACCTGTATTTGCCAAAGACATTGTCTTCCTCTTGTCCTGTGGTCTGTGGTGCATTGCCAGTGTGATTGATTGAGAATTAGATTTATCTTTTGTCGATTTGCAGCTTGCTCTGGGCTTTATACTATGATTCTGGAGACAGTGAGCATACAACTGTGTTATCCATGAGTAGGCCATTTGGATATCTCACACAGCTTCCATGTGCTCCAGTTAGTAAGTCAGAATCACAGAATCAGAGAATATTCTGAGTTGGAAGGCACTCTTAACATGAGTGTCCCATACATGAATCAAACCCACAACCTTGGCATTACCAGCACCATGCTCTAACCAACCAATGCCTGCTGCGTTCACAGGTGTGTGAATAGTTTAATAATTCTGTTTGCAGGAGGTACGTGGAACAAAGTCCAAAAGGTTGTTTGTTTCGGACCTCTCCAAAATGTGAAGGAATATAAGAATTCAATACAACTTTGTGCTAATTATAATTCTTATTTCTTGGGCAGTTGAAGCCTGCTATCCACAAAGTCATTTGGATGTAAGCACAGTGCAGTTTAATGTTAGACCAAAAACCAAAAGAGATCATGAAGCACATAAATAATTTTGCTTCATTTTTATGGAATTTTGATAAAGATTAATTTGGATTGAAACTTTTTTCTTCTCTTAAAAAGAGGAGGAAAGAAAAAACATTTTATTTTCTAGAACATGCCTCTTCCACCTGCTGCTACTGAATGAAAATCCATCTTAATGTAAGCCTCCACCTAACCACTTTGTCAAATATCTTTTCTGTCTCTTCTCATTATTATTTTTGAACAAAGCTAAGCACCTAAGGCAAGTACTGAAAAGCTCACGGCATTATTTGCTTAGGGAGGAGTGCTTTACTAGTGGTCTTGTCTCAGGTTGGCATTAGTATGTTGTATTGTATAATATTTGAATTGTGGGGGTTTATAGCTACTGTTCAGGTAAATAACAATGTCATGCCAGTTAAAAGATACAAAGAGGTAAATTCAATGATTTAATCATAGCTGAGTCTGCTCCTCAGTCTCCTGGAGTGGCAAAGAAATTACCATTGCAACAATGATCTTTGTATGTGAATATCAGGCATGCTTCAATCCAGGCTGGAAAAGATGTGGTTCCGGTAATTGTCCTTATAGGCACGGGGCCATTTTGAAGCTATTTGCTTCTCCATAATCAAAAGATCAGATATTTTGCTCTCTCCTGGTGGATTTATTTTTTCCAGTTTCCTATTAATAGAAATTCTAGGAAGCTGCTTTACCAGGGCTCACCAATACACACTCCTGGAGAGCCAAGATTCACATTCCTGGCTGCACTGCTTTAAGACACAGCCACTTCCTGACTGTGCTGTCTCTGCTGTTGTGCTTCCAATGTCCAAGAGTTGCATTACCATGGATATTTTGCTCAGCAAAATAGGTCTCAGGTGAGACCTGCACCATGTGCTTCAGAGCTGTGTGGGATCAGCCACCTCTGGAGCAGTAACATCCTGTACCACACAGCTCCTCTCAGGCAGGGTCTGACAGGCTGCTGAGCATGAGTGGGGATGGCACATGAGCTCAGCACAGGTGGAACTGAGCTGCACAGACCTGGCTTTCTCCACCCCAGGTGTAGCTTTTCTGCTTGTTGATGACATTGTTTGTCCTTACAGACCTTGGATAAAACTGTGAGGGCTTGTTTATGTGCAGCATCAAACTGCTTGAAAAGGAACATGTTGCCAATGTAGATTTCACCTCTGGATTGCAGTGTGTTATCCCATGGTTAATTTTAATGCATTCATGCAATTCAGAATCACATTTCTTATGATTTATGCACTAGCAAAATAAGTTATCAAGAGGAGATAATCTTATATTTGTAATGCCTTCATTTCTCTTCTTAAAGGGAAACTACAGAAATTTGTAAGAAAGACAGTTTTAAAAAATGTTCCAGGAAGAAATGAGGTTTGACTTATGTGCTCATTTACCATGGTATTTGAGGACTGTGGGAGATAATATCTAGCATCTTTTCAAACACTGCTCTGTACAAAATACTTCCACTCCAGTTGTTTGTTTTCTGTTGCTTACCTCTTTAAACTCTGTTTAAATGTTATGGAGTCTGACTAGTCTATGTTGTATTTTACAAGTTAGAGGTGGGCAACTCATTCCACAGTGGGGGAAAAAAACCCATTATTTCAAACAAATCCTTTGCCTGCACTCAGAGAAACCAAATAAAAATACAAAGGTAAAAAAGAACAAAGCTTCACTCAAGTTCAGAGGAGAAGTGACAGCTCCCTGGTTGAAGAGTAGCTCTCTGGTTATACAAGTAAATGGCAAGCTTGAATTATCTCAGTTGAAGATGTTCTTTCTTCCACCACGTGTATTGTTCTCAAGCTTTTGAACTATTGTTGAAATCTATAAAATAGTTTAATTTATATTCTTTCCCCAACAAGTGCATTTTTATTTCTTACATTCTCTTAGGAACAAACTGAAGGAAAACAAAGTCATAATGTCACCACTAAAATCACTCAACGCTTACAAAGTATGATCTTCTAGTGAATAAACTAGTGTAACTCTGCTGCTTTGCCCTGTAAGGGTGAGGAATGCTGTGATGGATGTGAGTGCAGTGTGTGTCTGTGGTATCTCTAAATCAGTGGGTGTAATCTGTGTGTGTTACATATGGCTGCAGAGGCAGTGCATGACAAAGTGTGCAATAATGAATACTGCACAATGGAGGACAATACTACACAGCATAAAGATAAAGGATAATGACATTGCTCTCAAATAACAAACCCCTGAGCAATGCTGGCAAACCTAGGAAGGGACGTAAGGCATTTTCATTGTTTCATATGGTAATAATCTGTGTACGCACGTGGTTTTCATAATGATCCATGGATATAGAATATTATATGAGCAGTTCAAGAAGAAAGTAGTTGTTTATATTGAATAGTTTCCATATGAATGGTTTAGGCTTGTGGGTTTTCCTGCTTTGCTTTTCTGAGATCTGCAGTTTCTAACGCTGGCTTCTTATCACAAACTTGCAGCCATTCAACCTGTTCTCATCCAGATCAAGCAAGTTAAATGTAGTCAGATCCGGTCAATACTTAGGTGAGCAATTTCCAAGGTAATTCAAGAATGCTTTGGGAAACTGCTCTATGGCAGTATTCCTATCTTGCCAGCATTGAAAAAGCTTCTCCTATATTTTTGGGGAGTTCACTTGATACCTGGTTCTTCATCCTCATCCTGAATTATCCTCTATTATTGCCATGCACAAGTGGCTGCATTTGTCAGTGTGCATGTATTCTACTGAAAACCTTTCATGATGAAAAGTACTACATAAGCAATGGTGCCAGCTCAGATTTCATATTTTTTTTATACTTTAGATTTCATATTGCATATTGCATATTAGTTTTGTGCATCCCTGGTTTAGTGAAACCCAGCAAAATGTAATTTTTAAAGCACCATTTTAGGTCAGCCTTTGACTGAAGAGTTCAGAGCACTGTTTCCTTGTCAAAAATACTTGTTCAGAATCAGAAGTGCTGGCATACACCTGTCAAAAGGACAAGAGAAAGCAGCATTTCTGTTATCATCTGTGAGATGAACAAGAATTATCATGTTTGGAGTTTTTTATTTCTTTATAAGCTGTGATTTAATTGAGTTATTGAACTTAAGGGAGTGCAGGACCTGGACATTGCATCTGGATGTTTCTGTTTGCTTTCACTCTAGACCAGTTGACGTAACATTTCTTCGTATGTGTGTAACACCTACAGTTCTACCTCTCTTGGAGAAAATGTATGGGATATCTATGCATGAGAACCATGAATTATAATAACTAAGAGCTATGATAAAGAGTACAAACTCACTTGTTCTCATGAAGCTATAAGATAGCATCAGCACAAAATGAAACAAGAGCCATTGAACCTATCATCAGGAGAAAATGCAGATTAAATACAAATGAACACAAAATACAAATGAAAGATGTGAGTAGGCTTATATAATGAAAAAGAAGGAGCCCAACAAGCTTCGTTACTGTTTAATGCCATACTCCAAAGACAAATATTACAGCTAAGTTTTCAAGGAACAAAAAGTCATGCTTTTATTCTGTATTTTTTCCTGAATAAATAGCAAAGCCATGGAACAATTTCCTTAACTGAATGCACGGAATAAGACCTACAGCAAAAATAACCAAACCACTACTGTGTGATCATAATTGTGACCATGTAATCACAAATTATCTTCTTGCTCTAAGACTATCATGATCCACCACTGTGAAGGAAAACCACGCCAGAAATGAATTATACTCACTGATATTAATTTGGGGATTCAGTCTGTATACTCTTCCAAATGCTGATGCCTGGCTGATGCTTGTGCTCTGAGAACTTCCACTGAACATCTCTTTAGAGCAAACAGTAAAATTAAGTTAGGAGGCAATAATTCATAAATCTCTTTTATTTATATATAAAACTGGACGTGTACACTTCTAGAAAGAACAAAGGAATGAAATCTCTCTTTGTTGGTAGTGTTTCTTTCAGTTTGGAAAAAAAAGTATTTTCCTCAATATTCTGGATGTTTTGTAATATGCGCTTTTGCACTATTTCCTTCTTTTGGTCCTAAAGGAGGACGCTCATTTCCAAAACCTTTAAAGCATAGACAAGTTTGATTATGACTTTTAAAATCGGATTTAGGTAAGAAAGTCCAGTTTATACAAGCTTGGAGAGGTTTTGTTAATACCAAGCATATCTGAATATGCCTGTCTTTGTACCTTTGTGGGATTTCACATTGCCTAATATAATGTTCGTCATGGTTTTAATTTTTCCTCAAAATGGATCTCTTTTATGTCTGCTATTTGCCATCCTTGCCAGATTCATTGAGCACAAGAAACACAGTATCTACAAGATGCAGAAACTGCTTTCTTCCTTGCACTCATGTAATATGTAATGGATGGTTTTTAGAAAGGATCTTTACTCTGTGTTTTACCTATTCATGTGTAGGATTTTGATTTCATTTGAAATGAAAGGCGTAAACCTCAGGTCTAAAAACTAATAGAATTTCTGCATTTACCTGCTGATCCATAGCCCTTAGGTTAGATTGTGTGTCAGCCAGCAGTCAGCTTGTTGAATGAAGCAATACTTTAAAACTAAAATGAAAAGATTTCTGTTATAGATAGCCTGACACCAGATATGAAGGCAGATTTCTGCTGGCTTATTATTGGAAATATTTTCCAGTGTGTCTGATAAGCGAGACTGAACAAGACGTAGGAAGTAGACCTAATCAGATAATGCTGACTTGCAGACCAGAAAAAAAGAGAAATGTGTTTTCCTAAGTCCTATGCCTTCACTTGACAAGACTGAGGACAAAATGGTTGGTGTAATGGCAAAAGGCACTGCAGAGAGCAGGGAGTACACCTGCTGGTTCCTGAGGGTGGCTGTTGTGTCTAAGCCTTTTTCCTTGTGTACATTCATTGTCTGTGTTATGGAACCTTCACATCTAAGTGCTTGAGTGCGTTGGCACTCTGGAGATGGGGCATATAAAAAAGACTGGGAGAACATCAGACAGAACATTTTTCAGTGAGTCTAGGTATTTTTTTGGAACTTCAGAGGAATTCAAAATAGACTTACGAGTGAGTCCCTCTGAAGGATCGAACACTGTGTTCTGCTCAGACTCCCAGTGCTGCACATCCTTCCTGGAAATACACTTGAACACTGAGGATATTCACAGGAGAAGCAAATTCTCATATGATTACAGAACCTTCATGATGTTGCAGGATGGAGGACAAAGGAGGGTCTTGTAGTAATTCTTAGAAAGAGTTCCCAAAGAACTGAAGCAAAAAGATTCCTTTGTTATTTCCATGCCTAGGTATGAAGTTTGGTAGTTAACACAGAAAGATATTTAACACAACTTCAGATTCTTTTATGTCTTCAACTTGCATGTAGATAATAGATTGTATCTAATGCAAACATAGTGCCACATTAATATTGCATGACAAACATGCATGCTTTTATTTGTTGGCCTGAAGACATTTTAAAAAAAACTTGTTGGAAGATCCTCTTTATTCTAAAGGGTTTTTTTTAAACAGCTCAGCTCTTGGTTTTGTACCTTAAATGTCTCTGCTGAGGGAAAAATGAATTTAATTGCATAAAACCTAGTCTGCACTGATTTTTCCAGGGAAAAGATTAAAGTTTTACATGGATTCAGTGTCCCTGTAAGTATATTCACATTCATACGTGTCTGGACTCAACATGCCATCTGTGGCTTCTGCTTTATTTTTCTTACTGTATATTTGGAATTCAAAATAACATTTATTTTGTGAGGAAAAAAAATCAATAAATCATTTAAGTTGTCCCACACTTTGTATAACTAATTGCAATTAGTGTAATGTCTTTGTTGGCAAGGGCTTATCAGGCACATAGCATGAAGAGGTGAAGAAAAAGCTTTATAAGGAATGATGTTGTTTTGTAAAGCTAATTGTGACAATATCTCTGCTATTGTGTGTGATTGAACTCTTAATTTTTAATCTGGTATTTCTTCCAGCAGTGTAGCCCCTGGTGTTACCTGAGGTTCTCTGTAATGTAACCATAGAACAGATTTTAGTCAGTTCTACATTTTACAGTTTGGTACCAAAAGGATGAAGTCCAGACTTGAGTCAACTAAATTGTGGCAAGCGGGTCGCAGTTTCTAGTTGTAATGAATTAGCTTGTTTTAATGTTTTTTATGCAAATAGATAAGAATTTAATTAACTGTGATGTCCTGAACTTCAGTGCCAGGGGAGCAGCCACAGGCTCCTCTGATGGATCCATTCATGTTTGGCCTTTGAGGAGCTGCTTGCCTGCAAAATTCCATGGCAACATTGCCAAGTCTTAACTAGGTAATACTGGGAATCACTGAAAATATGATGTTACTAAGAGCAGTATAATGTGAAAGAGAAATCAGAGCATTTATTTATAAAGCAAAGGACCACTGTCCCACTTCATGGATGCATTCTAATAACTTGGGTTCACAGGAAATATATTCCTGGTGCTAACTGAAGTCCTCACCATTCTTGATACCTAGGCATTAGTTTAGACTGACAGTGAGCTGGCTAGATGATTAATATGATGATTCTGGTGTTTATTATTCTCAAAAAGCTGGATTGTGAAGGACTTGGAAAATTAACTAATTTGCTACTTCAGTTGATAGCAGAGAAGCCATAAAAATTCTGGTTTCGAGCATTTAACTGCCATTCTAATAAGTATGGAGATTTTTCTCAAAGCTTCCACTTCTATTATTAACCTCCTGCAGACAATTCAATGAATATTGGAAGAAAATAATCTGAAATTGTCCAGTGTTGAAGAAACTGTTCAGTGGGATAGAAGGAAATCTACTGTGACCCCCAGTTTCCTCTTCCTATGAGCTTCTCTGTGGCAGTCTCCTGCTTTTCTGAGCTCTTTGCTCTATCCTGGTTTTTCTAAAGCCTGCCATCTGAGAGAAGAACTTGTGCCATTCTTTGTTCTGCCAAATATGTCTGCCTATAATCAAGGTGCTGCCTCCAGTGTAGACATTTGAACCAGTGGCTGCAGGCATCTGGCCTTCAGAAGACCCTGTTGCATAAATGTAGTGACTCTGGGGGAACAGAAGGGGAATGACAAAAGCTAATCCCGTGTGTCTTGAGGATTTGGGACCTTATATTTTAAGTGGGGCTTTAATTAGACTTCAACCTCTTCTGCCCACAATGTGCATGAGCGAAAGATGCCCATCAGAAAGCCAGCTACTATGTAAGCCAAGCAGTGGAGGGGTTAGAGGAAGCTTCATTAGCTCAGATGTGAGGATTATTTGCTTCTTTCTTGATATTTGGACACAGGTGAGTTAATCAAGAAAGCAATGAAAGACTTGATCCATTTGGATGGAATACAGAGAGTAAGCAAGACCCTGATATTGATACTGAACCATAATATGAAACCTATATAAGTGTGTGTGCTTCATTAAAATGCATCTCAGAAAAGAAAAAAGAAAGAAAAGAGAAATATTTTGTTCTTTTTATACTTTAAGGAAAATTTAATCTGGAGATAGTTACAGTAGTAAAAGGGAAGGCAACATCTGTGTTAGTTAGCAGTTCATCTCCAAAGCTTGACTGATGGGTTACATTATGGCCTCTTGCGATTGAATTAAAATTCAGACCCACACAAGTTCTATTTTTACCTCCTTTTTCCATATCAGAATAATTTGTCTGGATTTAAGACTTCATTTTTGCTAAAAATATTGATGTTCCAGAATCTAAAATGAACTTTTGCAAATAGGCAGTGTAGAGAAGAGCTCTGTGGCTCCGGATGCAATTGCAGAGCACGTGGCTTTGTGACGTGATGCAGTGTTGGGGATAAGGACATGTGCATTCTCCAAAGAATCTGTTTCTCCTGGGTATTGGACAGCTTTTTGGTTCAAGAACTGCTGTGTGTGTACAGTGCCCTGCACAGTCACAGTGAGGATTCACAGTGCTATTGCAATGTAAATAATCAGTAATTTAGCAACAAATTAGGAATTCGTTTTAGAATACCTGGGAACACTCTTCTGAATAACTCAGCTGGGGAAAGATGAGTTGGTAGGGGAATGTGCACTGATGAAGGTCTCATCTGAAGAGTTTGAGTTCTCTTTTTCCCGTGAATATTATCTGTTCAGAAATAAAACTTAGCGTTAATATTC